>JAVGWX010000014.1:1040000-1443230 GCA_036924085.1 Ariolimax columbianus
GAGCTAGACCAGGAGCTAGACCAGGAACTAGACCAGGAGCTAGACCAGGAACTAGACGAGGACCTAGACCAGGAACAAGACCAGGAAATAGAGCAGGAACTAGATCAGGATCTAGACCAGCGGGTCACACAAACAAAGGTTATCCCAGCTTGGTCAGTCTCACGTCACACTTGTCCCTAGAGACTGTGTTGTTCCCAAAGAAAGTTTTAGACTCCATTGATTTAATTTAGAGGTTTCTACGAACGCATAGAAGCTTGACCAACTTAGACGACATATGATGAGAGTTAGGCGGCCCATATGTTCTGTTTGTGATATTAGCAGACGTCATAAGGTTGCTCAGCCTTTTTCATCATGTGACAAGTATACTGATGGTTTCCGTAGCTCGATGGCTGTACACAGAGCAGGTATCCCAGCACTAAAGTAGCACTCTCTGCATATCCAATATATGTATCTGTGTTTAGATGTAAGGACAGTAGCCACGAGTCGTAGCATTTCCATAAAAATAGTCACGAGTCGGTCGCATCATGTCCAGGACAGTAGCCATGCGTCGGTCGCATCATGTCCAGGACAGTAGCCATGCGTCGGTCGCATCATGTCTATGACAGTAGCCTTGAGTCAGTCGCATCATTTCCAGGACAGTAGCCATGAGTCGGTCGCATAATGTCCAGGACAGTAGCAATTAGTCGCATCATGTCCATGCCAGTAGCCATGAGTCCGTCGCATAATGTCCAGAACAGTAGCCATGAGTCGGTCGAATCATGTCCATGAAAGTAGCCATAAGACGGTCGCTATATGTCCATAACAGTAGCCATGAGTCGCTCGCATCATGTCCATAACAGTAGCCAAGTGTCGGTTTCATCATCTACATGACAATAGCCTCGAGTCAGTAGCATCATGTCCATGACAGTAGTCATGACTCGGTCGCATCATGTCTAGGACAGTAGCAATGAGTCGCATCATGTCCAGGACAGTAACCATGAGTCGGTCGCATCATGTCCAGAACAATAGCCATGAGTCGGTCGCATTATGTCCATTACAGTAGCCACGAGTCGCATCATGTTCATGACAGTAGCCATGAGTAGCATCATGTCCTTGACAGTAGCCATGAGTCGGTCGCATCATGTCCATGACAGTAGCCTTTAGTCGCATCATGTCCATGACAGTAGCCATGAGTCGGTCGCTTCATGTCCATGACAGTAGCCATTAGTCGCATCATGTCCATGACAGTAGCCATGAGTCGGTCGAATCATGTCCATGACAGTAGCCATAAGATGGTCGCATCATGTCCAGGACAGTAGCAATGAGTCGCATCATGTCCAGGACAGTAGCCATGAGTCGGTCGCATCATGTCCAGGACAATAGCCATGAGTCGCATTATGTCCATGACAGTAGCCATGAGTCGCATCATGTCCAGAACAGTAGCCATGAGTCAATCGCGTCATCTCCAGGACAGTAGCCATGAGTCGGTCGCATCATGTCCATGACAGTAGCCATCAGTCGCATCATTTTCATGACAGTAGCTATGAGTCGGTCGTATCATGTCCAGGACAGTAGCCATCAGTCGCATCATTTTCTTGACAGTAGCCATGAGTCGGTCGCATCATACAGTAGCCATGAGACGGTCGCATCATATCCAGAACAGTAGCCATGATTCGGTCTCATCATGTCCAAGACAGTAGCCATGGGTCGGTCGCATCATCTTTATGACAGTAGCCTCGAGTCGGTCGCATCATATCCAGGACAGTAGCCATGAGTCGGTGGCATGATGCCCAGGACAGTAGCCATGAGTCGGTCGCATCATGTCCATGACAGTAGCCATGAGTCGGTAGCATCATGTCCAGGACAGTAGCCATCAGTCGCATCATTTTCTTGACAGTAGCCATGAGTCGGTCGCATCATACAGTAGCCATGAGGCGGTCGCATCATGTCCATGACAGTAGCCATGAGTCGGTCGCATCATTTCCATGACAGTAGCCATGAGTCGGTCGCATGATGCCCAGGACAGTAGCCATGAGTCGGTCGCATCATGTCCATGACAGTAGCCATGAGTCGGTCGCATCATATCCAGGACAGTAGCCATGAGTCGGTTGCATCATGTCCATGACAGTAGCCATGAGTCGGTCGCATCATGTCCATGAAAGTAGCCATGAGTCGGTCGCATGATGCCCAGGACAGTAGCCATGAGTCGGTCGCATCATGTCCATGACAGTAGCCATGAGTCGGTCGCATCATGTCCAAGACAGTAGTCCTTAGTCGCAGCATGTCCAGGACAGTAGCCATTAGTCGCAGCATGTCCAGGACAGTAGCCTTGAGTCGCAGCATGTCCAGGACAGTAGCCATTAGTCGCAGCATGTCCAGGACAGTAGCCATGAGTCGCAGCATGTCCAGTAAAGCATATTCGCACAATGCCTTCAAGGTTGAAGCATCTCCATTCGCTGTCCACTAATGTCAAATCCACCTCTTTTTGTGTCCTCCCAATAGATCTTGGGTAATCGACAAAATGACTGACCTTATTTAAATTATCTGAATGTGACCTTATCAAAAGGCGACCTCATCAGTTCCTAAATCATAATTGTTATTTATCTAAGTAGTTAAGATGTGGCATCCTCTGAGGCAAAAGAGATTAGGGGACTCTCATAACGTCTGCAGACTTCCTAGCCAACCAGCGCCTATCGATGCATCTATAAATCAGGACCAAGTGTTGGAGGCTCCAGACAACCTTTCACAACAAAAAGCCAATCAGCGTGCCGCAGTGCCAACAGTCTACTAGAAACTATAATCAATAGGCGCGCGCCTGGGATCCAAATAATGGCTACATGAAAGGCAGAGATCAGAACAAATTATCCAGTCACAGCTTCTGTCTCTGACAAAACGCCGGCTTGACAAACGCCTCCATCTTGGTTACTGGAACATCACAGGCAGATCAGAGCTGGTGTGGATCGGGCAGAAGATGGGCTCGGTGAACAACGTGCAAGAGAGAGTGGGTCACCAGCTGGCAGGACAACCGTGATACGTGGGAGATCAGGTGTGTCGCCAGGAATTACAAGATGTCACTGAAACTTGTGTTTCGATAGTTTTAGGTGTGTTGTGATGGTCGGGGAATTGTGTTGTGATGGTGGTTCGTGTTGTGATGGTGGTTCGTGTTGTGATGGGGGTTCGTGTTGTGATGGGGGTTCGTGTTGTGATGGAGGTTCGTGTTGTGATGGTCGGGGACTTGTGTTGTGATGGTGATTCGTGTTGTGATGGTCGGGGACTTGTGTTGTGATGGTGGTTCGTGTTGTGAGGGTCGGGGACTTGTGTTGTGATGGTGATTCGTGTTGTGATGGTCGGGGACTTGTGTTGTGATGGTGGTTCGTGTTGTGATGGGGGTTCGTGTAGTGATGGGGGTTCGAGTAGTAAAGGGGGTTCGTGTAGTGATGGTCGGGGACTTGTGTTTTGATGGTTGGGGACTTGTATTGTGATGGGGGTTTGTATTGTGATGTGGGAAGAATTGTGAATGGGCTGATTGGATTGTGGCTGATTGACTTATCGCTGATTGACTTGTCTCTGATTTACTTGTAATGGGGCTAATTGAATTGTTGCTGATTTACTTGGGGCTGATTGAATTGTGCCTAATTGACTTAGGGTTGATTGATTTGGGGCTGATTTATTTGTGAGATGGATGATTGACTTGGGGCTGTGTGATCTGAGGTTCATGGACAGGGCTGATGGATTTTTGGCTGATTGACTTATAAGGATGTTGATTGACTTGTGGCTGATAGACTTAGGGCTATTTGACTTAGGACTGGTTGACTTGGGGCTGATTGACTTGGGGCTGATTGACTTGGGACTGATTGATTTGAGGTAGATTCACTTGAGGCTGATTGATTTGGTGTAGATTCACTTGAGGCTGATTGACGTGGTAGATAGACTTCGTGATGATTGACTTGTAGTAGATTGATAATGGACTGATTTATTTGTGGGTGATTGACCTGAGACTGATTGACCTGTGACTGATTGACTTGTAGTTGATTGACTTGTAAGGGTGCTCATTGATTTGTTGTTGATTGATTTTGGACTGATTGAATTGTGAGACGCCTGATTTACTTTGGTACTGATTGACTAGGGGCTGATTGATTTGAGACTGATAGACTTGGGCCTGATAGACTTGGACCTGATAGACTTGGAGCTAATTGACTTGTTAGAAACCTGTTTGTAGTGTGCCTAATTGATTTGGGGCTGATGTATTTGTAAGAGAGTTGATTGACATGTGGCTGATTGCCTTAGGGCTGATTGACTTGGAGCTGATTGACTTGGAGCTGATTGATTTGTGGTGGATTGACTTGTAGCTGATGAACTTGTAAGGGGGTTGATTGACTTGTGGTAGATTGACTTGTGCCTTATAGATTTGAAACTGATTCATCTGAAAGGGGGATGATTGAATTGTGGTAGATTGACTGAGGCTGATAGACATGGGACTGATTGACTTGGGGCTGATTGACTTCTGGTAGATTGACTGAGGCTGATAGACATGGGACTGATTGACTTGGGGCTGATTGACTTCTGGTAGATTGACTTGGGACTTTTGACTTGGAATTGATTGACTTGGGACTGATTTACTTGCGACTGATTTATTTAGACTGATTGGCATGGAACTGATTGATTTAGGACTGATTATCTTAGGACTGTTTGACTTGACAGTGATTGACTTGGAACTGATTGACTTGGACTGATTGAAATGTGACTGATTTATTTGGGACTCATTTACTTATGGTAGATTGACTTTGGTCTTTTTGACTTGGGACTGATTGACTTAGGACTGATTGACTTTGGACTGTTTCACTTGGGACTGATTGACTTGGGAGTGATTGACTTTGTGGTTGATTGACTTTTGGTTGATTGACTTGTGGTTGATTGACTTTTAGTTGATTGACTCGTGGCTGATTGACTTGTGGTTGATTGACTCGTGGTTGATTGACTCGTGGTTGATTGACTTGTTATTGATTGACTTGTGTGGGATCTTATTGACTTGTCGTTGATTGACTTTGGGCGAATTCTTCTGGTGATTGACTTCTGTATGAATGACTTGTGGTTGATTTACTTGTAGTTAATTGACTTCCGGTTGATCTATATGTTACTGATTGACTTGACGCTGATTCATTTTGGTATCTGATTGACTTGTGAGTGGGTGGTGGACTATTTGACGTGCGGAGGTTTAGTGAAGGACTTATGGAGGGAGGTGATTTTCTTGTGGTCGGCGGTGAGGGGTGTAACAGATCTCAGACCCGCTAATAGTTTTCTGTCCTGTCAATGACGTGATACAGGGTTTTGAGAACCACGTTCAAGGCGTTGGACGTTGTGTGGGTTTTGAGAACCGCGTTCAAGGCGTTAGGCGTTGTGTGGGTGTTGAGAACACGAGCACAGAGGCCACTGATTGAAGACGATTCATCCAAACAGGCGAATCATTGAAGACGATTCATCCAAACAGACGAATCATTGAAGAAAGACGATTCATCCAAACAGACGAATTATAGAAGACGATTCATCTAAACAGGCGAATCATTGAAGACGATTCATCCAAACAGGCGAATCATTGAAGAAAGACGATTCAACCAAACAGACGAATCATTGAAGACGATTCATCCAAACAGACGAATCATTGAAGAAAAACGATTCATCCAAACAGACGAATCATTGAAGACGATTCATCCAAACAGGCGAATCATTGAAGACGATTCATCCAAACAGGCGAATAATTGAAGAAAGACGATTCATCCAAACAGACGAATCATTGAAGACGATTCATCCAAACAGGAGAATCATTGAAGACGATTCATCCAAACAGACGAATCATTGAAGAAAGACGATTCATCCAAACAGACGAATCATTGAAGAAAGACGATTCATCCAAACAGACGAATCATTGAAGACGATTCATCCAAACAGGCGAATCATTGAAGACGATTAATCCAAACAGGCGAATCATTGAAGACGATTCATCAAAACAGACGAATCATTGAAGACGATTCCTCCAAACAGGCGAATCATTGAAGACGATTCCTCCAAACAGGCGAATCATTGAAGAAGATTCCTCCAAACAGGCGAATCATTGAAGACGATTCCTCCAAACAGGCGAATAATTGAAGACGATTCCTCCAAACAGGCGAATCATTGAAGACGATTCCTCCAAACAGGCGAATCATTGAAGACGATTCCTCCAAACAGGCGAATCATTGAAGACGATTCCTCCAAACAGGCGAATCATTGAAGACGATTCCTCCAAACAGGCGAATCATTGAAGACGATTCCTCCAAACAGGCGAATCATTGAAGACGATTCTTCCAAACAGGCGAATCATTGAAGACGATTCCTCCAAACAGGCGAATCATTGAAGACGATTCCTCCAAACAGGCGAATCATTGAAGAAAATTCCAGAGAGGAGAATGATTCAAGACGATTAATTCAGAGGCTAACCACTGCGCCATTTAGATACCAAAAGACTCATGTCCCAGTCTGAGACTGAAATCACTCTGTTCCATCTAGAATAATCATGTCCCAGTCTGAGAATGAAATCACTCTGTTCCATCTAGAATAATCATGTCCCAGTCTGAGACTGAAATCACTCTGTTCCATCTAGAATAATCATGTCCCAGTCTGAGAATGAAATCACTCTGTTCCATCTAGAATAATCATGTCCCAGTCTGATACTGAAATCACTCTGTTCCATCTAGAATAATCATGTCCCAGTCTGAGAATGAAATCACTCTGTTCCATCTAGAATAATCATGTCCAAGTCTGATACTGAAATCACTCTGTTCCATCTACAATAATCATGTCCCAGTCTGAGAATGAAATCACTCTGTTCCATCTAGAATAATCATGTCCCAGTCTGAGACTGAAATCACTCTGTTCCATCTAGAATAATCATGTCCCAGTCTGAGACTGAAATTACTCTGTTCCATCTAGAATAATCATGTCCCAGTCTGAGACTGAAATCACTCTGTTCCATCTAGAATAATCATGTCCCAGTCTGAGAATGAAATCACTCTGTTCCATCTAGAATAATCATGTCCAAGTCTGAGAATGAAATCACTCTGTTCCATCTAGAATAATCATGTCCAAGTCTGATACTGAAATCACTCTGTTCCATCTACAATAATCATGTCCCACTCTGAGACTGAAATCACTCTGTTCCATCTATAATAATCATGTCCCAGTCTGAGACTGAAATCACTCTGTTCCATCTAGAATAATCATGTCCCAGTCTGAGAATGAAATCACTCTGTTCCATCTAGAATAATCATGTCCAAGTCTGATACTGAAATCACTCTGTTCCATCTACAATAATCATGTCCCAGTCTGAGAATGAAATCACTCTGTTCCATCTAGAATAATCATGTCCCAGTCTGAGACTGAAATCACTCTGTTCCATCTAGAATAATCATGTCCCAGTCTGAGAATGAAATCACTCTGTTCCATCTAGAATAATCATGTCCCAGTCTGAGACTGAAATCACTCTGTTCCATCTAGAATAATCATGTCCCAGTCTGAGACTGAAATCACTCTGTTCCATCTAGAATAATCATGTCCCAGTCTGAGAATGAAATCACTCTGTTCCATCTAGAATAATCATGTCCCAGACTGAGAATGAAATCACTCTGTTCCATCTAGAATAATTATGTCCCAGTCTGAGACTGAAATCACTCTGTTCCATCTAGAATAATCATGTCCCAGTCTGAGAATGAAATCACTCTGTTCCATCTAGAATAATCATGTCCCAGTCTGAGACTGAAATCACTCTGTTCCATCTAGAATAATCATGTCCAAGTCTGATACTGAAATCACTCTGTTCCATCTACAATAATCATGTCCCACTCTGAGACTGAAATCACTCTGTTCCATCTAGAATAATCATGTCCCAGTCTGAGAATGAAATCACTCTGTTCCATCTAGAATAATCATGTCCCAGTCTGATACTGAAATCACTCTGTTCCATCTAGAATAATCATGTCCCAGTCTGAGAATGAAATCACTCTGTTCCATCTAGAATAATCATGTCCAAGTCTGAGAATGAAATCACTCTGTTCCATCTAGAATAATCATGTCCCAGTCTGAGAATGAAATCACTCTGTTCCATCTAGAATAATTATGTCCCAGTCTGAGACTGAAATCACTCTGTTCCATCTAGAATAATCATGTCCCAGTCTGAGACTGAAATCACTCTGTTCCATCTAGAATAATCATGTCCCAGTCTGAGACTGAAATCACTCTGTTCCATCTAGAATAATCATGTCCAAGTCTGATACTGAAATCACTCTGTTCCATCTAGAATAATCATGTCTAAGTCTGAGACTGAAATCACTCTGTTCCATCTAGAATAATCATGTCCCAGTCTGAGAATGAAATCACTCTGTTCCATCTAGAATAATCATGTCCCAGTCTGAGACTGAAATCACTCTGTTCCATCTAGAATAATCATTTCCCAGTCTGAGAATGAAATCACTCTGTTCCATCTAGAATAATCATGTCCCAGTCTGAGACTGAAATCACTCTGTTCCATCTAGAATAATCATGTCCCAGTCTGAGAATGAAATCACTCTGTTCCATCTAGAATAATCATGTCCAAGTCTGATACTGAAATCACTCTGTTCCATCTACAATATTCATGTCCCAGTCTGAGAATGAAATCACTCTGTTCCATCTAGAATAATCATGTCCCAGTCTGAGACTGAAATCACTCTGTTCCATCTAGAATAATCATGTCCCAGTCTGAGAATGAAATCACTCTGTTCCATCTAGAATAATCATGTCCCAGTCTGAGACTGAAATCACTCTGTTCCATCTAGAATAATCATGTCCCAGTCTGAGAATGAAATCACTCTGTTCCATCTAGAATAATCATGTCCAAGTCTGATACTGAAATCACTCTGTTCCATCTACAATAATCATGTCCCAGTCTGAGAATGAAATCACTCTGTTCCATCTAGAATAATCATGTCCCAGTCTGAGAATGAAATCACTCTGTTCCATCTAGAATAATCATGTCCAAGTCTGAGAATGAAATCACTCTGTTCCATCTAGAATAATCATGTCCAAGTCTGATAATGAAATTACTCTGTTCCATCTACAATAATCATGTCCCAGTCTGAGAATGAAATGACTCTGTTCCATCTAGAATAATCATGTCCCAGTCTGAGAATGAAATCACTCTGTTCCATCTAGAATAATCATGTCCAAGTCTGAGAATGAAATCACTCTGTTCCATCTAGAATAATCATGTCCAAGTCTGATAATGAAATCACTCTGTTCCATCTACAATAATCATGTCCCACTCTGAGACTGAAATCACTCTGTTCCATCTAGAATAATCATGTCCCAGTCTGAGACTGAAATCACTCTGTTCCATCTAGAATAATCATGTCCCAGTCTGAGAATGAAATCACTCTGTTCCATCTAGAATAATCATGTCCAAGTCTGATACTGAAATCACTCTGTTCCATCTACAATAATCATGTCCCAGTCTGAGAATGAAATCACTCTGTTCCATCTAGAATAATCATGTCCCAGTCTGAGACTGAAATCACTCTGTTCCATCTAGAATAATCATGTCCCAGTCTGAGACTGAAATCACTCTGTTCCATCTAGAATAATCATGTCCCAGTCTGAGACTGAAATCACTCTGTTCCATCTAGAATAATCATGTCCAAGTCTGAGACTGAAATCACTCTGTTCCATCTAGAATAATCATGTCCCAGTCTGAGAATGAAATCACTCTGTTCCATCTAGAATAATCATGTCCCAGTCTGAGACTGAAATCACTCTGTTCCATCTAGAATAATCATGTCCCAGTCTGAGAATGAAATCACTCTGTTTCATCTAGAATAATCATGTCCAAGTCTGATACTGAAATCACTCTGTTCCATCTACAATAATCATGTCCCACTCTGAGACTGAAATCACTCTGTTCCATCTAGAATAATCATGTCCCAGTATGAGACTGAAATCACTCTGTTCCATCTAGAATAATCATGTCCCAGTCTGAGAATGAAATCACTCGGTTCCATCTAGAATAATCATGTCCAAGTCTGATGCTGAAATCACTCTGTTCCATCTACAATAATCATGTCCCAGTCTGAGAATGAAATCACTCTGTTCCATCTAGAATAATCTTGTCCTAGTCTGAGACTGAAATCACTCTGTTCCATCTAGAATAATCATGTCCCAGTCTGAGACTGAAATCACTCTGTTCCATCTAGAATAATCATGTCCCAGTCTGAGACTGAAATCACTCTGTTCCATCTAGAATAATCATGTCCCAGTCTGAGAATGAAATCACTCTGTTCCATCTAGAATAATCATGTCCAAGTCTGAGAATGAAATCACTCTGTTCCATCTAGAATAATCATGTCCAAGTCTGATACTGAAATCACTCTGTTCCATCTAGAATAATCATGTCCCAGTCTGAGACTGAAATCACTCTGTTCCATCTAGAATAATCATGTCCCAGTCTGAGACTGAAATCACTCTGTTCCATCTAGAATAATCATGTCCCAGTCTGAGAATGAAATCCCTCTGTTCCATCTAGAATAATCATGTCCAAGTCTGATACTGAAATCACTCTGTTCCATCTAGAATAATCATGTCCCAGTCTGAGAATGAAATCACTCTGTTCCATCTAGAATAATCATGTCCCAGTCTGAGACTGAAATCACTCTGTTCCATCTAGAATAATCATGTCCCAGTCTGAGAATGAAATCACTCTGTTCCATCTAGAATAATCATGTCCCAGTCTGAGACTGAAATCACTCTGTTCCATCTAGAATAATCATGTCCCAGTCTGAGAATGAAATCACTCTGTTCCATCTAGAATAATCATGTCCAAGTCTGATACTGAAATCACTCTGTTCCATCTACAATAATCATGTCCCAGTCTGAGAATGAAATCACTCTGTTCCATCTAGAATAATCATGTCCCAGTCTGAGACTGAAATCACTCTGTTCCATCTAGAATAATCATGTCCCAGTCTGAGACTGAAATCACTCTGTTCCATCTAGAATAATCATGTCCCAGTCTGAGACTGAAATCACTCTGTTCCATCTAGAATAATCATGTCCCAGTCTGAGACTGAAATCACTCTGTTCCATCTAGAATAATCCTGTCCCAGTATGAGACTGAAATCACTCTGTTCCATCTAGAATAATCATGTCCCAGCTATCCCCATCCATGTTGGTGTGCCTGTAAGGACGACAGGATCCCCCCTCCCCCAGGTGCTACTGACTCAGTCCTCCTCTCCTTGGTGGTGTAGTGGACTTTCAGAGATGGTCTCCCCGGTCTGGCCCCAGTCAGTCCTTCTGGTTGCCTGATACGTTGTCTCATCCAGCGGGCTTTGCGCGGTCTGTTTTGTGAACATTTCTTGGGTCCCCATTTAATTATTTGTCAACCAATCACTTACTCTACGGGGACATCCACATGACTCTACGGGGACATCCACATGACTCTACGGGGACATCCACATGACTCTACGGGGACATCCACATGACTCTACGGGGACATCCACATGACTCTACGGGGACATCCACATGACTTTATGGGGACATCTACATGACTCTACGGGGACATCCAGATGACTCTACGGGGACATTCACATGACTCTATGGGGACATCCACATGACTATACGGGAACATCCACATGACTCTACGAGAACATCCACATGACTCTACGGGGACATCCACATGACTCTACGGTGACATCTGCATGACTCTACGGGGACATCCACATGACTCTACGGGGACATCTACATGACTCTACGGGGACATCCACATGACTCTACGGGGACATCCACATGACTCTACGGGGACTTCCACATGACTCTACGGGGACATTCACATGACGCTACGGGGACATTCACGTGACTCTACGGGGACATTCACATGACTCTACAGGGACATTCACATGACTCTACGGGGACATCCACATGGCCCTTCGTGAACCAAACATGTCACCAATAAGGGACATCCACATAACTTTGCTGAACTCGCCATGACTTCGCTGAACCCTCCAATGACTTGGCGAATCCCAAGTTAAGGAAAGCTGTTTTTGTACCTTCACGAATGCTCCAGAAAGAGAGGCTGGGGTGAGTACGACGATGTTTAGCGATCCGCATGTAAGCGAGACACCACACACACGGGTCTGACCTGCTATTCTAATTATATCGTAAATCAGAACTGCCTCCATTCGCCTCTCCTCTCCCGTGCATCTCCCTACCCTCCGTCTGGTTGTGGGAACCAAGAGAAGTTAATTGAGAAAGAGTGAGACGAGGCGTTGCAGGCCCTTGGTGGCTCACTCGACCAAAGTCAGTGGCCCGCTGGCTATCTCATTGGATATTCATGTTCAACACAAATGTCAAACCCGTCCTTCTATATGGTTTGCAAACATGGACAGTGAAACTAAATGTATTTCTTCCAGGGTTGTAGATTGCTATCTAGAGATGTCTCTGCATAACTTGTGACTAAACGTTTTACCTCTATATCGTAGATGGCTGTCAAATAGGGCTGTCACATAGGGTTGTCACATAGGGATGTCACATAGGGATGCCACATAGGGCTGCCACAAAGAGCTGTCATAATAGGGCTGTCACATTGCGCTGTCAAATAGGGCTGTCACATAGCGTTGTCACATAGTGATGTCACGTAGGGCTTTCAAATAGGTCTGTCACATAGGGCTGTCACATAGAGCTGTCAAGATAGGGCTGTCACATAGAGCTGTCACATATCGATGGCACATAGGGTTGTCACATAGGGCTGTCACATAGGGCTGTCAAATAGGGCTGTCAAATAGGTATGTCACATTGGGATGTCACATAGGGTTGTCACACAGAGCTGTCACATAAGGCTATCACATAGAGCTGTCAAATAGGGCTGTCACATAGGGCTGTCACATAGGGCATCCGTGACATGTCAGGCAGGCGGTAACAATCGCTTCAATTTTTTTGTGCTGGACAGGGGCGTGTCTACATCTGTTGGGTTTGTTGGTCTGTCTACAATTGTGGGATCTGTCTGCATATATTTAAATTGGTTCTATCTACACTAGTTAGGAATGTGTATAATTTCTGGATCTGTCTACACATGTCGTAGTTGGTTCAGTCTACACCTGTTTGGTCTGTCTATACCTGTTGAGTATGTCTACACCTATTAGACATAGGTCTGTCGACAGCTGTTGGATCTGTCTACACCTGTTTGATCTGTCCACACCCTTAAAATCTGTCTACACCTGTTGAATCTGTCTACACTTGTTGGGTCTGTCTACATCTGTTGTACATAAGTGTACATTGGTACATTGTACATTGTACATTGGTTTTGTATAACATGTTGGGTCTGTGTCAACATCTGTCTACATCTATTGGATATGTCTTCACCTGTTGAGTTTGTCTACACCTGTTGGGTCTGTCTGAACCTGTTAAGTATGTCGACACCTGCTGGGTCTGTCTATAAATGTTGGTTGTCTAAACATGTTGAGTCTGTCTACACCTGCAGGGTCTGTCTACAACTGTTGGGTCTGTCTACACCTGTTGGGTCTGTCTACACCTTTTTGGTCTGTCTACACCTGTTGATCCTGTCTAAATTTGTTGTAAACGGGTATGTCTCACAGCCCACCAACATCTCACAGCCCACCAACATCGCACAGCCCACCAACATCTCATAGTCCACCAACATCTCACAGCCCACCAACATCTCACAGCCCACCAACGTTTCACAGCCCACCAACATCTTACACTAGCCACCCCACCCCCTCTTACACTAGCCACCCCACCCATCCCCTCTTACACTAGCCACCCTCCTAGACTAGCCAACCATTCCCTCTTACACTAGCCACCCTCCTAGACTAGCCAACCATCCCCTCTTACACTAGCCACCCTACTAGACTAGCCAACCATCCCCTCTTACACTAGCCACCCTCCTAGACTAGCCAACCATCCCCTCTTACACTAGCCACCCTCCTAGACTAGCCAACCCACCAATCCCCTCTTACACTTGCCACCCCACCCATCCCCTCTTACACTAGCCACCCCACCCATCCTCTCTCACACTAGCCACCCTCCTAGACTAGCCACCCGTCCCTTCTTACACTAGCCACCCATCCCCTCTTACACTAGCCACCCATCCCCTCTTACACTAGCCAACCATCCCCTCTTACACTAGACACTCCTTGACTAGCCAACCATCCCCTCTTACACTAGCCACCCTCCTAGACTAGCCACCCGTCCCCTCTTACACTAGCCAACCATCCCCTCTTACACTAGCCAACCATCCCCTCTTACACTAGCCACCCGTCCCCTCTTACACTAGCCAACCATCCCCTCTTACACTAGCCACCCTCCTAGACTAGCCAACCATCCCCTCTTACACTAGCCACCACCAACCCTTCTGACATTAGCCACCCATCCCCTCTTACACCAGGAACTACCCTCCCCCCGCCTCTTGTGACAGATCCAGACACCACTGGGATATGACAGATCCAAGCACCAATAGGATGTAACAGATCGAGACACCACTAGGATGAGACAGATCCAGACACCACTGGGATGAGACAGATCCAGACACCACTAGGATGTGGCAGATCCAGACACAACTAGGAAGTTACATATCCAGACACCACTAGGATGTGGCAGATCCAGACACCACTAGAATGTGACAGATCCAAGAACTACTATGTAGTGATATATCCAGACACCACTACGAAGTGACAGATCCAAGCACTACCAGGATGTAACAGATCCAGGCACTGCTAGGAAGTGACAGATTCAGACACCACTAGGATGTGACACATCCATAAATACTGGGTTGTGACAGATCCAGGCACTACTAGGATGTGCCAGCTCCATAGACTCTACATTACTCTCAATAAATCTTGATTGGCTTGTTCACTGCTGGTAGCTCACTGGCTCAACACACTCGATGCCTAGATCCCAGCCGCCGCACTTCAGCATGACCTCATCTAGACGAGCAACCCCTAGTTATGATCGAAAAATTCACTTACAGTGTTGTCGATGGTTTTACACAAGCTTACCAACATCTCAAATCTCACAGCCCACCAACATATCACAGTCAAAAAACATCTCACAGTAAACAGACATCTCACATCCCACCAAACTCTCACAGCCCTTCAACATCTCACATCCCACCACCATCTCACAGCCCACCAACATATCAAATCTCACAGCCCACCAACATATCACAATCAACCAACATCATACAGTCCACTAACATCTCACAGTCCACCAACATCTCACATCCCACCAACATCTCACAGCCCACAAACATCTCACATCTCACAATCCACCAACATTTCACAGTCCACCAACATCACACAGCCCACCAACATCTCACATCTCAAATGTCCACTAACATCTCACATCTCACAGCCCACCAACATATCACAATCAACAAACATCATACATTCCACTAACATCTCACAGTCCACCAACATCTCACAGCCCACAAACATCTCACATCTCAAATGTCCACTAACATCTCACATCTCACAGCCCACAGATATATCACAATCAACAACATCATACAGTCCACTAACATCTCAAAGTCCACCAACATCTCACATCTCACAGCCCACCAACATCTCACAGCCCACCAACATCTCACATTCCCCCAAAAACATCTCACAGTCCCCCTAACATCTCACATCTCACAGTCCACCAACATCGCACAGCCCACAAACATCTCACATCTCACAGCCCACCAACATCTCACATCCCACCAACATCTCACAGCCCCCTAACATATCACATCTCAAAGTCCACCAACATCTCACAGACCACAAACATCTCCCATCCCACCAACATCTCACAGCCCCCTAACATCTCACATCTCACAGCCCACCAACATCTCACATCCCACAAACATCTCACAGCCCCCTAACATCTCACATCTCACAGTCCACCAACATCTCACAGCTCACCAACATCTCACATCTCACAGCCCACCAATATCTCACATCCCACCAACATCTCACAGCCCCCTAACATCTCACAGTCCACCAACATCTCACAGCCCACCAACATCTCACAGTCCACCAACATCTCACAGCCCACCAACATCTCACATCTCACAGTCCACCAATATCTCATAGCCCACCAACATCTAACATCCCACAAAAATCTCACAGCCCCCTAACATCTCACATCTAGTAGCCCACCAACACTTCACATCTCACAGTCCACCAACATCGCACAGCCCCCTAACATCTCACATCTCACAGTCCACCAACATCTCACAGCAAACCAACATCGCAAATCTCACCAACATCTCAAAGCCCCCTAACATCTCACATCTCACAGCCCACTAGCATCTCACATCTCACAGCCCACCAACATCTCACTGCCCACCAACATCTCACAGCCTACCAACATCTCACAGCCATCTAACATCTCACATCTCACAGTCCACCAACATCTCACAGCCCACAAATATCTCACAGTCCACCAACATCTTACATTTCACAGCCCACCAACATCTCACAGTCCACAAACATCTCACATTCCACCAACATCTCACCGCCCACCAACATCTCACAATCCACCAACATCTCACAGTCCACCAACATCTCACAGTTCACCAACATCTCACCGCCCACCACCATCTCACAGCTTACCAACATCTCACAGTCCACCAACATCTGACAGTCCACGAACATCTCAGAGCACACAAACATCTCACAGTCCACCAACATCTCACAGTCCTCCAACATCTCAGAAGCCTAACAACATCTCAAAGCCCATCAAAATCTCACAGCCCACCAACATCTCACAGCCTACAAACATCTCACATTCCACCAACATCTCACAGTCCACAAACATCTTACAGTCCATCAACATCTCACAACCCACCAACATCGCACATTCCACTAACATCTCACAGCCTAACAATATCTCACAGTCCACCAACATCTCAATATCCACCAACATCTCACAGTCCACAAACATCTCACAGCCCACCAACATGAAACATCTCACAGCCCACTAACATTTCACATCTCAACAGTCCACCAACATCTCACAGTCCACCAACATCTCACTTCTCAAAATTCTACCAACATCTCATAGCCTACCAACATCTCACAGCCCACCAACATCTCAAAGCCCACTAACATCTCACATCTCACAGCCCACCAACATCTCATAGTCCACCAACATGACACATCTCACAGCCACCAACATCTCACATCTCACATTCCACCAACATCTCACGCCTCCCAGTCCACCATCATCTCACATCTCATAGCCCACCAACATCTTACATCTCACATGCCACAACCATCTCACACCTCTTAGTCCACCATCATCTCACATCTCATAGCCCACCAACATCTCACAATTCACCAACATCTCACAGTCCACAAACATCTCACAGCCCACCAACATGACACATCTCACAGCCCACTAACATCTCACATCTCAACAGTCCACCAACATCTCACAGTCCACCAACATCTCACAGTCCACCAACATCTCACTTCTCAAAATTCTACCAACATCTCACAGCCCACAAACATCTCACAGCCCACCAAAATCTCAACAGCCCACTAACATCTCACATGTCACAGTCCACCAACATCTCACAGCCCACCAACATCTCAGTCCACCAACATCTCACATTTCACAGTCCACCAACATCTCACATCTCACAGCCCACCATTATCTCACATCTCACAGTCCACCAACATCGCACAGCCCACCAACATCTCACAGTCCACAAACATCTCACAGTCCACAAACATCTCACAGTCCACAAACATCTCACAGTCCAATAACATCTAACAGTCCACCAACATCTCACAGCCCACCACCATCTCAGAGCCCACAAACATCTCACATCCTACAAACATCTCACAGTCCACCAACATCTGACAGTCCACGAACATCTCAGAGCACACAAACATCTCACAGTCCAGCAACATCTCACAGTCCTCCAACATCTCAGAAGCCTAACATCTCAAAGCCCACCAAAATCTCACAGCCCACATACATCTCACAACCTACAAACATCTCACAGTCCACCAACATCTCACAGTTCACAAACACCTCACAGTCCACCAACATCTCACAGCCCCCTAACATCTCACAGTCCACCAACATCTCACAGCCCACCAACATCTCACAGTCCACCAACATCTCACAGCCCACCAACATCTCACATCTCACAGTCCACCAATATCTCATAGCCCACCAACATGTAACATCCCACAAAAATCTCACAGCCCCCTAACATCTCACATCTCACAGCCCACCAACACTTCAGATCTCACAGTCCACCAACATCGCACAGCCCCCTAACATCTCACATCTCACAGTCCACCAACATCTCACAGCCAACCAACATCGCAAATCTCACAAACATCTCAAAGCCCCCTAACATCTCAAATCTCACAGCCCACTAGCATCTCACATCTCATAGCCCACCAACATCTCACTGCCCACCAACTTCTCACAGCCTACCAACATCTCACAGCCATCTAACATCTCACATCTCACAGTCCACCAACATCTCACAGCCCACCAATATCTCACAGTCCACCAACATCTTACATCTCACAGCCCACCAACATCTCACAGTCCACAAACATCTCACATTCCACCAACATCTCACCGCCCACCAACATCTCACAATCCACCAACATCTCACAGTCCACCAACATCTCACAGTTCACCAACATCTCACCGCCCACCAACATCTCACAGCTTACCAACATCTCAAAGCCCATCAAAATCTCATAGCCCACCAACATCTCACAGCCTACAAACATCTCACATTCAACCAATATCTCACATTTCACCAACATCTCACAGTCCACCAACATCTCACAGTCCACCAACATCTCAAAGTCCACAAACATCTTACAGTCCATCAACATCTCACCACCCACCAACATCGCACATTCCACTAACATCTCACAGCCTAACAATATCTCACAGTCCACCAACATCTCAATATCCACCAACATCTCACAGTCCACAAACATCTCACAGCCCACCAACATGAAACATCTCACAGCCCACTAACATTTCACATCTCAACAGTCCACCAACATCTCACAGTCCACCAACATCTCACTTCTCAAAATTCTACCAACATCTCATAGCCTACCAACATCTCACAGCCCACCAACATCTCAAAGCCCACTAACATCTCACATCTCACAGCCCACCAACATCTCACAGTCCACCAACATTACACATCTCACAGCCACCAACATCTCACATCTCACATCCCACTAAGATCTCACGCCTCCCAGTCCACCATCATCTCACATCTCATAGCCCACCAACAGCTCACCGCCCACCAACATCTTACATCTCACATCCCACTAAGATCTCACGCCTCCCAGTCCACCATCATCTCACATCTCAAAGCCCACTAACATCTCACATCTCACAGCCCACCAACATCTCACAGTCCACCAACATGACACATCTCACCGCCCACCAACATCTTACATCTCACATCCCACTAAGATCTCACGCCTCCCAGTCCACCATCATCTTACATCTCACATCCCACCAACATCTCACACCTCTTAGTCCACCATCATCTCACATCTCACAGCCCACAAACATCTCACAGCCTATCACCATCTCACAGTCCACCAACATCTCTATATCCACCAACATCTCACAGTCCACAAACATTTCACAGCCCACCAACATGACACATCTCACAGCCCACTAACATCTCACATCTCAACAGTCCACCAACATCTCACAGTCCACCAACATCTCACTTCCCAAAAAATTCTACCAACATCTCACAGCCCACAAACATCTCACAGCCCACCAAAATCTCAACAGCCCACTAACATCTCACATCTCACAGTCCACCAACATCTCACAGCCCACCAATATCTCACAGTCCACAGACATCTCACATCTCACAGTCCACAAACATCTCACATCTCACAGCCCACCATCATCTCACATCTCACAGTCCACCAACATCGCACAGCCCACCAACATCTCACAGTCCACGAACATCTCACAGTCCACCAACATCTCACAGTCCACCAACATCTCATAGTCCAACAACATCTTACAGTCCACCAACATCTCACAGCCCACAAAGAATCTCAGAGCCCACAAACATCTCACATCCTACCAACATCTCACAGTCCACCAACATCTGACAGTCCACGAACATCTCAGAGCACACAAACATCTCACAGTCCACCAACATCTCACAGTCCATCAACATCTCACCACCCACCAACATCGCACATTCCACTAACATCTGCCAGCCCACCAACTTCTCAGAGCCCACAAAATCTCACATCCTACCAACATCTCACAGTCCACCAACATCTGACGGTCCACGAACATCTCAGAGCACACAAGCATCTCACAGTCCACCAACATCTCACAATCCTCCAACATCTCAGAAGCCTAACAACATCTCAAACCCCACCAAAATCTCACAGCCCACAAACATCTCACAACCTACAAACATCTCACAGTCCACCAACATCTGACAGTTCACCAACATCTCACAGTCCACCAACATCTCACAGTCCACCAACATTTCAAAGTCCACCAACATCTCACAGTCCATCAACATCTCACCACCCACCAACATCGCACATTCCACTAACATCTCACAGCCTACCAATATCTCACATTCCACCAACATCTCAATATCCACCAACATCTAACAGTCCACAAACATCTCACAGCCCACCAACATGACACATCTCACAGCCCACTAACATCTCACATCTCAACAGTCCACCAACATCTCACAGTCCACCAACATCTCACTTCTCAAAATTCTACCAACATCTCATAGCCCACCAACATCTCACAGCCCACTATCATCTAACAGCCCACTAACATCTCACATCTCATAGCCCACTAACATCTCACATCTCACAGCCCACCAACATCTCACAGTACACCAACATGACACATCTCACTGCCACCAACATCTCACATCTCACATCCCACCAACATCTCACACCTCCCAGTCCACCATCATCTCACATCTCACAGCCCACCAACAGCTCACCGCCAACAAACATCTCACATCTCACAGTCCACCAACATCTCACATATTACAGTCCACCAAAATCTCACCGCCAACCAACATCTCACAGCCCATCAACATTTCACATATCACAGTCCACCAACATCTCACCACCCGCCAACATCTCACAGACCACCAACATCTCATAGTCCACCAACATCTCACAGTCCAACAACATCTCAGAAGCCTAACAACATCTCACAGCCCACCAACATCTCACAGCCCACCAACTTCTCACAGCCTACCAACATCTCACAGTCCACAAACATCTCACAGTCCACCAACATCTCACAGCCCACTAATATCTCAAATCTCACAGCCCACCAACATATCACATCTCAAAGTTCACCAACATACCACAGCCCACCAACATCTCACAGCCCACCAACATCTCACATCTCACAGCCTACCAACCTCTAACAGCCCACCAACATCTCACATTCCACAAACATCTCACTTCTCAAAATTCTACCAACATCTCACAGCTAATCACCATCTCACAGCCCACCAACATCTCACAGCCCACCAACATCTCACAGTCCACCAAAGTCTCACATCTCACAGCCCACCAACATCTCACATCTCACAGTCCACCAACATCTCACAGCCCACCAACATCTCACAGTCCACCAACATCTCACAGTCCACCAACATCTCACAGTCCACCAACATCTCACAGTCCACCAACATCTCACAGTCCACGAACATCTCACAGCCCACCAACATCTCACAGCCCACCAACATCTCACAGTCTACCAACATCTCAAAGTCCACCAACATCTCACAGTCCACCAACATCTCACAGTCCATCAACATCTCACCACCCACCAACATCGCACATTCCACTAACATCTCACAGCCTACCAATATCTCACATTCCACCAACATCTCAATATCCACCAACATCTAACACTCCACAAACATCTCACAGCCCACCAACATGACACATCTCACAGCCAACTAACATCTCACATCTCAACAGTCCACCAACATCTCACAGTCCACCAACATCTCACTTCTCAAAATTCTACCAACATCTCATAGCCCACCAACATCTCACAGCCCAATATCATCTAACAGCCCACTAACATCTCACATCTCATAGCCCACTAACATCTCACATCTCACAGCCCACAAACAACTCACAGTACACCAACATGACACATCTCACTGCCACCAACATCTCACATCTGACATCCCACCAACATCTCACACCTCCCAGTCCACCATCATCTCACATCTCACAGCCCACCAACAGCTCACCGCCAACAAACATCTCACATCTCACAGTCCACCAACATCTCACATATTACAGTCCACCAAAATCTCACCGCCAACCAACATCTCACAGCCCATCAACATTTCACATATCACAGTCCACCAACATCTCACCACCCGCCAACATCTCACAGACCACCAACATCTCATAGTCCACCAACATCTCACAGTCCACCAACATCTCAGAAGCCTAACAACATCTCACAGCCCACCAACATCTCACAGCCCACCAACTTCTCACAGCCTACCAACATCTCACAGTCCACAAACATCTCACAGTCCAACAACATCTCACAGTCCACCAACATCTCACAGCCCACTAATATCTCAAATCTCACAGCCCACCAACATATCACATCTCAAAGTTCACCAACATACCACAGCCCACCAACATCTCACAGCCCACCAACATCTCACATCTCACAGCCTACCAACCTCTAACAGCCCACCAACATCTCACATTCCACAAACATCTCACTTCTCAAAATTCTACCAACATCTCACAGCTAATCACCATCTCACAGCCCACCAACATCTCACAGCCCACCAACATCTCACAGTCCACCAAAGTCTCACATCTCACAGCCCATCAACATCTCACATCTCACAGTCCACCAACATCTCACAGCCCACCAACATCTCACAGTCCACCAACATCTCACAGTCCACCAACATCTCACAGTCCACCAACATCTCACAGTCCACCAACATCTCACAGTCCACGAACATCTCACAGCCCACCAACATCTCACAGCCCACCAACATCTCACAGTCTACCAACATCTCAAAGTCCACCAACATCTCACAGTC
Organism: Ariolimax columbianus; assembly: GCA_036924085.1. Classification (NCBI taxonomy): domain Eukaryota; kingdom Metazoa; phylum Mollusca; class Gastropoda; order Stylommatophora; family Arionidae; genus Ariolimax; species Ariolimax columbianus. The sequence goes on from JAVGWX010000014.1 coordinate 1,063,153, forward strand.
CACCAACATCTCAGAGCCCACAAACATCTCACAGTCCACAAACATCTCACAGTCCTCCAACATCTCAGAAGCCTAACAACATCTCCCAGTCCACCAACATCTCACAGTTCACCAACATCTCACAGTCCACCAACATATCACAATCAAGCAACATCATACAGTCCACCAACATCTCACAGTCCACCAACATTACACAGTCCATCAACATCTCACAGTCCGCCAAAATCTTACAGTTCACCAACATCTCACAGTCCCCTAACATCTTACAGCCCAACAACATCTAACAGTCCACTTACATCTCACATCCCACACGCCACCAACATCTCACATCTCACAGCGGACGAACATCTCAAATCTCACAGCCTACCAACATCTCACACCACACCAACATATCACAATCAACAAACATTATACAGTCCACAAACATCTCACAGTCCACCAACATCTCACATTTCAAATGTCCACTAACATCTCACAGCCCACCAACATATCACAATAAACCAACATCATACAGTCCACTAACATCTCACAGTCCACCAACATCTCACATCCCACCAACATCTCACAGCCCACCAACATCTCACATCTCACAATCCACCAACATTTCACAGTCCACCAACATCACACAGCCCACCAACATCTCACATCTCAAATGTCCACTAACATCTCACATCTCACAGCCCACCAACATATCACAATCAACAAACATCATACATTCCACTAACTTTTCACAGTCCACCAACATCACACAGCCCACCAACATCTCACATCTCAAATGTCCACTAACATCTCACATCTCACAGCCTACCAACATATCACAATCAACAAACATCATACAGTCCACTAACATCTCAAAGTCCACCAACATCTCACATCTCACAGCCCACCAACATCTCACAGCCCACCAACATCTCACATTCGCCCCAAAACATCTCACAGTCCCCCTAACATCTCACATCTCACAGTCCACCAACATCGCACAGCCCACAAACATCTCACATCTCACAGCCCACCAACATCTCACATCCCACAAACATCTCACAGCCCCCTAACATATCACATCTCAAAGTCCACCAACATCTCACAGACCACAAACATCTCCCATCTCACCAACATCTCACAGCCCCCTAACATCTCACATCTCACAGCCCACCAACATCTCACATCCCACAAACATCTCACAGCCCCCTAACATCTCACATCTCACAGTCCACCAACATCTCACAGCCCACAAACATCTCACATCTCACAGCCCACCAATATCTCACATCCCACCAACATCTCACAGCCCCCTAACATCTCACATCTCACAGTCCACCAACATCTCACAGCCCACCAACATCTCACAGTCCACCAACATCTCACAGTCCACCAACATCTCACAGCCCACCAACATCTCACATTCGCCCCAAAACATCTCACAGTCCCCCTAACATCTCACATCTCACAGTCCACCAACATCGCACAGCCCACAAACATCTCACATCTCACAGCCCACCAACATCTCACATCCCACCAACATCTCACAGCCCCCTAACATATCACATCTCAAAGTCCACCAACATCTCACAGACCACAAACATCTCCCATCCCACCAACATCTCACAGCCCCCTAACATCTCACATCTCACAGCCCACCAACATCTCACATCCCACAAACATCTCACAGCCCCCTAACATCTCACATCTCACAGTCCACCAACATCTCACAGCCCACAAACATCTCACATCTCACAGCCCACCAATATCTCACATCCCACCAACATCTCACAGCCCCCTAACATCTCACATCTCACAGTCCACCAACATCTCACAGCCCACCAACATCTCACAGTCCACCAACATCTCACAGCCCACCAACATCTCACATCTCACAGTCCACCAATATCTCATAGCCCACCAACATCTAACATCCCACAAAAATCTCACAGTCCCCTAACATCTCACATCTAGCAGCCCACCAACACTTCACATCTCACAGTCCACCAACATCTCACAGCCCCCTAACATCTCACATCTCACAGTCCACCAACATCTCACAGCCAACCAACATCGCAAATCTCACCAACATCTCAAAGCTCCCTAACATCTCACATCTCACAGCCCACTAGCATCTCACATCTCACAGCCCACCAACATCTCACTGCCCACCAACATCTCACAGCCTACCAACATCTCACAGCCATCTAACATCTCACATCTCACAATCCACCAACATCTCACAGCCCACCAATATCTCACAGTCCACCAACATCTTACATCTCACAGCCCACCAACATCTCACAGTACACAAACATCTCACATTCCACCAACATCTCACCGCCCACCAACATCTCACAATCCACAAACATCTCACAGTCCACCAACATCTCACAGTTCACCAACATCTCACCGCCCACCAACATCTCACAGCCTACCAACATCTCACAGTCCACCAACATCTGACAGTCCACGAACATCTCAGAGCACACAAACATTTCACAGTCCACCAACATCTCACAGTCCTCCAACATCTCAGAATCCTAACAACATCTCAAAGCCCATCAAAATCTCACAGCCCACCAACATCTCACAGCCTACAAACATCTCACATTCCACAAACATCTCACAGTTCACCAACATCTCACCGTCCACCAACATCTCACAGTCCACCAACATCTCAAAGTCCACAAACATCTTACAGTCCATCAACATCTCACCACCCACCAACATAGCACATTCCACTAACATCTCACAGCCTATCAATATCTCACAGTTTACAAACATCTCAATATCCACCAACATCTCACAGTCCACAAACATCTCACAGCCCACCAACATGAAACATCTCACAGCCCACTAACATTTCACATCTCAACAGTCCACCAACATCTCACAGTCCACCAACATCTAACTTCTCAAAATTCTAACAACATCTCATAGCCTACCAACATATCACAGCCCACCAACATCTCAAAGCCCACTAACATCTCACATCTCACAGCCCACCAACATCTCACAGTCCACCAACATGACACATCTCACAGCCACCAACATCTCACATCTCACATCCCACCAACATCTCACGCCTCCCAGTCCACCATCATCTCACATCTCATAGCCCACCAACAGCTCACCGCCCACCAACATCTCACACCTCTTAGTCCACCATCATCTCACATCTCATAGCCCACCAACATCGCACATCCCACCAACATCTCACAGTCCACCAACATCTCACAGTCCACCAAAATCGCACAGTTCACCAACACCTCACAGTCCACCAACATCTCACAGTCCACCAACATCTCAAAGTCCACCAACATCTCACAGTCCATCAACATCTCACCACCCTCCAACATCGCACATTCCACTAACATCTCACAGCCCACCAACATCTCAGAGCCCACAAACATCTCACATCCTACCAACATCTCACAGTCCACCAACATCTGACGGTCCACGAACATCTCAGAGCACACAAGCATCTCACAGTCCACCAACATCTCACAGTCCTCCAACATCTCATCAGCCTAACATCTCAAAGCCCACCAAAATCTCATAGCCCACAAACATCTCACAACCTACAAACATCTCACAGTCCACCAACATCTCACAGTTCACCAACATCTCACAGTCCACCAACATCTCACAGTCCACCAACATTTCAAAGTCCACCAACATCTCACAGTCCATGAACATCTCACCACCCACCAACATCGCACATTCCACTAACATCTCACAGCCTACCAATATCTCACATTCCACCAACATCTCAATATCCACCAACATCTCACAGTCCACAAACATCTCACAGCCCACAAACATGACACATCTCACAGCCCACTAACATCTCACATCTCAACAGTCCACCAACATCTCACAGTCCACCAACATCTCACTTCTCACAGTCCACGAACTTCTCACAGCCCACCAACATCTCACATCTCACAGTCCACAAACATCTCACAGCCCAATAATATCTCACAGTCCAGGAACATCTTAATATCCATCAACATCTCACAGTCCACCAATATCTCACAGCCCACTAACATGACACATCTCACAGCCCACTAACATCTCACATCTCACATCCCCCCAACATCTCATATTTCAACAGTCACCAGCATCTCACAGTCCACCAACATATCACATCTCAAAAGTCCACCAACATCTCACAGTCCACCAACATGACTCATCTCACAGCCCACCAACATCTCACATATCACATGCCATCAACATCTCACATCTCACAGTCCACCATCATCTCATATCTCACAGCCCACCAACATCTCACAGCCCACAAACATCTTACAGCCCACAAACATCTCACATCTCACAGCCCACCAACATCTCAAAGCCCACAAACATCTCACAGCCTACAAACATCTCATAGTCCACCAACATGACTCATCTCACAGCCCACCAACATCTCACATATCACATGCCATCAACATCTCACATCTCACAGTCCACCATCATCTCATATCTCACAGCCCACCAACATCTCACAGCCCACAAACATCTTACAGCCCACAAACATCTCACATCTCACAGCCCACCAACATCTCAAAGCCCACAAACATCTCACAGCCTACAAACATCTCATAGTCCACCAACATCTCACAGTCCACCAACATCTCACAGTTCACAAACATCTCAAAGTCCACAAACATCTCACAGTCCATCAACATCTCACCACGCACCAACATCGCACAGTCCACTAACATCTCACAGCCCACCAATATCTCACAGTCCACCAACATCTCAATATCCACAAACATCTTACAGTCCACAAACATCTCACAGCCCAACAACATGACACATCTCACAGCCCACTAACATCTCACATCTCAACAGTCCACCAACATCTCACAGTCCACCAACATCTCACTTCTCAAAATGCTTCCAACATTTCACAGCCAACCAACATCTCACAGCCCACCAACATCTCACAGCCCACTAACATCTCACATCTCACATCCCACCAACATCTCACATCTCACAGTCTACCAACATCTCACATTATCACAGTCCACCAAAATCTCACCGCCAACCAACATCTCACAGCCCACTAACATTTCACATATCACATTCCACCAACATCTCACCGCCCGCCAACATCTCACAGTCCACCAACATCCCACAGTCAACCAACATCTCACAGCCTACCAACATCTCATAGTCCACCAACATCTCACAGCTCACCAACATCTCACAGCCTACCAACATCTCACAATCTACCAACATCTCACAGTCCCCACCAACATCTCACAGTCCACCAACATCTCATAGTCCACCAACATCACAAAGTCCAATAACATCTCACCACCCCCGAATATCTCACAGTCCACAAACATCTCACTATCCACCAACATCTCACAGTCCACCAACATCTCACAGCCCACTAACATCTCACATCTCACATCCCACCAACATCTCACATCACAACAGTCCACCAACATCTCACAGTCCACCAACATCTCACATCTCACCATCATCTCACAGCCAACCAACATCTCACGACCCACTAACATCTCACATCTCACAGCCCACCAACATCTCACAGTCCACAAACATGACAAATCTCACAGCCTACCAACATCTCACATCTAATAGCCCCGCAACGTCTCAAAGCCCACAAACATCTCACATCTCAGTCCACAAACATCTCACATTTCACAGTCCACCAACATCTCACCGCAATCCAACATCTCACAGTCCACCAACATCTCACCGCCCACCACTATCTCACAGTCCACCAACATCTCAATATCCACAAACATCTCACATCCCACCAACATCTAACATCTCAACAGTCCACCAACATCTCATAGTCCACTAACATCTCACATCTCAAAAGTCAACCAACATCTCACAGACCACCAACATCTCACAGCCAACCAAAATCTCACAGCCCACAAACATCTCACATCTCAGTCCACCAACATCTCACATCTCACAGCCCACCAACCTCTCACAGCCCACCAACATCTCACATCTTATAGTCCACCAACATCTCACATCTCACAGCTTACCAACATGTCACAGCCCACAAACACCTCACATCTCTCAGCCCACCAACATCTCACAGCCCACCCATATCTCACAGCCCACCAATATCTCACATCTCACAGTCCACTAACATCTCACACTCAACTAACATCTCATATCTCACAGCCCACCAACATCTCACATCTCACAGTCCACAGACATCTCACATCTCACAGCCAACAAACCTCTCACAGCAAACCAACATCTCACATCTCACAGCCCACAAACATCTCACATCTCTCAGCCCACCAACATCTCACAGCCCACCAACATCTCACATCTCACAGTCCACCAACATCTCATATCTCACACTCAACTAACATCTCACATCTCACAGCCCACACATTATCTCACATCTAAGAGCCCACCAACATCTCACATCTCACAGTCCACCAACATCTCACAGCCCACCAATATCTCACAGTCCACGAACATCTCAATATCCACCAACATATCACAGTCCACAAACATCTCACAGCCCACCAGCATAACACATCTCACAGCCCACTAACATCTCACATCCCACCAACATCTCATATTTCAAGTCACCAGCATCTCACAGTCCACCAACGTATCACATCTCAAAAGTCCACCAACATCTCACAGTCCACCATCATGACTCATCTCACAGCCCACCAACATCTCACATATCACATGCCATCAACATCTCACATCTCAAAGTCCACTATCATCTCATATCTCACAGCCCACCAACATCTCACAGCCCACCAACATCTCATATCTCACAGTCCACCAACATCTCACAGCCCACCAATATCTCACAGTCCACAAACATCTCAATATCCACCAACATCTCACAGTCCACCAATATCTCACAGCCCACCAACATGACACATCTCACAGCCCACTAACATCTCACATCTCAAATCCCACTAACATCTCACATCTCAACAGTCCACCAACATCTCACAGTCCACAAACATCTCACATCTCAAAAGTCCACTAACATCTCACAGCTCACAGCCCATCAACATCTCACATCTCACAGCCCAATAACATCTCACAGCCCACAAACATCTCACATCGCAGTCCACAAATATCTCAAATCTCACAGCCCACCAACCTCTCACAGCCCACCAATATCTCACATCTCACAGTCCACAAACATCTAACATCTCACAGCCCACCAACATCTCACAGCCCACAAACATCTCACATCTCTCAGCCCATCAACATCTGACAGCCCACCAACATCTCTCATCTCACAGTCCACCAACATCTCACCTCTCCTATTCCACTAACATCTCACATCTACCAGCCCACCAACATCTCACATCTCACAGTCGACCAACATTTCACAGCCCATAAACATCTCATAGTCCACCAACATGACTCATCTCACAGCCCACCAACATCTCACATATCACATGCCATCAACATCTCACATCTCACAGTCCACCATCATCTCATATCTCACAGCCCACCAACATCTCACAGCCCACAAACATCTTACAGCCCACAAACATCTCACATCTCACAGCCCACCAACATCTCAAAGCCCACAAACATCTCACAGCCTACAAACATCTCATAGTCCACCAACATCTCACAGTCCACCAACATCTCACAGTTCACAAACATCTCAAAGTCCACAAACATCTCACAGTCCATCAACATCTCACCACCCACCAACATCGCACAGTCCACTAACATCTCACAGCCCACCAATATCTCACAGTCCACCAACATCTCAATATCCACAAACATCTTACAGTCCACAAACATCTCACAGCCCAACAACATGACACATCTCACAGCCCACTAACATCTCACATCTCAACAGTCCACCAACATCTCACAGTCCACCAACATCTCACTTCTCAAAATGCTTCCAACATTTCACAGCCAACCAACATCTCACAGCCCACCAACATCTCACAGCCCACTAACATCTCACATCTCACATCCCACCAACATCTCACATCTCACAGTCCACCAACATCTCACATTATCACAGTCCACCAAAATCTCACCGCCAACCAACATCTCACAGCCCACTAACATTTCACATATCACATTCCACCAACATCTCACCGCCCGCCAACATCTCACAGTCCACCAACATCCCACAGTCAACCAACATCTCACAGCCTACCAACATCTCATAGTCCACCAACATCTCACAGCTCACCAACATCTCACAGCCTACCAACATCTCACAATCTACCAACATCTCACAGTCCCCACCAACATCTCACAGTCCACCAACATCTCATAGTCCACCAACATCACAAAGTCCACCAACATCTCACCACCCCCGAATATCTCACAGTCCACAAACATCTCACTATCCACCAACATCTCACAGTCCACCAACATCTCACAGCCCACTAACATCTCACATCTCACATCCCACCAACATCTCACATCACAACAGTCCACCAACATCTCACAGTCCACCAACATCTCACATCTCACCATCATCTCACAGCCAACCAACATCTCATGGCCCATTAACATCTCACATTTCACAGCCCACCAACATCTCACAGTCCACAAACATGACAAATCTCACAGCCTACCAACATCTCACATCTAATAGCCCACCAACGTCTCAAAGCCCACAAACATCTCACATCTCAGTCCACAAACATCTCACATTTCACAGTCCACCAACATCTCACCGCAATCCAACATCTCACAGTCCACCAACATCTCACCGCCCACCACTATCTCACAGTCCACCAACATCTCAATATCCACAAACATCTCACATCCCACCAACATCTAACATCTCAACAGTCCACCAACATCTCATAGTCCACTAACATCTCACATCTCAAAAGTCAACCAACATCTCACAGACCACCAACATCTCACAGCCAACCAAAATCTCACAGCCCACAAACATCTCACATCTCAGTCCACCAACATCTCACATCTCACAGCCCACCAACCTCTCACAGCCCACCAACATCTCACATCTTATAGTCCACCAACATCTCACATCTCACAGCTTACCAACATGTCACAGCCCACAAACACCTCACATCTCTCAGCCCACCAACATCTCACAGCCCACCCATATCTCACAGCCCACCAATATCTCACATCTCACAGTCCACTAACATCTCACACTCAACTAACATCTCATATCTCACAGCCCACCAACATCTCACATCTCACAGTCCACAGACATCTCACATCTCACAGCCAACAAACCTCTCACAGCAAACCAACATCTCACATCTCACAGCCCACAAACATCTCACATCTCTCAGCCCACCAACATCTCACAGCCCACCAACATCTCACATCTCACAGTCCACCAACATCTCATATCTCACACTCAACTAACATCTCACATCTCACAGCCCACACATTATCTCACATCTCAGAGCCCACCAACATCTCACATCTCACAGTCCACCAACATCTCACAGCCCACCAATATCTCACAGTCCACGAACATCTCAATATCCACCAACATATCACAGTCCACAAACATCTCACAGCCCACCAACATAACACATCTCACAGCCCACTAACATCTCACATCCCACCAACATCTCATATTTCAACAGTCACCAGCATCTCACAGTCCACCAACGTATCACATCTCAAAAGTCCACCAACATCTCACAGTCCACCATCATGACTCATCTCACAGCCCACCAACATCTCACATATCACATGCCATCAACATCTCACATCTCAAAGTCCACTATCATCTCATATCTCACAGCCCACCAACATCTCACAGCCCACCAACATCTCATATCTCACAGTCCACCAACATCTCACAGCCCACCAATATCTCACAGTCCACAAACATCTCAATATCCACCAACATCTCACAGTCCACCAATATCTCACAGCCCACCAACATGACACATCTCACAGCCCACTAACATCTCACATCTCAAATCCCACTAACATCTCACATCTCAACAGTCCACCAACATCTCACAGTCCACAAACATCTCACATCTCAAAAGTCCACTAACATCTCACAGCTCACAGCCCATCCACATCTCACATCTCACAGCCCACCAACATCTCACAGCCCACAAACATCTCACATCGCAGTCCACAAATATCTCAAATCTCACAGCCCACCAACCTCTCACAGCCCACCAATATCTCACATCTCACAGTCCACAAACATCTAACATCTCACAGCCCACCAACATCTCACAGCCCACAAACATCTCACATCTCTCAGCCCATCAACATCTGACAGCCCACCAACATCTCTCATCTCACAGTCCACCAACATCTCACCTCTCCTATTCCACTAACATCTAACATCTACCAGCCCACCAACATCTCACATCTCACAGTCGACCAACATTTCACAGCCCATAAACATCTCACATCTCACAGTCTACCAACATCTCGTATCTCATAGTCCACCAACATCTCACAGCCCCCAAACATCTCACAGCCCAAGAACATCTCACAGCCCACCAATATCTCACAGCCAACCAACATCTCACAGTCCACCAACATCTCACAGCCCACCAACATATCACAGCCAACCAACATCTCACAGTCCACAAACATCTCAAAGCCCACAAACATCACACATCTCACAGTCTACCAACATATAACAGTCCACCACCATATCACAGCCCACTAACATCTCACATCTCACAACCCCTCTAATGTCTCACAGCCCATAAACATCACACATCTCACAGCCCACCAACATCTCACAGCCCATAAACATCTCAGATCTTTAAGCCCACTAACATCTCTCAACCTACAAACATCTCACAGTTTACCAACATCTCACAGTCCACAACATCTCACAGCCTTCTAATATCTCACATCTCACAACCCCTCTAATATTTCACAGCCCTCTAACATCTCACATCTCACAGCCCACCAACATCTCACAGTCCACCAACATGACACTTCTCACAGCCCACCAACATCTCACATCTCACATCCCACCAACATCTCACATCTCCCAGTCCACCATCATCTCACATCTCACAGCCCACCAACATCTCACATCTCACAGTCCACCAACATCTCACATCTCACAGTCTACCAACATCTCACCGCAAACCAACATCTCACAGTCCACCAACATCTCACCGCCCACCAATATCTCACAGTCCACCAACATCTCAATATCCACCAACATCTCACAGTCCATCAACATCTCACAGCCCACCAAGATGACACATCTCACAGCCCACTTACATCTCACATCTCACATCCCACCAACTTCTCACATCTCAACAACATCTCACAGCCCACAAACATCTCACATCTCAGTCCACCAACATCTCACATCTCAGAGCCCACAAACATCTCACATCGCTCAGCCCACCAACATCTCACAGCCCACCAACATGTCACATCTCACAGTCCACCAACATCTCACATCTCACACTCAACTAACATCTCACATCTCACAGCGCACCAACATCTCACATCTCACAGCCCACCAACATCTCACATCTCACACTCAACTAACATCTCACATCTCACAGCGCACCAACATCTCACATCTCACAGCCCACCAACATCTCACAGTCCACCAACATCTCACAGCCCACCAACATCTCACAGTCCACTAATATCTCACAGTCCACCAACATCTCACAGCCCAACAACATCTCACAGCCCACCAACATCTCACAGCGCACCAACATCTCACATCTTACAGTCCACCAACATCTCACAGCTCACTAACATCTCACATCTCACAGCCCACCAACATCTCACATCTCACAGTCCACCAACATCGCACAGCCCACAAACATCTCACATCTCGGTCCGCCAACATCTCACAGCCCACTAACCTCTCACAGCCCACAAACATCTCACATCTCAAAGCCCACCAAAATCTCACATCTCACAGTCCACCAACATCTCATAGCCCACAATAATCTCACATCTCACAGTCCACAAACATCTCACATCTCACAGTCCACCAACATCTCACAGCCCACCAACATTTCACAGCCCACCAACATCTCACAGCTCACCAACATCTCACAGTTCATCAACATCTCACAGCCCACAAACATCTCACATCTTACAGTCCACCAACATCTCACAGTCCACCAACATCTCACAGTCCACTAACATCTCACCTCTCCCAGCCCACTAATATCTCACAGTCCACTAACATCTCACAGCCCATAAACATCACACATCTCACAGTCCACCAACATGTTAGACTTCACCAACATCTCACAGCCCACTAACATCTCACATCTCACAACCCCTCTAATATCTCACAGCCCATAAACATCACACATCTCACAGCCTACCAACATCTCACAGCCCATAAACATCTCACATCTCACAGCCCACCAACATCTCACAACCCACAAACATCTCACAGTTTACCAACATCTAACAATCCACCAACATCTCACAGTCAACCAAAATCTCACAGCCTACCAACATATCATAGTCCACCAACATCTCAGAGTCCACCAACATCTCAAAATCTTAACAACATCTCACAGCCCACCAACATCTCACAGCCCACAAACATCTCACAGCCTACAAACATCTCACAGTCCACATACATCTCACAGTCCACCAACATCTCACCACCCACAAACACTCTCACAGTCCACTAACCTCTCACTGCCCACCAATATCTCGCAGTCCACCAACATCTCAATATCCACCAACATCTCACAGTCCACCAAAATCTCACAGCCCACTAATATCTCACATCTCACATCCCATCAACATCTCACATCTCAACAGTCCACCAACATCTCAAAATCCTAACAACTTCTCACAGCCCACCAACATCTCACAGCCCACCAACATCTCACAGCCTACAAATATCTCACAGTCCACCAACATCTCACAGTCCACCAACATCTCACAGTCCACCAACATCTCACATCTCACAGCCCACCAACCTCTCACAGCCCACCAACATCTCACATCTTATAGTCCACCAACATCTCACATCTCACAGCTTACCAACATGTCACAGCCCACAAACACCCCACATCTCTCAGCCCACCAACATCTCACAGCCCACGAATATCTCACAGCCCACCAACATCTCACATCTCACAGTCCACAAACATCTCACATCTCACACTCAACTAACATCTCATATCTCACAGCCCACCAACATCTCACATCTCACAGTCCACAGACATCTCACATCTCACAGCCCACAAACCTCTCACAGCCAACCAACATCTCACATCTCATAGCCCACCAACATCTCACAGCCCACAAACATCTCACATCTCTCAGCCCACCAACATCTCACAGCCCACCAACATCTCAAATCTCACAGTCCACCATTATCTCACATCTCATAGCCCACAAACATCTCACATCTCACAGTCCACATACATCTCACAGCCCACCAACATCTCACATCTCACAGTCCACAAACATCTCACAGCCCACCAATATCTCACAGTCCACGAACATCTCAATATCCACCAACATATCACAGTCCACCAACATCTCACAGCCCACCAACATAACACATCTCACAGCCCACTAACATCTCACATCTCACATCCCACCAACATCTGATATTTCAACAGTCACCAGCATCTCACAGTCCACCAACGTATCACATCTCAAAAGTCCACAAACATCTCACAGTCCACAAACATGACTCATCTCACAGCCCACCAACATCTCACATATCACATGCCATCAACATCTCACATCTCAAAGTCCACTATCATCTCATATCTCACAGCCCACCAACATCTCACAGCCCACCAACATCTCATATCTCACAGTCCACCAACATCTCACAGCCCACCAATATCTCACAGTCCACAAACATCTCAATATCCACCAACATCTCACAGTCCACCAATATCTCACAGCCCACCAACATGACACATCTCACAGCCCACTAACATCTCACATCTCAAATCCCACTAACATCTCACATCTCAACAGTCCACCAACATCTCACAGTCCACAAACATCTCACATCTCAAAAGTCCACTAACATCTCACAGCTCACAGCCCATCAACATCTCACATCTCACAGCCCACCAACATCTCACAGCCCACAAACATCTCACATCGCAGTCCACAAATATCTCAAATCTCACAGCCCACCAACCTCTCACAGCCCACCAATATCTCACATCTCACAGTCCACAAACATCTAACATCTCACAGCCCACCAACATCTCACAGCCCACAAACATCTCACATCTCTCAGCCCATCAACATCTGACAGCCCACCAACATCTCTCATCTCACAGTCCACCAACATCTCACCTCTCCTATTCCACTAACATCTCACATCTACCAGCCCACCAACATCTCACATCTCACAGTCGACCAACATTTCACAGCCCATAAACATCTCACATCTCACAGTCTACCAACATCTCGTATCTCATAGTCCACCAACATCTCACAGCCCCCAAACATCTCACAGCCCAAGAACATCTCACAGCCCACCAATATCTCACAGCCAACCAACATCTCACAGTCCACCAACATCTCACAGCCCACCAACATATCACAGCCAACCAACATCTCACAGTCCACAAACATCTCAAAGCCCACAAACATCACACATCTCACAGTCTACCAACATATAACAGTCCACCACCATATCACAGCCCACTAACATCTCACATCTCACAACCCCTCTAATGTCTCACAGCCCATAAACATCACACATCTCACAGCCCACCAACATCTCACAGCCCATAAACATCTCAGATCTTTAAGCCCACTAACATCTCTCAACCTACAAACATCTCACAGTTTACCAACATCTCACAGTCCACAACATCTCACAGCCTTCTAATATCTCACATCTCACAACCCCTCTAATATTTCACAGCCCTCTAACATCTCACATCTCACAGCCCACCAACATCTCACAGTCCACCAACATGACACTTCTCACAGCCCACCAACATCTCACATCTCACATCCCACCAACATCTCACATCTCCCAGTCCACCATCATCTCACATCTCACAGCCCACCAACATCTCACATCTCACAGTCCACCAACATCTCACATCTCACAGTCTACCAACATCTCACCGCAAACCAACATCTCACAGTCCACCAACATCTCACCGCCCACCAATATCTCACAGTCCACCAACATCTCAATATCCACCAACATCTCACAGTCCATCAACATCTCACAGCCCACCAAGATGACACATCTCACAGCCCACTTACATCTCACATCTCACATCCCACCAACTTCTCACATCTCAACAACATCTCACAGCCCACAAACATCTCACATCTCAGTCCACCAACATCTCACATCTCAGAGCCCACAAACATCTCACATCGCTCAGCCCACCAACATCTCACAGCCCACCAACATGTCACATCTCACAGTCCACCAACATCTCACATCTCACACTCAACTAACATCTCACATCTCACAGCGCACCAACATCTCACATCTCACAGCCCACCAACATCTCACATCTCACACTCAACTAACATCTCACATCTCACAGCGCACCAACATCTCACATCTCACAGCCCACCAACATCTCACAGTCCACCAACATCTCACAGCCCACCAACATCTCACAGTCCACTAACATCTCACAGTCCACCAACATCTCACAGCCCAACAACATCTCACAGCCCACCAACATCTCACAGCGCACCAACATCTCACATCTTACAGTCCACCAACATCTCACAGCTCACTAACATCTCACATCTCACAGCCCACCAACATCTCACATCTCACAGTCCACCAACATCGCACAGCCCACAAACATCTCACATCTCGGTCCGCCAACATCTCACAGCCCACTAACCTCTCACAGCCCACAAACATCTCACATCTCAAAGCCCACCAAAATCTCACATCTCACAGTCCACCAACATCTCATAGCCCACAATAATCTCACATCTCACAGTCCACAAACATCTCACATCTCACAGTCCACCAACATCTCACAGCCCACCAACATTTCACAGCCCACCAACATCTCACAGCTCACCAACATCTCACAGTTCATCAACATCTCACAGCCCACAAACATCTCACATCTTACAGTCCACCAACATCTCACAGTCCACCAACATCTCACAGTCCACTAACATCTCACCTCTCCCAGCCCACTAATATCTCACAGTCCACTAACATCTCACAGCCCATAAACATCACACATCTCACAGTCCACCAACATGTTAGACTTCACCAACATCTCACAGCCCACTAACATCTCACATCTCACAACCCCTCTAATATCTCACAGCCCATAAACATCACACATCTCACAGCCTACCAACATCTCACAGCCCATAAACATCTCACATCTCACAGCCCACCAACATCTCACAACCCACAAACATCTCACAGTTTACCAACATCTAACAATCCACCAACATCTCACAGTCAACCAAAATCTCACAGCCTACCAACATATCATAGTCCACCAACATCTCAGAGTCCACCAACATCTCAAAATCTTAACAACATCTCACAGCCCACCAACATCTCACAGCCCACAAACATCTCACAGCCTACAAACATCTCACAGTCCACATACATCTCACAGTCCACCAACATCTCACCACCCACAAACACTCTCACAGTCCACTAACCTCTCACTGCCCACCAATATCTCGCAGTCCACCAACATCTCAATATCCACCAACATCTCACAGTCCACCAAAATCTCACAGCCCACTAATATCTCACATCTCACATCCCATCAACATCTCACATCTCAACAGTCCACCAACATCTCAAAATCCTAACAACTTCTCACAGCCCACCAACATCTCACAGCCCACCAACATCTCACAGCCTACCAATATCTCACAGTCCACCAACATCTCACAGTCCACCAACATCTCACAGTCCACCAACATCTCACATCTCACAGCCCACCAACCTCTCACAGCCCACCAACATCTCACATCTTATAGTCCACCAACATCTCACATCTCACAGCTTACCAACATGTCACAGCCCACAAACACCCCACATCTCTCAGCCCACCAACATCTCACAGCCCACGAATATCTCACAGCCCACCAACATCTCACATCTCACAGTCCACAAACATCTCACATCTCACACTCAACTAACATCTCATATCTCACAGCCCACCAACATCTCACATCTCACAGTCCACAGACATCTCACATCTCACAGCCCACAAACCTCTCACAGCCAACCAACATCTCACATCTCATAGCCCACCAACATCTCACAGCCCACAAACATCTCACATCTCTCAGCCCACCAACATCTCACAGCCCACCAACATCTCAAATCTCACAGTCCACCATTATCTCACATCTCATAGCCCACAAACATCTCACATCTCACAGTCCACATACATCTCACAGCCCACCAACATCTCACATCTCACAGTCCACAAACATCTCACAGCCCACCAATATCTCACAGTCCACGAACATCTCAATATCCACCAACATATCACAGTCCACCAACATCTCACAGCCCACCAACATAACACATCTCACAGCCCACTAACATCTCACATCTCACATCCCACCAACATCTGATATTTCAACAGTCACCAGCATCTCACAGTCCACCAACGTATCACATCTCAAAAGTCCACAAACATCTCACAGTCCACAAACATGACTCATCTCACAGCCCACCAACATCTCACATATCACATGCCATCAACATCTCACATCTCAAAGTCCACCATCATCTCATATCTCACAGCCCACCAACATCTCACAGCCCACCAACATCTCATATCTCACAGTCCACCAACATCTCGCAGCCCACCAATATCTCACAGTCCACCAACATCTCAATATCCACCAACATCTCACAGTCCACCAATATCTCACAGCCCACCAACATGACACATCTCACAGCCCACTAACATCTCACATCTCACATCCCACTAACATCTCACATCTCAACAGTCCACAAACATCTCACAGTCCACCAACATCTCACATCTCAAAAGTCCACTAACATCTCACAGCTCACAGCCCATCAACATCTCACATCTCACAGCCCACCAACATCTCACAGCCCACAAACATCTCACATCGCAGTCCACAAATATCTCAAATCTCACAGCCCACCAACCTCTCACAGCCCACCAATATCTCACATCTCACAGTCCACAAACATCTAACATCTCACAGCCCACCAACATCTCACAGCCCACTAACATCTCACATCTACCAGCCCACCAACATCTCACATCTCACAGCCCACCAACATCTCACATCTCAAAGTCCACCAACATCTCAGAGCTCACAAACATCTCACAGTCGACCAACATTTCACAGCCCACAAACATCTCACATCGCAGTCCACAAATATCTCAAATCTCACAGCCCACCAACCTCTCACAGCCCACCAATATCTCACATCTCACAGTCCACAAACATCTAACATCTCACAGCCCACCAACATCTCACAGCCCACTAACATCTCACATCTACCAGCCCACCAACATCTCACATCTCACAGCCCACCAACATCTCACATCTCAAAGTCCACCAACATCTCAGAGCTCACAAACATCTCACAGTCGACCAACATTTCACAGCCCATAAACATCTCACATCTCACAGTCCACCAACATCTCGTATCTCATAGTCCACCAACAGCTCACAGCCCCCAAACATCTCACAGCCCACAAACATCTCACAGCCCACCAATATCTCACAGCCAACCAACATCTCACAGTCCACCAACATCTCACAGCCCACCAACATATCACAGCCAACCAACATCTCACAGTCCACCAAAATCTCAAAGCCCACAAACATCACACATCTCACAGTCCACCAACATATCAGAGTCCACCACCATATCACAGCCCACTAACATCTCACATCTCACAAACCCTCTAATGTCTCACAGCCCATAAACATCACACATCTCACAGCCCACCAACATCTCACAGCCCATAAACATCTCACATCTTTAAGCCCACTAAGATCTCTCAACCTACAAACATCTCACAGTTTACCAACATCTCACAGTCCACCAACATCTCACATCTCACAGCCCACCAACATCTCACAGTTCACAAACATCTCAAAGTCCACAAACATCTCACAGTCCATCAACATCTCACCACCCACCAACATCGCACAGTCCACTAACATCTCACAGCCCACCAATATCTCACAGTCCACCAACATCTCAATATCCACAAACATCTCACAGTCCACAAACATCTCACAGCCCAACAACATGACACATCTCACAGCCCACTAACATCTCACATCTCACATCCCACCACCATCTCACATCTCAACAGTCCACCAACATCTCACAGTCCACCAACATCTCACTTCTCAAAATGCTTCCATCATTTCACAGCCAACCAACATCTCACAGCCCACCAACATCTCACAGCCAGCTAACATCTCACATCTCACATCCCACCAACATCTCACATCTCACAGTCCACCAACATCTCACATTATCACAGTCCACCAAAATTTCACCGCCAACCAACATCTCACAGCCCACCAACATTTCACATATCACATTCCACCAACATCTCACCGCTCGCCATAATCTCACAGTTCACCAACATCCCACAGTCAACCAACATCTCACAGCCTACCAACATCTCATAGTCCACCAACATCTCACAGCTCACCAACATCTCACAGCCTACCAACATCTCACAATCCACCAACATCTCGCAGTCCACCAACATCTCACAGTCCACCAACATCTCACAGTCCACCAACATCACAAAGTCCACCAACATCTCACCACCCACCCACATCTCACAGTCCACTAACATCTCACCGCCCCCGAATATCTCACAGTCCACAAACATCTCACTATCCACCAACATCTCACAGTCCACCAACATCTCACAGCCCACTAACATCTCACATCTCACATCCCACCAACATCTCACATCTCAACAGTCCACCAACATCTCACAGTCCACCAACATCTCACATCTCACCAACATCTCACAGCCAACCAACATCTCACAGCCCACTAACATCTCACATCTCACAGCCCACCAACATCTCACAGTCCACCAACATGATAAATCTCACAGCCTACCAACATCTCACATCTCACAGCCCACCAACATCTCAAAGCCCACAAACATCTCACATCTCACAGTCCACAAACATCTCACATTTCACAGTCCACATACATCTCACCGCAATCCAACATCTCACAGTCCACCAACATCTCACCGCCCACCACTATCTCACAGTCCACCAACATCTCAATATCCACAAACATCTCACATCCCACCAACATCTAACATCTCAAAAGTCAACCAACATCTCACAGACCACCAACATCTCACAGCCAACCAACATCTCACAGCCCACAAACATCTCTCATCTCAGTCCACCAACATCTCACATCTCACAGCCCACCAACCTCTCACAGCCCACCAACATCTCACATCTTATAGTCCACAAACATCTCACATCTCACAGCTTACCAACATGTCACAGCCCACAAACACCTCACATCTCTCAGCCCACCAACATCTCACAGCCCACCAATATCTCACAGCCCACCAACATCTTACATCTCACAGTCCACTAACATCTCACACTCAACTAACATCTCATATCTCACAGCCCACCAACATCTCACATCTCACAGTCCACAGACATCTCACATCTCACAGCCCACAAACCTCTCACAGCCAACCAACATCTCACATCTCATAGCCCACTAACATCTCACATCTCACAACCCCTCTAATGTCTCACAGCCCATAAACATCACACATCTCACAGCCCACCAACATCTCACAGCCCATAAACATCTCACATCTTTAAGCCCACTAACATCTCTCAACCTACAAACATCTCACAGTTTACCAACATCTCACAGTCCACCAACATCTCACAGCCTTCTAACATCTCACATCTCACAACCCCTCTAATATCTCACAGCCCTCTAACATCTCACATCTCACAGCCCACCAACATCTCACAGTCCACCAACATGACACATCTCACAGCCCACCAACATCTCACATCTCACATCCCACCAACATCTCACATCTCCCAGTCCACCATCATCTCACATCTCACAGCCCACCAACATCTAACATCTCACAGTCCACCAACATCTCACATCTCACAGTCTACCAACATCTCACCACAAACCAACATCTCACAGTCCACCAACATCTCACCGCCCACCAATATCTCACAGTCCACCAACATCTCAATATCCACAAACATCTCACAGTCCACCAACATCTCACATCCCACCAAGATGACACATCTCACAGCCCACTTACATCTCACATCTCACATCCCACCAACTTCTCAAATCTAAACAACATCTCACAGCCCACAAACATCTCACATCTCAGTCCACCAACATCTCACATCTCACAGCCCACAAACATCTAACATCGCTCAGCCCACCAACATCTCACAGCCCACCAACATGTCACATCTCACAGTCCACAAACATCTCACATCTCACACTCAACTAACATCTCACATCTCACAGCGCCCCAACATCTCACATCTCACAGCCCACCAACATCTCACAGTCCACCAACATCTCACATCTTACAGTCCACCAACATCTCACAGCTCACTAACATCTCACATCTCACAGCCCACCAATATCTCACATCTCACAGTCCACGGACATCTTACAGCCCACAAACTTCTCACATCTCGGTCCGCCAACATCTCACAGCCCACTAACCTCTCACAGCCCACAAACATCTCATATCTCACAGCCCACCAAAATCTCACATCTCACAGTCCACCAACATCTCAGAGCCCACAAACATCTCACATCTCACAGTCCACCAACATCTCACAGCCCACCAACATCTCACAGCCCACCAACATCTCACAGCTCACAAACATCTCACAGTTCATCAACATCTCACAGCCCACAAACATCTCACATCTTACAGTCCACCAACATCTCACAGTCCACAAACATCTCACAGTCCACTAACATCTCACATCTCCCAGCCCACTAATATCTCACAGTCCACTAACATCTCACAGCCCATAAACATCACACATCTCACAGTCCACATCCATGTTACATTTCACCAAAATCTCACAGCCCACTAACATCTCACATCTCACAACCCCTCTAATATCTCACAGCCCATAAACATCACACATCTCACAGCCCACCAACATCTCACAGCCCATAAACATCTCACATCTCACAGCCCACCAACATCTCACAACCCACAAACATCTCACAGTTTACCAACATCTCACAATCCACCAACATCTCACAGTCAACCAAAATCTCACAGCCTACCAACATATCATAGTCCACCAACATCTCAGAGTCCACCAACATCTCAAAATCTTAACAACATCTCACAGCCCACCAACATCTCACAGCCCACAAACATCTCACAGCCTACAAACATCTCACATTCCACAAACATCTCACAGTCCACAAACATCTCACAGTCCACCATCATCTCACAGTCCACCAACATCTCACAGTCCACCAACATCTCACAGTCCACCAACATCTCACCACCCACAAACATCTCACAGTCCACTAACCTCTCACTGCCCACCAATATCTCGCAGTCCACCAACATCTCAATATCCACCAACATCTCACAGTCAACCAAAATCTCACAGCCCACTAATATCTCACATCTCACATCCCATCAACATCTCATATCTCAACAGTCCACCAACATCTCAAAGTCCACCAACATCTCAAAATCCTAACAACTTCTCACAGCCCACCAACATCTCACAGCCCACCAACATCTCACAGCCTACCAATATCTCACAGTCCACCAACATCTCACAGTCCACCAACATCTCACAGTCCACCAACATCTCACATCTCACAGCCCACCAACCTCTCACAGCCCACCAACATCTCACATCTTATAGTCCACCAACATCTCACATCTCACAGCTTACCAACATGTCACAGCCCACAAATACCTCACATCTCTCAGCCCACCAACATCTCACAGCCCACGAATATCTCACAGCCCACCAACATCTCACATCTCACAGTCCACCAACATCTCACATCTCACACTCAACTAACATCTCATATCTCACAGCCCACCAACATCTCACATCTCACAGTCCACAGACATCTCACATCTCACAGCCCACAAACCTCTCACAGACAACCAACATCTCACATCTCATAGCCCACCAACATCTCAAAGCCCACAAACATCTCACATCTCTCAGCCCACCAACATCTCACAGCCCACCAACATCTCAAATCTCACAGTCCACCAACATCTCATATCTCACACTCAACTAACATCTCACATTTCACAGTCCACCATTATCTCACATCTCAGAGCCCACAAACATCTCACATCTCACAGTCCACATACATCTCACAGCCCACCAACATCTCACATCTCACAGTCCACAAACATCTCACAGCCCACCAGTATCTCACAGTCCACGAACATCTCAATATCCACCAACATATCACAGTCCACCAACATCTCACAGCCCACCAACATAACACATCTCACAGCCCACTAACATCTCACATCTCACATCCCACCAACATCTCATATTTCAACAGTCACCAGCATCTCACAGTCCACCAACGTATCACATCTCAAAAGTCCACCAACATCTCACAGTCCACCAACATGACTCATCTCACAGTCCACCAACATCTCACAGTCCACCAACATCTCACAGCCTACCAACATCTCACAGCCCATCAAAAAATCAAAACCTGCCTACCAACATCTCACAGCCCACTAACATCTCACATATCACAGCCCACCAACATCTCACAATCCACCAACATGACACATCTCACAGCCCACCAACATCTCACATCTCACATCCCACCAACATCTCACATCTCCCAGTCCACCATCATCTCACATCTCACAGCTCACATCTCACATCTCACAGTCCACCAACATCTCACAGCCCACCAACATCTCACATCTCACAGTCCACCAACATCTCACATCTCACAGTCTACCAACATGTCACCGCCCACCAATATATCACAGTCCAACAACATCTCAATATCCACCAACATCTCACAGTCACCAACATCTCTCAGCCCACCAAGATGACACATCTCACAGCCCACTAACATCTCACATCTCACATCCCACAAACATCTCACATCTCAACAGTCCACCAACATCTCACAGCCCACTAACATCTCACAGCCCACAAACATCTCACAGCCCACAAACATCTCACATCTCAGTCCACCAACATCTCACATCTCACAGCCCACCAACCTCTCACAGCCCACCAACATCTCACATCTCATAGTCCACCAACATCTCACATCTCACAGCCCACCAACATTTCACACCCACAAACATCTCACATCTCTCAGCCCACCAACATTTGACAGCCCACTAACATCTCACATCTTACAGTCCACCAACATCTCACATCTCACACTCAATTAACATCTCAAATCTCACGGCCCACCAACAACTCACATCTCACAGCCAACTAACATCTCCCATCTCACAGCCCACAAACCTCTCACAGCCCGCCAACATCTCACATCTCACAGTCCACCAACATCTCACATCTCACAGCCCACCAATATCTCACAGCCCACAAACATCTCACATCTCACAATCCACTAACGTCTCACATCTACCTGCCCACCAACATCTCACATCTCACAGTCCACCAACATCTCACAGCCCACCAACATCTCACAGCCCACCAACATCTCACAGCCCACCAATATCTCACAGCCCACCAACATCTCACAGTCCACCAACATCTCACAGCCCACCAACATCTCACAGCCCATCAACATCTCACAGTCCACCAACATCTCACAGCCCACAAACATCTCATACCTCACAGTCCACCAACATCTCACAGTCCACCAACATCTCACAGCCCACAAACATCTGATATCTCACAGTCCACCAACATCTCACAGTCCACAAACATCTCACAGTCCACCAATATCTCACAGTCCACTAACATCTCACAGCCCATAAACATCTCACATCTCACAGTCCACCAACATATCACAGTCCACCAACATCTCACAGCCCACTAACAATCTCACATCTCACAGCCCACTAATATCTCACAGCCCATAAACATCTCACATCTCACAGCCCACTAACATCTCACAGCCCATAAACATCTCACAGCCCACCAACATCTCACAACCCACAAACATCTCACAGTCCACCAACATCTCACAGCCCACAAACATCTCACATCTCACAGCCCACTAACATTTAACAGCCCACCAACATCTCACAGCCCATAATCATCTCACATCTCACAGCCCACTAATATCTCATAGCCCACTAACATTTCACAGCCCATAAACATCTCACATCTCACAGCTCAGTAACATCTCACAGCCCACTAACATCTCACAGCCAACCAACATCTCACAGCCCATAAACATCTCACATCTCACAGCCCACTAACATCTCACAGCCCACTAACATCTCACAGCCCATAAACATCTCCCATCTCACAGCCCATCAACATCTCACATCTCACAGCCCACCAACATCTCACATTTCACAGTCCACCAACATCACACAGCCCACCAACATTTCACAGCCCACCGACATTTCACAGCCCACCAACATCTCACAGCCCACCGACATCTCACAGCAGTCCAACAACTCACACCCCCTCTCTACCTCCTCCACCACACCCCCATCTCACATCCCCCCAACGTCCCACATGCATCTGTGTATCCCTACCAGCTGTGTGTCTGTGTATCCCTACCAGCGATATGTCTGTGTATCCCTACCAGCTGTATGTCTGTGTATCCCTACCAGCGGTATGTCTGTGTATCCCTACCAGCGGTATGTCTGTGTATCCCTTCTAGCGGTATGTCTGTGTATCCCTACCAGCGGTATGTCTGTGTATCCCTACCAGCTGTGTGTCTGTGTATCCTTACCAGCGGTATGTCTGTGTATCCCTACCAGCGGTATGTCTGGCTATTCCTACCAGCGATATGTCTGTGTATCCCTACCAGCGGTATGTCTGTGTATCCCTACCAGCGGTATGTCTGTGTATCCCTACCAGCTGTATGTCTGTGTTTTTTTACCAGCTATATGTCTGTGTATCCCTACCAGCTGTATGTCTGTGTATCCCTACCAGCGGTATATCTGTGTATTCCTACCAGCTGTATGTCTGTGTATCCCTACCAGCTGTGTGTATGTGTATTCCTGAAAGCCAGATTACTGAGCAATGAGCTAGAACAAGAGAAGCCATTGTTTACCCCTGGCCAGACCCCCCAAGAAATGACTCCAGTAGTCTCATCTCAAATACCTCTTTGGCACAAATAGTTTGAACGAAATATGATCCCTCGTACAATTAGTAATGGACTCGGACAGCCTTTGAGGGAGGCAGCGAACCTTGGAGTCTGCTGGTGACTGTCTGGTTCAGACATTACCTGGCATTTGTGACAAGATTAACATCAAGACAAACAACTCTTAGTTGTGGCTATGAAGTTGCATCACTCTGCTCAGTTGGGGTCATTCTTAATGGCTGCTCAGTCCTGTAGCGTGCTTTATTCACATCAGTGGTATTTGAACTGGTATTAATTTCGCTTCCGTCACACGGTCAGATAGCTTGGTGCTTGTTACCAGTTTCCAGCTGGGTTCCATGTCGTATCCGTTTCCATGTGATTATTTCTGAAACATAAACTTGGCTTGGTAATCTTCTCTCAGTGTTTGGTGTGAAGAGGAAAGCCAATACGACCCAGACTACTCCCACCCGATTGTTATGTTATCAACCATCGACAGCACTGTATTCCCGGCAGACTCATGAGCGATTGGTTTTTCCGATCTAAGTGGAACTTTCGGTGATAACTAGGAGTGGCTCGTCTAGATGAGGTCAGGCTGAAGTGGGGCGGCTGGGTATATGGACAATGAGTGTGTAGAACCAGTGAGCTACCAGCGGTAAACATACCTTTCAAGATTTGTTTGAGAGAAATAAAGCATCTATGTCACATCCTAGTAGTGCCTGGATCTGTCACATCCTAGTAGTGCCTGGATCTGTCACATCCCAGTGATGTCTGGATCTGTCACATCCCAGTGGTGCCTGGATCTGTCACATCCTAGTAGTGCCTGGATCTGTCACATCCCAGTGATGCCTGGATCTGTCACATCCCAGTGGTGCCTGGATCTGTCACATCCCAGTGGTGCCTTGATCTGTCACATATTGTTAGAGGCAAGGAGGGGGGTGTTGCTAATGTCAAGGGTAAACGGGTGGATAGTGTAAGAGGGGGTGGATAGTGTAAGAGGGGGTGGATAGTGTAAGAGAATGGAGCTAGTGTAAGAGCGGACGCTAGTGTAACAGAAGGAGCTGTTGTAAGAGGGGGAGCTAGTGTAAGAGGGGGAGCTAGTGTAAGAGGGGGAGCTACTGTAAGAGGGAGGTAGTGTAAGAAAGGAGCTGTAGTGTAAGAGAAGGGGTTTTGACAGAGGAGGAGTGTAGTGTAAGAGAAGGGGGCTAGTGTAAGAGAAGGAGGCTAGTGTAAGAAGCGAAATCTAGTGTAAGGGGTGGAAGTCAGTGTAAGATGGGGGCGGGGAGGGGGTTGTGTAAGAGAAGGGGGTTAGTGTAATATAGGGAGATAATGTAATACATGGGAGCTGATGTAAGATTGAGGAGGGTAGTGTCAGAGAGGATGAGGAGTAATTCTTGTGAAGTGAGGGTTACAGGTTAGAGGAGATAGTGTAACCGGGTAATGTGTAAGATGAGGATGTAATGTAAGAAGAGGGGGAGTGTAAGAGAGAGATATAGAGTAGGAAGCGGGAGCTAGTGTATAAAGGGGGTAGTGTAAGGGGGGGGGGTAGTATAAGGGGCGGTAGGTCAAGGGGGTTAGTGTAAGGCGTAGTGTAAACGGTGGTCTTGTTATAGGGGGGGGGGGATGGTGTAAGGTGTTTAGTGTAAGAGGGAGATAGTGTGAGATGGAGATATAGTGTAAAAGGCGGGAGCTGGTGTTAGAGTGTAAGGTGGGGGGGGGGGGGAGGGGGTCGGTCTAGTGATTTGTCATGTCACGAGAATGATCTTTGTTTTGTTTCTTAGCAGTCGTCCCGCTAATAGGCCGGACAAATGGGTATATGATACATAGATAGAAGATCGCTTTAGAATCAGTAGCCCATATATGATACAGAGATAGAAGAAAGCTCCAGAAACAGTAGCCCATATATGATACAGAGATAGAAGAAAGCTCCAGAAACAGTTTCCCATTTATGATACAGAAATAGAAGAAAGCTCCAGAAACAGTAGCCCATATATGATACAGAGATAGAAGAAAGCTCCAGAAACAGTTTCCCATATATGATACAGAGATAGAAGAAAGCTCCAGAAACAGTTTCCCATTTATGATACAGAGATAGAAGAAAGCTCCAGAAACAGTTTCCCATATATGATACAGAGATAGAAGAAAGCTCCAGAAACAGTAGCCCATATATGATACAGAGATAGAAGAAAGCTCCAGAAACAGTTTCCCATATATGATACAGAGATAGAAGAAAGCTCCAGAAACAGTAGCCCATATATAATACAGAGATAGAAGAAAGCTCCAGAAACAGTAGCCCATATATAATACAGAGATAGAAGAAAGCTCCAGAAACAGTAGCCCATATATGATATAGAGATAGAAGAAAGCTCCAGAAACAGTAGCCCATATATGATACAGGAATGCAAGGGTAAACAATTTGTTTACGCTTGTATCAGAATAACATCAAGAGATTGTTTCTGCTTCTATGACATTTAATCTCTTGGCGAGTCAAGCTGTCAGATCTGGCATTATGTAAACAGAATCAGTCATCCTCAGACCTAGGCCTCTTAGATTGGGTATCCCGTTGGCAGCGACCAATGAGACGGTTACAATAGAGTGATATCTTCAATAGTCTGCTCTCGTCTCACGTGTCGCTGTTTCCTGGAATCGAGCTACCTTGGGAATATCTCTCAAATTGTTGTGTATGCGTGAATTGACCTTGGTGTACTGCGACCTCTCAAACTTCAGTGCTGATCGCGTGACTGGGACGGTCGACAAGACCTGTAGATCTGCCTTCATTGTCTCTCAGATCAGCTCCTCCCAGAGCATGGAATTACAGCCCCCAGGATTATAATGAAGAGTGCGTGAGTGTGTTAGCGTGCGCACTGGTACTCAAAACTCCAGGCCTTACTTGTGTGCAACTGTCTCTCACCTTATCATATCTAGTTCCCCGTGAAATCTTTACGACTGTGGACCGTCTTCCTCTTCTTGTTTGAGCCGAATCCAGAATGTTAGCTCACTCGGCTTTTAGTGTTGTACCAGCTTGGCCTTCTCAGACGATTAACCCTGTCGTAACGGCCACGCGACTGGGAGGCCGGGCCTCCATCAAATAAAACCTCATTATATTCGTCAGTGGCGTCGTTTCGTTTTTTACGTCGGCGCCGACGTAGTGGGTTTGACAAATGGAGACAGATGAGTCGGCAGGAGAGGTTATCGCTGTTTCTTTGAAGTCAAGGGTCAGTCGCTAGTTGTGGTTCCTGGTGGAGGGGGGAGTGAGGAGGCAAACCTCCCTGTACACTATCATTTGGTGAGGAGGCAAACCTTCCTGTACACTATCATTTGATGAGGAGGCAAACCTTCCTGTACACTATCATTTGGTGAGGAGGCAAACCTTCCTGTACACTATCATTTGGTGAGGAGGCAAACCTTCCTGTACACTATCATTTGGTGAGGAGGCAAACCTTCCTGTACACTATCATTTGGTGAGGAGGCAAACCTTCCTGTACACTATCATTTGGTGAGGAGGCAAACCTTCCTGTACACTATCATTTGGTGAGGAGGCAAACCTTCCTGTACACTATCATTTGGTGAGGAGGCAAACCTTCCTGTACACTATCATTTGGTGAGGAGGCAAACCTTCCTGTACACTATCATTTGGTGAGGAGGCAAACCTTCCTGTACACTATCATTTGGTGAGGAGGCAAACCTTCCTGTACACTATCATTTGGTGAGGAGGCAAACATTCCTGTACACTATCATTTGGTGAGGAGGCAAACATTCCTGTACACTATCATTTGGTGAGGAGGCAAACCTTCCTGTACACTATCATTTGGTGAGGAGGCAAACCTTCCTGTACACTATCATTTGATGAGGAGGCAAACCTTCCTGTACACTATCATTTGGTGAGGAGGCAAACCTTCCTGTACACTATCATTTGGTGAGGAGGCAAACCTTCCTGTACACTATCATTTGGTGAGGAGGCAAACCTTCCTGTACACTATCATTTGGTGAGGAGGCAAACCTTCCTGTACACTATCATTTGGTGAGGAGGCAAACCTTCCTGTACACTATCATTTGGTGAGGAGGCAAACCTTCCTGTACACTATCATTTGGTGAGGAGGCAAACATTCCTGTACACTATCATTTGGTGAGGAGGCAAACCTTCCTGTACACTATCATTTGGTGAGGAGGCAAACCTTCCTGTACACTATCATTTGATGAGGAGGCAAACCTTCCTGTACACTATCATTTGGTGAGGAGGCAAACCTTCCTGTACACTATCATTTGGTGAGGAGGCAAACCTTCCTGTACACTATCATTTGGTGAGGAGGCAAACCTTCCTGTACACTATCATTTGGTGAGGAGGCAAACCTTCCTGTACACTATCATTTGGTGAGGAGGCAAACCTTCCTGTACACTATCATTTGGTGAGGAGGCAAACCTTCCTGTACACTATCATTTGGTGAGGAGGCAAAACTTCCTGTACACTATCATTTGGTGAGGAGGCAAACCTTCCTGTACACTATCATTTGGTGAGGAGGCAAACCTTCCTGTACACTATCATTTGGTGAGGAGGCAAACCTTCCTGTACACTATCATTTGGTGAGGAGGCAAACCTTCCTGTACACTATCATTTGGTGAGGAGGCAAACCTTCCTGTACACTATCATTTGTTCTTGTTCTTTTTTCTTCTTTTCCTCTTCTTTTTCTTCCTCCTCTTCCCTTCTCATAAATCTTCTTCTTATTTCTCACTCACAGAGGCCTGGAGATTGACGAGCTGGCCTGGAGATTGAAGATCTGGCCTGGAGATTGAAGAGCTGTGTAATGGTACTAACCTTACACTGTTCCAGAGTCTGGAAACCCCGCCAACTCTTTTACACATAGTTCACGGTACCACCAGCCGGCCCGATCTGACACTTGTATCGACTGACTTGGTATATAACACTACCACTAAAGTCTTGGACGATGTTGGAAGCGATCATCGTCCTATCGTAACAATTATTGAGACACTGCAGATGGACAGAATGGTTCGGAGAAAACCATCATGGGGTTTCAGAAAGGCTAACTGGGACCGATATGGCCGGGAAACTGATGCTCGGACCGTTATGGCCGGGAAACTGATGCTCGGACCGTTATGGCCGGGAAACTGATGCTCGAACCGTTATGGCCGAGAAACTGATGCTCGGACCGATATGGCCGGGAAACTGATGCTCGGGCCGATATGGCCGGGAAACTGATGCTCGGACCGATATGGCCGGGAAACTGAGGCTGGGTTTAGTCAAATAAGTACGAGTGATGACATCAATGCAACTTTCGAACATATACAAGGGGGCTTGTCATAAGTCTTGACCCTGACTATGAAGGAGTAGGAGGAGAAAGTTGACATTTGTAACAAATGTAGCTCATTTAATTGGTACTGGATTTGAGAAGTATGAATGTCCCTCCTTGAAAGGTTTACAACACACCTTATTGACCGGATCTGCTACTCGAACGGTTTGTCAGAACAATGGAGACATCAGAGGTCAGAACTGTGATAAAATTATTGTTGTTGCAGGGAAAAACAACTACAGAAATATACAGAAAGATGGAACCAGTGTTTGGCGAACTCTGTTCTTCGTTTGCTTCTGTAAAAAACTATTGTAGGCAGTTAAGTGTGGCCGTTCCCATGTTGATGATCTTCCAAGATCAGGAAGACCATCCTCAGAGTGCAGCGATGAAAATGCTGCAAGAGTGAAGAAAATCATTGACCAGGATAGGAAAATGACAATTGCAGAGATATCTAGGTCAGCAAAACTGAATGAAAGTAGAGTATTTAGAATTTTACACAACAGACTGAACATGAGAAAAGTGTGTGCCCGCTGGGTCCCGCGTCTGCTGACATGTAAACAGAGTGATGCAGATGGGTTACTTTATTATGAAGGTATTTTCAAGGTCACGCAGAGATGGCAGAAATTCCGGTGGCGGCTACATTGAGAAGGAAAAAGCACTGTTCTAAATTTCAATATTCTCCACCTGCTCCTTCATGGGCAATGCAGAGACTGAACAGCCTGAAGAAATTATGGCAGGGCACCAACAATTAACAATTTAAGTAAAAGTCTTGAGAGCCTGTGTTTTTCCTGTGGCAGCTTAAGGCTGCGAAGCATGGACAATTACCACAACTTCCAGACAAAGAATCGAATCCTTCGAGTCAAAATGTTACAAAAAGATTCTCAGAATACACTGGACAGAGAAAAGAACAAATGTAGACATTCGGCAAGAGTTGAGCATAGAGGAGAACTGGTTTACCAATTCCATTTTGGCTAGAGAATGCAAATACTTTGGTCACATCAAGAGACACAACGGTCTTGAGAGGACGGTGATGGAAGGTATGGTGCCAGGCAAAAGAGGAAGGGGTAGACCAAGAAGACGATGGCACCAAGATATCCAGGAATGCCTGGGTGTGACTGTGGCGGAGGCTGGAGTTTTGGCAAGGGAACGAGTTTCTTTCAGACAGACATGATGACTCCTCCATGGTCAGGGTAAAGACTTATGACAAGCCCCTTATATGGGCCACGATCTCAACAGTTGCAAGAAAATGCATCCCACAGGGTACGTACAGGAAATAAAACTCGTACTGGAACCCAGAGCTGGAGACAGCCGTCAAAGAGAGGAGGGAGGCCAGGAAGAAGGTAGACAAATCTTCAAATACCCTAAATAAATCTAAGAACAATAGATGGACAGTAACAGTAAGATATATCACTAAACAAAGCAAGCGGGAGACTTAGTAAAAAACCTGAGGCAAGCTGGATCTAAATAGAGAAGGGAACAAGGCGTTGAGAGGGGACGGCGTGGCCTAGTGGTTAAGTGACACGGCTCACAACCAGAAGGTGCTGGGTTCGATCCCCATCTCAGCACCTGCCGTTACCCCGGGGAAGCAAACCCTTAAAAAATGCAGGAGGAAGCAGACCCTTACAAAAATGCATGCTGAAGTAGGATGCACTGGGCCGACAGGCGCAAAATAAAAACCACAGTGCAACGCACACCGCCTTGGGGAATAGAGAAATAAGGCGAACAAAAAAAAAAAAAAAAAAAAAAAAAAAGTCGTTGACATTACTGAGTAACCTTGAAGGGAACAAGAGAAAGTCAAACCCAACACACCTGGCCGGAGAATCTGCAAACGAAATAGTATCAAACACCAAGAAAGCTGAGATCTTTAACAAATTTTACGCTAGAGTAAATAAAGCGCAACCAAGAAAACTGCCAGATAAAACACTTTTAAAGGACTCCTTTCACATCCACTCCACCAATATAACTGCCCTTAAACATCACTTAACTTCACGAGAACTGAGCATGACGATGAGGAAACTGGCAAACAATAAAGCACCAGGACCAGATAAAGTTAAAAATGAGATAAGTAAATTAGGACCAAAGGATAAAGAGGTAATTATATTGTTTACCAACAGAACATGGGACCAAGGACAGTCGCCATCATTATGGCTGTCAGCAACTATCAAACCCAGACTGAAGAAAGGGAAACAACTAGGAACACCTGGAAGCTATAGACATGTGTCGCTCACCTCATGTTTAGGTAAAGTGGTTGATAGAATGGTAAACAGCCAGGAACACCTGGAAGCTATAGACATGTGTCGCTCACCTCATGTTTAGGTAAAGTGGTTGATAGAATGGTAAACAGCCAGGAACACCTGGAAGCTATAGACATGTGTCGCTCACCTCATGTTTAGGTAAAGTGGTTGATAGAATGGTAAACAGCCAGGAACACCTGGAAGCTATAGACATGTGTCGCTCACCTCATGTTTAGGTAAAGTGGTTGATAGAATGGTAAACAACCTGGAAGCTATAGACCTGTGTCGCTCACCTCATGTTTAAGTAAAGTGGTTGATAGAATGGTAAACAACCTGGAAGCTATAGACCTGTGTCACTCACCTCATGTTTAGGTAAAGTGGTTGATAGAATGGTAAACAACCTGGAAGCTATAGACCTGTGTCGCTCACCTCATGTTTGGGTAAAGTGGTTGATAGAATGGTAAACAGCCTGGAAGCTATAGACCTGTGTCGCTCACCTCATGTTTAAGTAAAGTGGTTGATAGAATGGTAAACAGCAGACTATATTGGTGGCTGGGAAACAAAAACCTCCTTCATAGAAACCAGGCAGAGTTCAGACATGGACACCGCATTTCACCGGTTTACACAGCGAGGGATGGATGGATTCCAAGATGGAAAAAGAACACTAGCAGCGTTTATTGATCTACAGCAGGCATGTGGCAGAGTCTGGGGGAAGGGCTTTTGATGAAAATGGGAAGAGGAGGAAAGATGATCAAATGGATTCAGGCCTTCCTGATCAACAGAACCATAAATACCAACTTTGCAGGTGCAACATCAGGTAAAAGAACGTTAGAAGAAGGACTGCCTCAGGGCTCTAAGCTCCACCCTTTTCCTCATCTATACAAATGACGTCACATCTAACCGTGTCAAAAGAATTGTTTGCTGATGATCTCGCCATTTGACCACCGAGAAATCTCCCATTTTGGCAAAAGCCAAGATCAACAGAGCGCTACTAACAATTTCAGTAAACTTCGAACTGTGGAAACTAAAGATAAATACACAGAAAACCATACACACCATCTTCTCCCGCAGTCATAAAGAAGCAGAGATCCGTTAATATCAAAATGAATGGAGAATTACTAGTAAAGATGATACCCCAGTTTATCTGGGAGTAACACTAGACAGACAGTTGAAATTTGGCAGCCACAACTGCAAAGTTAGAAGTAAAGCAACAACGCGTTTAAACGAAATCAAGAGACTTGCTAGTAGAAAATGGAGAGCTTATAAACTTGACGACATCTAAGCCTTGGTTATGTACGACCGGTGATGGACTACAGCCTTCACATACAGACAACTGTGAGTACAAAGAACATCTCATTTATTGGCTCGGTGCAGAATCAAGCTCTCAGACTAATTTGTGGATGATGAGATAGAGGCCGACATAGAACCGCTAGATATCAGGAGAAAGGGGCCATTGACTGAAGCGGTAGAGATACAAGAGACAAGAAAATGGCAATCCAAATCGGGTACAAATAGACACTTGGAAGCAAAAATGAAGAATGAAGCAATTGTCCCCACTGGATGTAGCAAAAGAGGAAAGTCATATTCATCATCTACCAGAGGAGAGAGAAATGGAAAATAGGTTTTTTGGACCACCCCCTTTGGGAAAATCTTTGCCTGCCCGTCATAAAAACCCACCTGACAGAAAAGGCAGCCACCAAGGAGACTAGACCTAATATCCAGAAAACATGTGTCTTGGAGACAGTCTCTAGCTACCCAACCTCGGCAGTCCTGCCACAAAGGAGACTACACCTAATATCCTGAAGACATGTGTCTTGGAGACAGTCTCTAGCTACCCAACCTCTCCAGTCCTGGTCTATACTGATGGATCGGCATTCAAATCTACCTCTTTTGCAGGTTATGGTATCCATATGAAATACCCAGATGGGTCCATTTACGAGTTTTGTGATTCAGGCGGTGAAAACCGTTCAAATGAAGCGGAGGCCGAGGCTATAAAAACACCAGTTGAGGTTTGGCACCAACAGTTTGACTTGGGCAAATTGTTGCCGCTTGATGTTGTGATTTTTAGCGACTCCAAGTCGGTTCTGGAGGCGCTGAAGAACACCCCAAACAAAGAAAAGGAGATATTCTTGGTGGGGAGGGCGATCAACAACATCATCACTGCCCACGGGATAAATGTCCCCTTGCAATGGATCCCTGAACATAGTGGGCAACTAGGGAACAAGATGGCCGACAGATTGGCAAAAACAGGAGCCTCGAAACAATAATTGGATAGACCCTGCAGTAACCACACAGTCAAACGAATTATTAAGAATAATACTCGGGAAATCTGGATGAACAGGTGGGCGATGGGAACAACAGGTGGGTGACGGGAACAACAGGTGGGTGACAGGAACAACAGGTGGGTGACGGGAACAACAGGTGGGCGACGGGAACAACAGGTGGGTGACGGGAACAACAGGTGGGTGACGGGAACAACAGGTGGGCGACGGGAACAACAGGTGGGCGACGGGAAAGCAGGTGGGTGACAGGAACAACAGGTGGGCGACGGGAACAACAGGTGGGCGACAGGAGCAACAGGTGGGCGACGGGAACAACAGGTGGGCGACAGGGACAACAGGTGGGTGACGGGAACAACAGGTGGGTGACGGGAACAACAGGTTTCAGTGTATTTAGCCACATGTCACAGCCAAAAAGTAATGACATAAATAAACTACATAGAAGAGATCAAAGTCTCATCTTTCAGTTTCAAACAGGACATACCAGAGTCAATAGTCAGTTGAACCGCATCAATCCCCAGCACCTTCCCTTGTGCAGACATTGCTCTCATCCTGATGAGACAGTTCGACATCTACTCATTGAGTGCAACTCGTTTGCGGACATGAGGAAAAGATTTTCACAATCACTGCCGACAATTGCCAACACACTGTACGAAACAGTGAAATAACTGAAGAAGTCCTGTTTAAGAATGGCATTGGGTTGCCAAGAGCAGGCTTGCTCAGCAGTTGTGAGATAACAAGAAGAAGAACGTGTATCACTCATACATAATCTCAACCATTTCCCAAATAAACCTAACGGTCTGTCCTACTTCTCTCATACAGTTTATCTCTAAATTGGGTTGCCGGAATCATATGCTACTCTCTGCGAGTTGTAGTTACTTGCCATTCATAGGCGTCTCAGTCTGTGCAGACCATGCGCTGGGCACCCTGTGAGTAGCCTCTCAGGGCGCAAGCCTGGACGCTAAATATGGAGACCCTGACCTGCCCAAACTGTAGGATCTGCTTCTCGGCCTCATTTGTGTGATCCAAAGAAATGCAAAGCAGAACAATTTGGCACCAGCTCAGCTGCAGGAGCTGCCGGAATGAGTTCGCAATTTTGAGACTATCCGTCTTAGGTGCTACCACTCCGGATTTTCTGCCTGGGTCTACTCCCGAAGCTCTACCCTCTTCCGAGGTTTCCACAAGACAGTGGAGTTGTTGCCCGCAGATGCTAGTTACTCGAGATATCCGATGATACTCTCATCGTCCCAAGACTAGCCGGCACTCCCTGGGACTTCTGGGTTTAAAATCAGAGTTCCCCTTCTTCTAGACGAACTGCCTGAACAGGCTAACGAGCCTCGTCTACCCGGATTTAGAGTCAGAGTTTACCTTCTCTTAGATTGGCTGCCAACCAAGGCTAATGAGACCAATCTGCCCACCCAGTTATACCGCCGGGTACTCGGTCGGGCCCCACAGCAGGCTCTGTCGGAAACAGGTTGCCCCGCATGGCTGGGGACACAATAATGTAGGATAGGCCATTGGCATGAAAACTCCTGAACGGCAAGCCTAACAGTGAATCCAGCGGTGATCACTATACCTGGAAAGAGTAGTAGTATACGTAGTAGTATCAGTAGTAGTATCAGTAGTTAGTAGTATCAGTAGTAGTGTCAATAGTAGAATCAATAGTAGTGTAAATAACAGTATCAATAATAATATCAGTAGAGTATACGAAGTAGTATCACTAGTAGTATATATAGTAGCATCAATTGTAGTACCAGTAGTAGTATCAGTAGTAGTATAAATAGTAGTATCAGTAGTTATACCAGTATTAGTATCAATTGTAGTACCAGTAGAAGTATC
This sequence comes from Ariolimax columbianus, assembly GCA_036924085.1. NCBI lineage: Eukaryota > Metazoa > Mollusca > Gastropoda > Stylommatophora > Arionidae > Ariolimax > Ariolimax columbianus. Next base: position 1,101,023 of record JAVGWX010000014.1, read on the forward strand.
AGTAGTAGTATAAATAGTAGTACCAATAGAAGTATCAGTAGTTTTTTAAAAATAGTAGTACTAGTAGTAGCATCAGTAGTAGTATCAATTCTAGGACCAGGAGTAGTACCAGTAGTATTATCAATTGTAGTACCAGCAGTAGTACCAGTAGTAGTACCAGTAGCAGCTGTAGTTGTATAAAACGATGTAGTAATAATCGTATTACTTGTGGCAATTATTGTTAGTTTTTATTCCGTTGATGATGATCAGTAGTGCAGTTGTAGTTGTTGTTGGTTTTGTTGGATTGTTGGTGTTGTTGGTGTTGTTGTTGGTGTTGTTGGTGTTGTTGTTGGTGTTGTTGTTGTTGTTGTTGGATTGTTGGTGTTGTTGTTGTTGTTGTTGTTGTTGTTGGTGTTGTTGTTGTTGTTGGATTGTTGGTGTTGGTGTTGTTGTTGTTGTTGGTGTTGTTGTTGGTGTTGTTGTTGTTGTTGGTGTTGTTGGATTGTTGGTGTTGTTGGTGTTGTTGGTGTTATTGTTGTTGTTGGTGTTGTTGGATTGTTGGTGTTGTTGGTGTTGTTGTTGTTGTTGGATTGTTGGTGTTGTTGGTGTTGTTGGTGTTGTTGTTGTTGTTGTTGTTGGTGTTGTTGGTGTTGTTGGTGTTGTTGGTGTTGTTGGTGTTGTTGGTGTTGTTGGATTGTTGGTGTTGTTGGTGTTGTTGGTATTGTTGGTGTTGTTTATGTTGTTGTTGGTGTTGTTGGTATGATTGTTGGTGTTGTTGTTGGTGTTGTTTATGTTATTGTTGGTGTTGTTGTTGGTGTTGTTGTTGGTGTTGTTGATGGTGTTGTTGTTGGTGTTGGATTGTTGATGTTGTTGGTGTTGTTGTTGGTATTGTTGGTGTTGTTTATGTTGTTGTTGGTGTTGTTGTTGGTGTTGTTGTTGGTGTTGTTGATGGTGTTGGATTGTTGATGTTGTTGGTGTTGTTGTTGGTATTGTTGGTGTTGTTGGTGTTGTTGGTGTTGTTGGTGTTGTTGGTGTTGTTGGTGTTGTTGGTGTTGTTGGATTGTTGGTGTTGTTGGTGTTGTTGGTATTGTTGGTGTTGTTGGTGTTGTTGGATTGTTGGTGTTGTTGTTGTTGTTGGTGTTGTTGGTGTTGTTGGTGTTGTTGGTGTTGTTGGATTGTTGGTGTTGTTGGTGTTGTTGGTATTGTTGGTGTTGTTTATGTTGTTGTTGGTGTTGTTGGTATGATTGTTGGTGTTGTTGTTGGTGTTGTTTATGTTGTTGTTGGTGTTGTTGATGGTGTTGTTGTTGGTGTTGGATTGTTGATGTTGTTGGTGTTGTTGTTGGTATTGTTGGTGTTGTTTATGTTGTTGTTGGTGTTGTTGATGGTGTTGTTGTTGGTGTTGGATTGTTGATGTTGTTGGTGTTGTTGTTGGTATTGTTGGTGTTGTTTATGTTGTTGTTGGTGTTGTTGTTGGTGTTGTTGTTGGTGTTGTTGATGGTGTTGGATTGTTGATGTTGTTGGTGTTGTTGTTGGTATTGTTGGTGTTGTTTATGTTGTTGTTGTTGTTGTTGTTGGTGTTGCTGATGTTGTTGGTGTTGTTGTTCTTGTTGGTGTTGCTGATGTTGTTGTTGTTATAGAAAGGAAGAAAGATTACCTCAAAACACCTCTTCTTTCTCTTTCTCTCATTTCCGTATAATGTTATCCATGCTGTCTTTGCCTTCCCCGCTTCTAATCTTTTAACAATGTCTACATTATGTTACCTTCTCTCATTCCTCCCTCTCTCCATTACTTGCTCCCTTTCCTCTATTACTTCCTCCCTATCCTCTATTACTTCCTCCCTGGCTCCATTACATCCTCCCTGTCTCCATTACGTCCTCTCTGGTATCTACGTATCCTTTCATCCAACTAGTAATCCATTGTTTCCTTTATATTTCCTATTTGCATTCCTTAGGTCCGAACTCCAACCAAAGACGACGAGGCCGACAGACCTACACCCGGTTCCAGACTCTGGAGCTAGAGAAAGAGTTTAAGTTTAATCGCTACTTGACGCGTCGCCGAAGAATCGAACTGTCTCACATGTTGTGCCTGACGGAGAGACAGATCAAGATCTGGTTCCAGAACCGACGGATGAAGGAGAAGAAAGAGCTGCAGGCAATCAAAGAACTCAACGAGCAGGGCAGGTGCCACGACAAGCCACAGCTTCACCAACAACACACTTCATCTTCATCGACCAAATCGGACGACAAGGTATCCTCACAAACAACGCCATCATCTCAGCTTGTGACAGAATCGCCAAACAGTCCTAGCTCTGAACTGAGCTGAGCTCATGCTCTCGTGGTTTCCTTATCAAATCCATTAGTTGATTGTCAGCCACAGTGTGTCCATGCCAACTTGTTGTGGGTGTCAGACATTGTACCTGACCTATAAGCAACGGTATCATACAAACTCTGTTGTCACGTGACAATAATGTCCCCAAACCTGACCGCACTCTATAATACCAAGCAGAAGAACTTCAGACACGAAGAAAACCAATAAAAAGATCGACTGATCGTGTTAAAGAAACACTACATGGATGGACAATAAGTCAGAGAGTCGACAAGGAAGAGTGACATAGAGCGTCGAACGACATAAGCGGTGAGAAGAGAATAGATGGGATTATCTATACTATTATCTAAGTTCGAGTAGCTTGTTGGACATACACCCACGAAGTGTGAGAGAGAATGAATGAGTAAAACACAGCACAGGTCCTGATCGCAGTCAAATCGAGCAATGTCAACTGGCAAGTGCCAGTCTGCTATGACTGAATACGACCGATTGTTGATTTACGCTAGACAGACCCTACCGCACGTGCAGCGCACGCAGACGACGCCAGTAATTGAACTGTCTTGTGGTCTACTCATTCAAGTAGTTCGCTTCATTCGTAACGCAGCCATGATTCTCTGCACACCATGTGTGAAAGCAATGTGCTAGAGTGAGCAGTACAGAGCAGCCAGATTACATGAGTCAGCGTCAACTAGGAATTAGGTCAGAGCAGCAGATCACATGAGTCAGCGTCAACTAGGAATTAGGTCAGAGCAGCAGATTACATGAGTCAGCGTCAACTAGGGAATAGGTCAGGGAAGCCAGATTACATGAGTCAGCGTCAACTAGGGAATAGGTCAGGGCAGCCAGATTACATACGTCAGAGTCAACGAGCGTATGCCTGCCCTGTACCCATTGCACAACAGCTGGATGTGAAGCTTCGATCAGGCAAGCGGACAGCCCATACCCAGTCCATATGATTTGGGCTCACTGCTGCAGGACTTTGGTTGCCAAGAAATTTGCTCCTGGTGGGGAGTTCACAGATGATCCCGTGCAGCCTGCTAGAACAGCTGACGTATCAATGGTTCAGTTGTTCTGACCTGGCTGCTGTTGTGAGAGAACCACTCAAGCTGATTAGTTGTCAGGGTCACGGGAACCAATTATTATAAGATATATAACAGCCTTATCTCCCTTACACTCATTCATTATCCTTGAATTATTTCCCCTCACATGAAACATTATTTTTACGAAGTGAAAACTGATTTCTTCACAAATATAAAATAATGAAAATATTTATTTGCATAAATTGATTTATTATCAAAGTTCCCAATTCCGGAGGCTGTTTCATTTAGCTGAAAGTCGCTTCTATAATCGTTACCGAGATAACACATCTCTTGATCAAGTATAATCATTCCTGTGACGTTCACATGTTGCTGACCTTCCCAGATCAGGAAGACCATCCTCAGAGTGCAGCGAAGAAAATGCTGTAAGAGTAAAGAAAATCTTTGACCAGGATAGGAAAATGACAATTGCAGAGAGATCTAGGTCAGCAAAACTATCATAGGTACCTACAGACGCACACACGCATTCAAGCACTGGTTTATATGTCCTGATATCGCCTAGAAGACTACGGTCCGGAGTGGAAAGGCTGGGCCTCGACAGTAGAGTACAGAGAGGCAAACCTTGAACGAAAACATTGTCTCTCGTCTCTTGTAACTTGCTTGACCTTGACCTTTTAGCTATTTCCTTTTTTTGCTGAATAAAATCCTGACGTTTTGTTCACCTCTGTCTCTGACATAAGGGATTTAAGGATACGATACCTGACGTTTTGTCCATACCTTTCTCTGACATAAGGGATTTAAGGATACGATACCTGACGTTTTGTCCACACCTTTCTCTGACGTAATGGATTTAAGGATACGATACCTGACGTTTTGTCCACACCTTTCTCTGACGTAATGGATTTAAGGATACGATACCTGACGTTTTGTCCACACCTTTCTCTGACGTAATGGATTTAAGGATACGATACCTGACGTGTTTCCACACCTTTCTCCATTAGGGATTTACATACACCTTTCTATGACATAAGCGCTTTACATACACCTTTCTCCAACATTAGGGCTTTACAAACACTTTTCTAACATAGGATAGAGAGAGTAGTGTTTTACACCCACTCTTCTGACATAAATGCCTTGCCCCTTCCCCCCCCTCCCTTTTTCTGACATAGTATACTGATACTTCGACCACATTGAGTCCTGACACCCTGGCGGTCGACATATACTTACTAGAGTCAGACAAATAGGTGTTAGCTTAAGACAATTTAGTGCAAACCTCAGCTACACCGATCTTCCGTTCTAACTGTAAGTTCTGCCATACTCATAGAATTATCCAAACACATTCTACAAGCACTTTGGGTCTGCCATTCTGCCAAGTCTGATCTTGAATCTCTGAAATATCAATTTTTATCTGCATCATAAGCTCCGTTTCTTCTTGGCTGCTGATGAGAGCTAATCACGTGATGACATTCCTACTGCGCGGACATCTTGTACGACCTAACCACTAACAAATCAAAGCTAAATTTCTGAAATTCCTCTTCCTTCCAAAACTTCCCATCTAACATTTCGGTCTCCTCTTCCTCCCCCCCCCCTCTGACCAGACGGTAATCTATTATCCCCCCCTGACCTAATGTTAGTTTCTTCTCCTGACTTTATTCTACTCACCTGACAAGACTTTATTCTATTCACATGACAAGACTTTATTCTACTCACCTGCCCAGACTTTATTCTACTCACCTGACAAGACTTTATTCTACTCACCTGACAAGACTTTATTCTACTCACCTGACAAGACTTTATTCTACTCACCTGACAAGACTTTATTCTACTCACCTGACAAGACTTTATTCTACTCACCTGACAAGACTTTATTCTACTCACCTGACAAGACTTTATTCTACTCACCTGACAAGACTTTATTCTACTCACCTGAAAAGACTTTATTCTACTCACCTGACAAGACTTTATTCTACTCACCTGACAAGACTTTATTCTACTCACCTGACAAAACGTTATTCTACTCACCTGACAAGAATGTATTCTACGCTCCTCACCATACTTTATTCTACTCACCTGACAAGACTTTATTCTACTCACCTGACAAAACTGTATTCTACTCACCTGACAAGACATTATTCGACTGACCTGACAAGACTTCATTCTACTCACCTGACAAGACTTTATTCTACTCACCTGACAAGACTTTATTCTACTAACCTGACAAGACTTTATTCTACGCTCCTCACCAGACTTTATTCTACTCACCTGACAAGACTTTATTCTACGCTCCTCACCAGACTTTATTCTACTCACCTGACAAGACTTTATTCTACTCACCTGACAAGACTTTATTCTACTCACCTGACCAGACTTTATTCTACTCACCTGACAAGACTTTATTCTACTCACCTGACAAGACTTTATTCTACTCACCTGACAAGACTTTATTCTACTCACCTGACAAAACTTTATTCTACTCACCTGACAAGACTTTATTCTACGCTCCTCACCAGACATTATTCTACTCACCTGACAAGACTTTATTCTACTCACCTGACCAGACTTTATTCTACTCAACTGACAAGACTTTATTCTACTTACCTGACAAGACTTTATTCTACTAACCTGACAAGACTTTATTCTACTCACCTGACAAGACTTTATTCTACTCACCTGACAAGACTTTATTCTACTCACCTGACAAAACTTTATTCTACTCACCTGACAAGACTTTATTCTACTCACCTGACAAGACTTTATTCTACTCACCTGACAAGACTTTATTCTACTCACCTGACAAGACTTTATTCTACTCACCTGACCAGACTTTATTCTACTCACCTGACCAGACTTTATTCTACTCTCCTGACCAGACTTTATTCTACTCACCTGACAAGACTTTATTCTACTCTCCTGACCAGACTTTATTCTACTCACCTGACAAGACTTTATTCTACTCACCTGACAAGACTGTATTCTACTCACCTGACGAGACTTTATTCTACTCACCTGACAAGACTTTATTCTACTCACCTGACAAGACTTTATTCTACTCACCTGACAAGACTTTATTCTACTCTCCTGACCAGACTTTATTCTACTCTGCTGACCAGACTTTATTCTACTCACCTGACAAGACTTTATTCTATTCACCTGACAAACCTTTATTCTACTCACCTGACAAGACTTTTATCTACTCACCTGACAAAACTTTATTCTACTCATCTGACAAGACTTTATTCTACTCACCTGACAAGACTTTATTCTACTCACCTGACAAAACTTTATTCTACTCACCTGACAAGACTTTATTCTACTCACCTGACAAGACTTTATTCTAATCACCTGACAAGACTTTATTCTACTCACCTGACCAGACTTTATTCTACTCACCTGAAAAGACTTTATTCTACTCACCTGACAAGACTTTATTCTACTCACCTGACAAGACTTTATTCTACTCACCTGACAAGACTTTATTCTACGCTCCTCACCAGACTTTATTCTACTCTGCTAACCAGACTTTATTCTACTCACCTAACCAGACTTTATTCTACTCACCTGACAAGATTTTATTCTACTAACCTGACAAGACTTTATTCTTTTCACCTGACAAGACTTTATTCTACTCACCTGACAAGACTTTATTCTACTCACCTGACAAGACTTTATTCTACTCACCTGACAAGACTTTATTCTACTCACCTGACAAGACTTTATTCTACTCACCTGATCAGACTTTATTCTACTCTCCTGACCAGACTTTATTCTACTCACCTGACAAGACTTTATTCTACTCACCTGACAAGACTGTATTCTACTCACCTGACGAGACTTTATTCTACTCACCTGACAAGACTTTATTCTACTCACCTGACAAGACTTTATTCTACTCACCTGAAAAGACTTTATTCTACTCTCCAGACCAGACTTTAATCTACTCTCCTGACCAGACTTTATTCTACTCACCTGACAAGACTTTATTCTACTCACCTGACAAAACTTTATTCTACTCACCTGACAAGACTTTATTCTACTCACCTGACAAAACTTTATTCTACTCACCTGACAAGACTTTATTCTACTCACCTGACAAGACTTTATTCTACTCACTTGACAAAACTTTATTCTACTCACCTGACAAGACTTTATTCTACTCACCTGACAAGACTTTATTCTACTCACCTGACAAGACTTTATTCTACTCACCTGACCAGACTTTATTCTACTCACCTGACAAGACTTTATTCTACTCACCTGACAAGACTTTATTCTACTCACCTGACAAGACTTTATTCTACTCACCTGACAAGACTTTATTCTACTCACCTGACAAGACTTTATTCTACTCTCCTGACCAGACTTTATTCTACTCTCCTGACCAGACTTTATTCTACTCACCTGAACAGACTTTATTCTACTCTCCTGACCAGACTTTATTCTACTCTCCTGACCAGACTTTATTCTACTCACCTAACAAGACTTTATTCTACTCACCTGACAAGACTGTATTCTACTCACCTGACGAGACTTTATTCTACTCATCTGACAAGACTTTATTCTACTCACCTGACAAAACTTTATTCTACTCGCCTGACAAGACTTTATTCTACTCACCTGACAAGACTTTATTCTACTCACCTGACCAGACTTTATTCTACTCACCTGACAAGACTTTATTCTACTCACCTGACAAGACTTTATTCTACTCACCTGACAAGACTTTATTCTACTCACCTGACAAGACTTTATTCTACGCTCCTCACCAGACTTTATTCTACTCTGCTAACCAGACTTTATTCTACTCACCTAACCAGACTTTATTCTACTCACCTGACAAGATTTTATTCTACTAACCTGACAAGACTTTATTCTTTTCACATGACAAGACTTTATTCTACTCACCTGACAAGACTTTATTCTACTCACCTGACAAGACTTTATTCTACTCACCTGACAAGACTTTATTCTACTCACCTGACAAGACTTTATTCTACTCACCTGATCAGACTTTATTCTACTCACCTGACCAGACTTTATTCTACTCTCCTGACCAGACTTTATTCTACTCTCCTGAACAGACTTTATTCTACTCTCCTGACCAGACTTTATTCTACTCACCTGACAAGACTTTATTCTACTCACCTGACAAGACTGTATTCTACTCACCTGACGAGACTTTATTCTACTCACCTGACAAGACTTTATTCTACTCACCTGACAAGACTTTATTCTACTAACCTGAAAAGACTTTATTCTACTCTCCTGACCAGACTTTAATCTACTCTCCCGATCAGACTTTATTCTACTCACCTGACAAGACTTTATTCTACTCACCTGACAAAACTTTATTCTACTCACCTGACAAGACTTTATTCTACTCACCTGACAAAACTTTATTCTACTCACCTGACAAGACTTTATTCTACTCACCTGACAAGACTTTATTCTACTCACCTGACAAAACTTTATTCTACTCACCTGGTAAGACTTTATTCTACTCACCTGACAAGACTTTATTCTACTCACCTGACAAGACTTTATTCTACTAACCTGACCAGACTTTATTCTACTCACCTGACAAGACTTTATTCTACTCACCTGACAAGACTTTATTCTACTCACCTGACAAGACTTTATTCTACTCACCTGACAAGACTTTATTCTACTCACCTGACAAGACTTTATTCTACTCTCCTGACCAGACTTTATTCTACTCTCCTGACCAGACTTTATTCTACTCACCTGAACAGACTTTATTCTAATCTCCTGACCAGTCTTTATTCTAATCACCTGACCAGACTTTATTCTACTCACCTGACCAGATTTTATTCTACTCTCCTGACCAGACTTTATTCTACTCACCTGACCAAACTTTTTTCTACTCACTTAACAAGACTTTATTCTACTCACCTGACAAGACTTTATTCTACTCTCCTGACAAGACTTTATTCTACTTACCTTACAAGACTTTATTCTACTCACCTGACAAAACTTTATTCTACTCACCTGACAAGACTTTATTCTACTCACGTGACAAAACTTTATTCTACTCACCTGACAAGACTTTATTCTACTCACCTGACAAGATTTTATTCTACTCACCTGACAAAACTTTATTCTACTCACCTGACAAGAATTTATTCTACTCACCTGACAAGACTTTATTCTACTCACCTGACAAGACTTTATTCTACTCACCTGACAAGAATTTATTCTACTCATCTGACAAGACTTTATTCTACTCACCTGACAATACTTTATTCTACGCTCCTCACCAGACTTTATTCTACTCTCCTAACCAGACTTTATTCTACTCACCTAACCAGACTTTATTCTACTCACCTAACCAGACTTTATTCTACTCACCTAACCAGACTTTATTCTACTCACCTGACAAGACTTTATTCTACTCACCTGACAAGACTTTATTCTACTAACATGACAAGACTTTATTCTACCCACCTGACAAGACTTTATTCTACTCACCTGACAAGACTTTATTCTACTCACCTGACAAGACTTTATTCTACTCATCTGACAAGACTTTATTCTACGCTCCTCACCAGACTTTATTCTACTCACCTGACAAGACTTTATTCTACGCTCCTCACCAGACTTTATTCTACTCACCTGACAAGACTTTATTCTACTCACCTGACAAGACTTTATTCTACTCACCTGATCAGACTTTATTCTACTCACCTGACCAGACTTTATTCTACTCTCCTGACCAGACTTTATTCTACTATCCTGACAAGACTTTATTCTACTCTCCTGACCAGACTTTATTCTACTCACCTGACAAGACTTTATTCTACTCACCTGACAAGACTGTATTCAACTCACCTGACGAGACTTTATTCTACTCACATGACAAGACTTTATTCTACTCACCTGACAAGACTTTATTCTACTCACCTGACAAGACTTTATTCTACTCTCCTGACCAGACTTTATTCTACTCTCCTGACCAGACTTTATTCTACTCACCTGACAAGACTTTATTCTATTCACCTGACAAAACTTTATTCTACTCACCTGACAAGACTTTATTCTACTCACCTGACAAAACTTTATTCTACTCATCTGACAAGACTTTATTCTACTCACCTGACAAGACTTTATTCTACTCACCTGACAAAACTTTATTCTACTCACCTGACAAGACTTTATTCTACTCACCTGACAAGACTTTATTCTACTCACCTGACAAGACTTTATTCTACTCACCTGACAAGACTTTATTCTACTCACCTGACAAGACTTTATTCTACTCACCTGACAAGACTTTATTCTACGCTCCTCACCAGACTTTATTCTACTCACCTGACAAGACTTTATTCTACTCACATGACAAGACTTTATTCTACTCACCTGACCAGACTTTATTCTACTCACCTGACAAGACTTTATTCTACTCACCTGACAAGACTTTATTCTACTCACCTGACAAGACTTTATTCTACTCACCTGATCAGACTTTATTCTACTCACCTGACCAGACTTTATTCTACCTACCTGACCAGACTTTATTCTACTCACCTGACCAGACTTTATTCTACTCTCCATCAGCGACGCTCGTGAAAAGAGAACATTTAAAGGAATTGTTGCCAGTCAAAGTAAAGACAAATGACAAGAGATCACGTACATGGGAGAGGCATACATGGGAGAGTCGTACATGGGAGAGTCGTACATGGGAGAGTCGTACATGGGAGAGACGTACATGGGAGAGTCGTACATGGGAGATTCGTTCATGATAAAGTCGTACATTAGAGAATCATACGTGAGAGAGGCATACATAGGAGAGGCATACATGGGTGTCGTACATGGGAGAGTCAGACATGAGAGAGGCATAAATGGGATAGACATACATAAGAGGAGATCAAATGGAGACTAATAGGAAACCTACAGAAAACCAAGAGGAAACCTACAAGAGACAAAGAGGAGATTTAGAAGAGAACAAGCTGAAATCTAGAAGAGACCTAGATGAGACCTCGAAGAGACCTAGAAAAGACCTAAAGTAGACCAAGAGGAGACTTACAATAGACGTAGCAGAGACCTAGGGAGACATAGAGGAGACCTAGTGACAATGCTCAGACCGCCAACTGGTCGGCGCAGACTTGACCAACAGTCGGTCAACAAATGACAAATTGGAAACACAGGCAAGACTTCAGGGCAGACAGACAAAAATTTAGAGAAGACAGACAAACACAAGAACATGTTGTCTAACGTTGTCGACCCCACGAGAGGAGCAGAGTGACCTAATTTTGATCAGCTCCAATAAAGGATAAACTATATAGGGAGGGGATATACCAGCAGGTTCTGGTGTGACGTAGGTGTGGTTGCTCGAGAGTACAGCATAGGGTTGTATGTGTGGATGGCAGAAGAGCTGTTTGAAGCTCTGCGTTTTGGATCTTACGAGGAGTGTTCAAATGAAACCAGACCTAACTATACAAAGTGAACATTCGTGTGTAAACAGCACATACCAACCGTCAAGTTTGTAAAATTGCATTATTTTCTGACTCATAGTTTCCTCAGCAGACCATTGGAAACATGGCGGGTGTGATACGGAATCCGTCAGAGTTGATAAGCGAGCGGTGATTCGGTTTCTAACAGCTGAAGGATGTTGACCAGTTGACATTCATCGCAGAATGCAGGCAGTGTATGGTGACAAAAATGTGTCGAACGTAAGCTCCGGCGACGGTCCACCCGAATTCCAGCATCAATTTTGGGGATGGCATCTTCTGAAGCAACATAATGAGCCTAACCTGGTTCTTTCGTTAACTCGCGTCCATCTTTAAACATCGCTGTCCAGTTCTTCACTGTTGTCTTCGATACACTTTTTTCACCATACACTGCCAGCATTCTGCGATGAATGTCAACTGGTCGACATCCTTCAGCTGTTAGAAACCGAATCACTTCTCGTTGATCAACTCTGGACGTAAACAACGATCATGTCCTCAACGTCTGCTGAGGAAACTATGAGTCAGAGGATAATGACATTTTGCAAACTTGGCGGTTGGTATGTGGTGTTTACACCAGAAATGACGTCATCATATGCATTGTGCGTATGTTCACTTTGTGCATTTAGGTTCGGTTTCATTCGAACACGCTCTTTATGTAAGAATATATTAGATTATTGGGGATCGCGACAGGTGAATACAAAAGCAGAAGTTGACATAACACTTGAACATAGTGAGGTCCTCACAAACATCAAAAGAAACACTTGTCTCACCCTACACAGTCTGCCTGAAAGAAACGCTAACCATTGCCAAAACTCAAGTCATCCTCTGGCATGTCTGGATATCTTGTGAGGATATCTTGTGTTGGTTATGTACCGAGATATCCAGGAATGTCATACTAGATCTTATGTTACAGTCCATCTACATTTGTTATGTCTCTCTGATAGCGTCCGACTGTATGGTATTGCAGGCTCGTGTGGAAGTCTACTACATTGGCCAATAATATAATGTCATGAAACTGACATGAGCGTTCATGTTGGATGTGCAGTGAGAGATGACGTCATAGGCGAACATGAGACAGTAAATCGACAATGTCATCAGGGGGTTCTCGTGAGGCTCATAAGGCGTTCTCGTGAGGCGGATAGGGCGTTCTCGTCAGGCGGATAGGGCGTTCTCGTGAGGCTCATAGGGCGTTCTCGTGAGGCGGATAGGGCGTTCTCGTGAGGCGGATAGGGCGTTCTCGTGAGGCTCAAAGGGCGTTCTCGTGAGGCGGATAGGGCGTTCTCGTGAGGCTCATAGGGCGTTATCGTGAGGCTCATAGGGCGTTCTCGTGAGGCGGATAGGGCGTAATCGTAAGGTGGTTAGGGCGTTCTCGTGAGGCGGATAGGGCGTTCTCGTGAGGCTCATAGGGCGTTATCGTGAGGCGGATAGGGCGTTCTCGTGAGGCAGATAGGGCGTCTGACAGTCTTTGACTTACTGGTCTTTGTGGGAGGATGTACGGTGTCGTATTTTGGTCGTTAGTTGAGGTGATGTCGTAAACTGGTCACGAGTTGATGTAATGTCGTGAACTGGTCGCTACTTGTGAGTTGATGTCGTAAACTGGTCGCTAGTTGTGAGGTGATGTCGTAAACTGGTCACGAGTCGATGGGATGTCTTAAACTGGTCGCTAGCTGTGGTGATGTCGTAAACTGGTTGCTAGTTGTGGTGATGTCGTAAACTGGTGGCTAGTTGTGAGGTGATGTCTTAAACTGGTCGCTAGTTGATGTGATGTCGCAAACTGATCGCTAGTTGATGTGATGTCGCAAACTGGTGACTAGTTGTGTGGTGATGTTGCAAACTGGTCTCTAGTTGTGAGGTGATGTCGCAAACTGGTCGCTAGTTGTGAGGTGATGTCGCAAACTGGTCGCTAGTTGTGAGGTGATGTCGCAAACTGGTCGCTAGTTGATGTGATGTCGCAAACTGGTCAATAGTTGATGTGATGTCGCAAACTGGTCAATAGTTGATGTGATGTCGCAAACTGGTCGTTAGTTGATATGATGTCGCAAACTGGTCGCTAGTTGAGGAGGATGTCGTAAATATGTAGTTACAAAAATGTGATAACGTAAATTGGTCGGTATGTAAGCTTTACTTGTAAATTGGTCGCTATGGTAAAATTTATCGTAACGGTGTGTCAGCACGTTGACTTAAAACTGTACACCAACACAGTTTACTGAAGTTTGTTGTTATGCAAAATTGATCTCATAAGTTAATCATTATGTGAGGTTGTCGTAAGTTGATCGTTATGTGAGGTTATCGTAAGTTGATCGTTATGTGATGATGATATGATAGGTTGATCGTAATGCAAGTTTATAATAGTCAGATTGTTGTTGTAAATGTATGTTATCGTAATTTGCTTGTTATGTTGATGTATTATATGAGTGTGTTATGTTAGTGTGTTATGTTAGTGTCTAATGTTGGAGTGTTATGTTAGTGTGTTATATTAATATGTTATGTTAGTGTGGTATGTTAGTGTCTTAGGTTAGTGTGTTAGGTTAATGTGTTATGTTGGTGTGTTATGTAAGTGTGTTATGTTAGTGTGGTTAGGTTAGTGTGTTAGGTTAGTGTGCTATGCTAGTGTGTAATGTTAGGGTGTCATGTTAGTGTTCAATGTAATGTGTAATGTTAGTGTTTAAAGTAATGTGTTATGTTAGTGTTTAATGTAATGTTTTATGTTAGTATTTAATGTAATGTAACTTCTCCTGGATTTGTTTAAGCAAAAAAATTATATCCGTTGCTGATCTACCTTCTGCGAAGCCACACTTCGATTGTGGGTACATCCTGTCCGCGAGCAGTCACCGAGAAGTGTGCAGTAGCTATGAGCATACTTGAGAAGTATCATTCCGAGTTCATTCAATAAACTAGTTGTGCTATCTGTTATTCTAGCTAGTTTGTCCATAGTGGAGCTGTCACTGTTGTGACTAACTTATCATAGTTTGAGTTGTGGCGTCTGCCATCTTGTTGATATTGTGTCTGCATATTTAGCACAAAGGAGGCTTGAGTTGGTCTACTTACAAGGAGAAGGCGTGAGTTGGTCTACTTACAAGGACAAGGCTTGAGTTGGGCTACTTACAAGGATTGAGTTGGGCTACTTACAAGAAGAAGGCTTGAGTTGGGCTACTTGCAAGGACAAGGCTTGAGTTGATCTACTTACAAGGAGAAGGCTTGAGTTGGTCTACTTACAAGGACAAGGCTTGAGTTGGGCTACTTACCTGTAGAAGGCTTGAGTTGGGCTACTTACCTGTAGAAGGCTTGAGTTGAGCTACTTACAAGAAGGATTGAGTTGGTCTACTTACAAGGAGAAGGCTTGAGTTGGTCTACTTACAAGGAGAAGGCTTGAGTTGGTCTACTTACAAGGACAAGGCTTGAGTTGGGCTACTTACAAGGAGAAGGCTTGAGTTGGGCTACTTGCAAGGACAAGGCTTGAGTTGGGCTACTTACCTGTAGAAGGCTTGAGTTGGGCTACTTACAAGAAGGATTGAGTTGGGCTACTTACAAGTAGAAGGCTTGAGTTGGGCTACTTACAAGTAGAAGGCTTGAGTTGGGCTACTTTCAAATAGAAGGCTTGAGTTGGGCTACTTCCAAGTAGAAGGCTTGAGTTGGGCTACTTGCAAGTATAAGGCTTGAGTTGGGCTACTTACAAGAAGGATTGAGTTGGGCTACTTAAAAATAGAAGACTTGAGTTGGTCTACTTACAAGAAGGATTGAGTTGGCTACTTAAAAGTAGAAGGCTTGAGTTGGCTACTGACAAGTAGAAGGCTTGAGTTGGGCTACTTACAAGAAGGATTTAGTTAGGCTACTTCCAAGAAGGATTGAGTTGGGCTACTTACAAGTAAAGGGCTTGAGTTGGGCTACTTACAAGAATGTTTCGTGTACCAAACAATAAAACTATTTGCATAATTTAAGAACTCTTTTAGCTCTGATGAAGCGGTCTAGGCTTGAGGAGCCTATTTCTCCACTTGCTTGGAACAAGTGCCGCGGAGGCTGGCTAATTGATGTGTGAATCCAACTTAATAGACTCAAACACTAAAGCAAAGTAGTCCCGCCTCCTGTTAGACGCCATCTATGGTGCTCTTAACAAACCACTTAACACTGGCCGGTGTGATAGTCTGTCACACAGTCGCCTCTCACGACTTGCTCTCTGCGGGCCAGTTGTGCTAGTCTTGGCCTTCTCATACACCAGGGTGGACCACTCGGGTGAAGACATATAGGTAAATAAACTAATCCAAATAGAGAGAAACATGTGGAGAGGGGGACTAGAGAGTGAGTGAGTGAGTGGGAGAGAGAGAGAGAGAGAGGGGAAGAAAGTGAGTTAGTGAGATAGAAAGATGGGGGGGGGGGGACAGAAAAAGTGAGTTAGTGAGATAGAAAGATTGGGCGGGGAGAGAAAAAGTGAGTTAGTGAGATAGAAAGATTGAGGGGAGGGGGGAGAGAAAAAGTGAGTTAGTGAGAAAGATTGGGAGGGGGGGGGGAAGTGAGTTAGTGAGAAAGATTGGGGGAAGAGGGGAGAAAAAAGTGAGTTAGTGAGAAAGATTGGGGGAGGGGGGGGAGAAAAAAGTGAGTTAGTGAAAAAGATTGGGGAGGGGGAAGTGAGTTAGTGAGAAAGATTGGGGGGGGGGGGAAGTGAGTTAGTGAGAAAGATTGGGGGGGGGAGAAAAAAGTAAGTTAGTGAGAAAGATTGGGGGGGGGAGGGGAGAAAAAAGTGAGTTAGTGAGAAAGATTGGGGTGGGGGGGGAAGTGAGTTAGTGAGAAAGATTGGGGAGTGGGAGAGAAAAAAGTGAGTTAGTGAGAAGGATTGGGGTGGGGGGGGGGGAAGTGAGTTAGTGAGAAAGATTGGGGAGTGGGAGAGAAAAAAGTGAGTTAGTGAGAAGGATTGGGGGGGGGGGGGAGGGGAGAATAAAGTGAGTTAGTGAGAAAGATTAGGGGGAGGAGAGAAAAAAGTGAGTTAGTGAGAAAGATTGGGGGGGGGGAAGTGAGTTAGTGAGAAAGATGGGGGGGGGGAGAAAAAAGTGAGTTAGTTAGAAAGATTTGGGGGGGGGGAGAAAAAAGTGAGTTAGTGAGAAAGATTGGGGGGAGGGGGGGGGAGAGAAAAAGTGAGTTAGTGAGAAAGATTGGGGGGGGGAAGTGAGTTAGTGAGAAAGATTGGGGGGGGGGGGGAAGTGAGTTAGTGAGAAAGATTGGGGGGAGGGGGGAGAGAAAAAGTGAGTTAGTGAGAAAGATTGGGGAGGGGGAGAAAAAAGTGAGTTAGTGAGAAAGATTGGGGGGGGGGGAGAGAAATAGTTAGTTAGTGAGAAAGATTGGGGGGTGGGGGAGAAAAAAGTGAGTTAGTGAGAAAGATGGGGGGGGGGGAGAAAAAAGTGAGAAAAATGGGGGGGGGGGAGAAAAAAGTGAGTTGGTGAGAAAGATTGTGGGGGGGGGGAGAAAAAAGTTAGTTAGTGAGAAAGATTGGGGGGTGGGGGAGAAAAAAATGAGTTAGTGAGAAAGATGGGGGGGGGGGTAAAAAAGTGAGTTAGTGAGAAAGATTGGGGGGGGGGGAGAAAAAGTTAGTTAGTGAGAAAGATTGGGGGGGGGGGGAGAAAAAGTGAGTTAGTGAGAAAGATTGGGGGGGGGGAGTGAGTTAGTGAGAAAGATTGCGGGGGGGGGAGAGAAATAGTGAGTTAGTGAGAAAGATTGGGGGGGGGAGGGGAGAAAAAAGTGAGTTAACTTAGAAAGATTGGGGGGGGGGGAGTGAGAGTGAGAAAGATTGGGGGGGAAGAGAAAAAGTGAGTTAGTGAGAAAGATTGGGGGAGGGGGGGAAAGTGAGTTAGTGAGAAAGATTGGGGGGGGGGGGGAGAGAAAAAGTGAGTTAGTGAGAAAGATTGGGGGGGGAGGGGGGAAGTGAGTTAGTGAAAAAGATAAAGATTGGGGAGGGGAAAGTGAGTTAGTGAGAAAGATTTGGGGGGGGGGGAGAGAAAAAGTGAGTTAGTGAGAAAGATTTGGGGGGGGGGAAGTGAGTTAGTGAGAAAGTTTGGGGGGGGGGGAGAGAAAAAGTGAGTTAGTGAGAAAGATTGGGGGGGGAGGGGGGAAGTGAGTTAGTGAAAAAGATAAAGATTGGGGAGGGGGAAGTGAGTTAGTGAGAAAGATTTGGGGGGGGAGAGAAAAAGTGAGTTAGTGAGAAAGATTTGGGGGGGGGGGGAAGTGAGTTAGTGAGAAAGATTGGGGGGGGGAGTGAGTTAGTGAGAAAGATTGGGGGGGGGGGAAGTGAGTTAGTGAGAAAGATTGGGTGGGGGGAGTGAGTTAGTGAGAAAGATTGGGAGGGGGGGAGAGAAAAAGTGAGTTAGTGAGAAAGATTGAGGGAGGGGAGAAAAAAGTGAGTTGTTGAGATATAAAGATTGGAGGAGGAGAGAACAAGTGAGTTAGTCAGATAGAAAGAGAGGAGAGAGAGAGGGAGCGGGGGCGGGGAGATTGAGAGACACACATAAATAGAACGAATAAAGATATATTTATATGTGTAAGGTATCCATGTCGAACGTCACTTGCCAGTGTTGACATGACTTGGCATCCCGCTGGTGCATAGCACATTGATTATTGTATTTCGTTCTATGATAAATACAGGATCTTGACAATAAAATGTGAAACGAAATGATTTCAACTGCTTAGTTTTTGCTTCTTTTGTGTTCCTAATGTGTGCACCTAATGTGTGCACCTAATGTGTGCACCTAATGTGTGCACCTAATGTGTGCACCTAATGTGTGCACCTAATGTGTGCACCTGATAGGATGGTAAATGTGCCCTACACTAACCGACAAATCTGTCGTTCCCACTACATTTATTCTGGTAGTCAGTTTTTTTGTAAACACAGTAGCACGTCCCTCCCATGTCTTCCTGTCCTCCACCTCTCTCCCATATCTTCCTTTCCTCCACCTCCCTCCCATGTCTTCCTCTCCTCCACCTCCCTCCCATGTCTTCCTGTCCTCCACCTCCCGTCCATGTCTTCCTCTCCTCCACCTCCCGTCCATGTCTTCCTCTCCTCCACCTCCCGTCCATGTCTTCCTGTCCTCCACCTCTCTCCCATTTCTTCCTCTCATCCACCTCCCTCCCATGTCTTCCTCTCCTCCACCTCCCTCCCATGTCTTCCTCTCCTCCACCTCCCTCCCATGTCTTCCTGTCCTCCACCTCCCTCCCATGTATTCCTCTCCTCCACCTCCCGTCCATGTATTCCTCTCCTCCACCTCCAGTCCATGTCTTCCTCTCCTCCACCTCCCTCCCATGTCTTCCTCTCCTCCACCTCCCTCCCATGTCTTCCTCTCCTCCACCTCCCTCCCATGTCTTCCTCTCTTCCACCTCCCTCCCATGTCTTCCTCTCCTCCACCTCCCGTCCATGTCTTCCTCTCCTCCACCTCCCGTCCATGTCTTCCTCTCCTCCACCTCCCGTCCATGTCTTCCTCTCCTCCACCTCCCGTCCATGTCTTCCTCTCCTCCACCTCCCTCCCATGTCTTTCTCTCCTCCACCTCCCGTCCATATCTTTCTCTCCTCCACATCCCATCCCTCACCTCAGAATTACTCTCTCCCCGTCCTATAACCCGCCCATTACAAGACCCATAGACTCGACAGACAGACAGGCAGACAGACAGGCAGGCAGACAGGCAGGCAGGCAGGCAGGCAGACAACCAGACAGACAGACCGACAGGTAGGCAGGCAGGCAGGCAGACAACTAGACAGACATACAGACAGACAGGCAGACAGACGGACAGACAGACAGACAGGCAGACAGGCAGGCAAACAGGCAGACAGCCAGACAGGCAGACAGACAGACAGACAGACAGGCAGCCAGACATACAGACAGGCAGGCAGACAGGCAGGCAGACAGATAGGTAGACATACCGACAAGAGACATAACCCCACACAAAGAGAAGGACAGACCAACAAGCCGGCATAGAGACAGATGGTTCATATGCCACATACACATAGCCGATCACTTGTAATGGATCCCCAGCGTCCTCTGTCTCTTGCCTTGAAGGTACAATCTGCAAAGTCCCTTCCTCTCCATCTCATGATATTTTCCTCCCTCACATCTCCCTGGTTACCTTTGTTCCTCCCTCACATCTCCCTGGTTACCTCTTTTCCTCCCTTTTATTTCCCCGGTTACCTCAGTTTCTTCCTCTCATCTCCCCGATTATCTCTGTTCTTTCCTCTTATCTCCCCGGTTACCTCTGTTCCTCCCTCTTATCTCTCCGATTACTTCTGTTCCTCCCTCTCATCTCCCCGATTACCTCTGTTCCTCCCTCTCATCTCCCCGGTTACCTCTGTTCCTCCCTCTCATCTCCCCGATTACCTCTGTTCCTCCCTCTCATCTCCCCGATTACCTCTGTTCCTTCCTCTTATCTCTCCGATTACCTCTGTTCCTCCCTCTCATCTCCCCGATTACCTCTGTTCCTCCCTCTCATCTCCCCGGTTACCTCTATTCCTCCCTATCATCTCCCCGATTACCTCTGTTCCTCCCTCTTATCTCCCGTCCACAGATCTTCTGTCCTTTACTGAACGAAATATCTGATCTGTCAGATTATCATCAATTCATTTTTTTCACTCCTAATTCATACCAGACATGTTTATTTGTTCACTTTATCTGCCCTCTACCCCCTTTCTCAAACCCTCTCCCCACCCCTCTCTCAAACCCTCTCCCCACCCCTCTCTCAAATCCTCTCCCCAACCCTCTCTCCAACTCACTCTCCAACACTCTCTCCAACTCTCTCTCTCTAACTCTCTCCGCAACCCTCTCTCCAAACCTCTCTCCAACTCTCTCCGCAACCCTCTCTCCAAACCTCTCTCCAACTCTCTCCGAAACCCTCTCTCCAAACCTCTCTCCAACCCTCTCTCCAACCCTCTCTCTGCAAACCTCTCTCCAACCCTCTCTCCAACTCTCTCTGCAACCCTCTCTCCAACCCTCTCTCCAACTCCCTCCCCAACCCTCTCCAACCCTGTCTCCAGCCCTCTGTCCAACTCTCTCCCCAACCCTCTCTCCAACACTCTCTCCAACTCTCTCTGCAACCCTCTCTCCAACCCTCTCACCAACTCTCTCTGCAACCCTCTCTCCAACTCTCTCCGCAACCCTCTCTCCAACACTCTCTCCAACTCTCTCCGCAACCCTCTCTCCAACTCTCTGCGCAACCCTCTCTCCAACACCCTCTCCAACCCTCTCTCCAACTCTCTCCCCAACCCTCTCCCCACCCCTCTCCCCACCTCTCTCTCCAACCCTCTCTCCACCTCTTTACTCGACCTCTCCCTCCTCCCCCAACCCCAACCACACAGAACATAGCCTCACTGAGACTCAATCCCCGTCTCATCAGAAAATCAAATTCCGCTGGAGCGGGAACTGATCATCGTCTTCACATGACTTAACAGAACAGAAACTGTCGACCTCCCTGGAGGCCAAAAGTCTTGAGTACTTAGACAATGTAAGCCCGGAAGGTTACGGCTGCTGTACCCCTATGCTCCACCTGAGATGAGAACTTAATTCGACGTGAATTTTATCCAAATACTTATTGCCACCCGGTACTTGGAGGAGCGGAGGGAGGAGACGATTGTGACGTTGACAAATAACAGATCATTGGAGAGACCAAGATCACATTACATGCACGGTTGGCCTGTTTCCGGTAGAGCTGTGACTGGCCTATGGTTAGACTGCTTGCCGTAAAGTACTTTTGGTTTATGACATTGGCACAGAGAGGACAGCAGGGCCACTGCCACACTGTCAGTATGACGTCATACATGACTAAGACACTAGACCAATTATTATAGACTAGAGGACACTCCAACACGCGTGCTACACACACAGTCGCTGACACGCACCAAAGCCTGCTGAATCTGGGACAGCCTAAGGTTGTGAATGACAGGTCCAGAAATAAGGCATCAAATGCGGAACAGAAATGGTTTTACTGAGCATCAGAAGTGGAATACAGAGGGCGACTGCCAGGATCCACCTATATAACCTAGACAGGACTAACAAACCCAGACTTGACCAAAAACCCAGACGACCAGCAAACCAGACTTGACCAACAAACCCAGACTTGACCAACAAACTCAAACTTGACCAACCAAACCAGACTTGTCTAACAAATCCAGACTTGACCAACAAAACCAGACTTGATTAATAAACACAGACTTGACAAACAAACACAGAATTGAGCCACAAGCCCAGACTTGACTATTAAATCCAGATAGGACCAACCAAACCAGACCTGACTAACAATTCCAGACTTCACTAACAAACCCAGACTGGATCTATTAACCCATACTTGACCAACAAACCCAGAATTACCTAACAAAGCCAGACTTGACCAGAAAACCCAGACTTGACAAACATTCTCAGGATTGACAAACGAACCCAGACTTGAGTAACAGCCCCAGATTTGACTAACAAAGCCAGACTTGACCAGCAAATCAGACTTGACAAACATTCTCAGGATTGACAAACGAACCCAGACTTGAGTAACAACCCCAGATTTGACTAACAAAGCCAGACTTGACCAGCAAATCAGAAATGACAAACATACTCAGACTTGATCTAGAAACCCAGACTTGATCTACAAACCCAAACTTGACCAACAAACCCAGACTTGATCTACAAATCCAAACTTGACCAACAAACCTAGACTTGATCTACTACTAACATAAACTTGACCAACAAAAATAGATTTAATCTACTAACATAAACTTGACCAACAAACCCAGACCTAATCTACAAACCCAAATTTGACCAACAAATCCACTTGATCTACAAACCCAAACTTGACCAACAAACCCAGACTTGACCTACAAATCCAGACTTGATCTACAAACCCAAACTTGACCAACAAACCCAGACTTGACCTACAAACCCAGACTTGATCTACAAACCCAAACTTGATCTACAAACCGAGACTTATCTACATACCCAGACTTGATCTCCAAACCCAAACTTATCTACAAACCCAGACTTGATATACAAACCCAAACTTGATCTAAAAACCCAAACCTGATCTACAAACCCAGACTTGATCTACAAACCCACAGCTCGCTGCACACCGGAGAACCTAATTTGCTGCCTGAGAGGAAGTATGAAGACAATCAGTCATCTCGGACAACAAGACTTTTTTAGCAAGGGTGTCTCAGATCCCATCAAACTAACAAGGAGGCGTGACCAAGTGATGGGTGTCTCAGATCACATCAAATTAATAAGGAGGCGTGACCAAGTGAAGGGTGTCTCAGATCCCATCAAACTAACAAGGAGGCGTGACCAAGTGAAGGGTGTCTCAGATCCCATCAAACTAACAAGGAGGCGTGACCAAGTGAAGGGTGTCTCAGATCCCATCAAACTAACAAGGAGGCGTGACCAAGTGATGGGTGTCTCAGATCCCATCAAACTAACAAGGAGGCGTGACCAAGTGAAGGGTGTCTCAGATCCCATCAAACTAACAAGGAGGCGTGACCAAGTGAAGGGTGTCTCAGATCCCATCAAACTAACAAGGAGGCGTGACCAAGTGAAGGGTGTCTCAGATCCCATCAAACTAACAAGGAGGCGTGACCAAGTGAAGGGTGTCTCAGATCCCATCAAACTAACAAGGAGGCGTGACCAAGTGATGGGTGTCTCAGATCCCATAAAACTAACAAGGAGGCGTGACCAAGTGAAGGGTGTCTCAGATCCCATCAAACTAACAAGGAGGCGTGACCAAGTGAAGGGTGTCTCAGATCCCATCAAACTAACAAGGAGGCGTGACCAAGTGAAGGGTGTCTCAGATCCCATCAAACTAACAAGGAGGCGTGACCAAGTGATGGGTGTCTCAGATCCCATCAAAATAACAAGGAGGCGTGACCAAGTGATGGGTGTCTCAGATCACATCAAATTAACAAGGAGGCGTGACCAAGTGATGGGTGTCTCAGATCACATCAAATTAACAAGGAGGCGTGACCAAGTGATGGGTGTCTCAGATCACATCAAATTAACAAGGAGGCGTGACCAAGTGATGGGTGTCTCAGATCACATCAAATTAACAAGGAGGCGTGACCAAGTGAAGGGTGTCTCAGATCCCATCAAACTAACAAGGAGGCGTGACCAAGTGAAGGGTGTCTCAGATCACATCAAATTAACAAGGAGGCGTGACCAAGTGATGGGTGTCTCAGATCACATCAAATTAACAAGGAGGCGTGACCAAGTGATGGATGTCTAAGATCCCATCAAATTAATAAGGAGGCGTGACCAAGTGATGGGTATCTCAGATCCCATCAAACTAACAAGGAGGCGTGACCAAGTGATGGGCATCTCAGATCCCATCAAACTAACAAGGAGGCGTGACCAAGTGAAGGGTGTCTCAGATCACATCAAACTAACAAGGAGGCGTGACCAAGTGAAGGGTGTCTCAGATCACATCAAACTAACAAGGAGGCGTGACCAAGTGAAGGGTGTCTCAGATCACATCAAACTAACAAGGAGGCGTGACCAAGTGAGACTCGCCTGTCGTGTCACGTCGAAATACGCTCGAGGAGCATGATGACGTCACATCTGACTTGATAATCACATACCGATGTGCCCGTGTTGTTGTCCTGGCATTGATTGGTTTATCTGTAGACCTTGGAGACCGTTCCGGTCATGCAGACCTTGGAGACCGTTCTGGTCATGAAGACCTTGGAGACCGTTCTGGTCACGTAGACCTTGGACACTGTTCTGGTCATGCAGACCTTGAAGACCGTTCTGGTCATGAAGACCTTGGAGACCGTTCTGGTCACGTAGACCTTGGAGACCGTTCTGGACATGTAGATGGATGAGACTGGTGTGGTCAGACATGTTTGTCAGGTTCAGGTACCATATGCTGATAAAAACAACACCTCACTTACACGTAGTTGTCCCTGCAAACAGGATGTCTCATGGCAGTCCTAGTGCATCAATAACCAGTGCATGCACTAAACTTATTGCTGCAGTAAAAACACATAGTTCAACAAACAATGTCCGCCCAGCACTGGGCCCCATCAGCTTGACTCCGCTCTCTGTCAGGGTTCACCCAGCACTGGCCCCCCTCAGCTTGACTCCGCTCTCTGTCAGGGTTCACCCAGCACTGGGCCCCATCAGCTTGACTCCGCTCTCTGTCAGGGTCCGCCCAGCACTGGCCCCCATCAGCTTGACTCCGCTCTCTGTCAGGGTTCACCCAGCACTGGCCCCCATCAGCTTGACTCCGCCCACTGTCAGGGTCCACCAAGCACTGGCCCCCATCAGCTTGACTCCGCCCACTGTCAGGGTACACCCAGCACTGGCCCCCATCAGCTTGACTCCGCCGACTGTCAGGGTCCGCCCAGCACTGGGCCCCATCAGCTTGACTCCGCCCACTGTCAGGGTTCACCCAGCACTGGCCCCCATCAGCTTGACTCCGCCGACTGTCAGGGTCCGCCCAGCACTGGCCCCCATCAGCTTGACTCCGCCCACTGTCAGGGATGGTCTGATGCGCTCGCACAACGTCTATGATTTAAGACTTGAATCTGGACGTGTTATTTGGCCTCTTTCAATGCAATATCGAATTGCAAGCCTAGAATTAATGCTCTATAGCCCGACTGTGTTTACCCATAAAACAGCTGGGTACACGTTGACACCTTGTTAGCCATGCATTGTCTCGTCTCGTTTCTCGTGTGCTTTTTGTTGTGGGTCGGTGTTTGTCTTGATCGAAATAATAGAAGATTAATAGTGAGAGCTTAGCCATCGTGAGCCTAGTCATTGTGAGCTTAGTCGGTAATTGTGAGCTTAGTCACAGTGAACTTAGTCATTGTGAGCTTAGTCAGTGTGAGCTTAGTCGGTCCCTGTGAGCTTATTCACAGTGAACTTAGTAGTTGCGAGCTTAGCCAGTGTGAGCTTAGTCGATCGTTGTGAATTTAGTAGCCGTGAATTTAGTCATTGTGAGCTTAGTCACCGTGAACTTAGTTACGGTGAACTTAGTCATCATGAGCTTAGTCGTCGTAAGCTTAGTCACTGTGAAATTATTCATCGTGGGATTAGTCATTGTGGGTTTAGTCCCATTGAACTTAGCCATTGTGGGCTTAGTCATTGTGAGCTTAGTCATTGCTAGCTTCGTCATTGTGAGCTTAGTCACTGTGTGCTTAGTCAGTGTGTGCTTAGTTAGTCATTGTGAGCTTAGTCATTGTGAGTTTAGTCATTGTGAGCTTAGTTGGTCATTGTAAGCTTATTCATTGTCTGCTAAGTCGGTCATTTTGAGCTTAGTCATTGTGAGCTTAGTCATTGTGAGCTTAATCATTGTGTGCTTAGTTGGTCATAGTGAGCTTAGTCGTTGTGAGCTTAGCCATTGTGTGCTTAGTTGGTCAATGTGAACTTAGTCATTGTGCGCTTAGTTGGTCATTGTGAGCTTAGTCATTGTGAGCTTAGTTGGTCATTGTGAGCTTAGTTGGTCATTGTGAGCTTAGTTGGTTATTGTGAGCTTAGTTGGTCATTGTGAGATTAATCATTGTGAGCTTAGTCAGTGTGTGCTTAGTTGGTCATTGTGAGCTTAGTCAGTGTGTGCTTAGTTGGTCATTGTAAGCTTCGTCATTGTGAGTTTAGTCATTGTGTACTTAGTCAGTGTGGGCTTAGTTGGTCATTGTGAGCTTAGTCATTTTGAGCTTAGTCATTGTGTGCTTAGTCAGTGTGTGCTTAGTTGGTCATTGTGAGCTTAGTCATTGTGAGCTTAGTCATTCTGAGCTTAGTCATTGTGAGCTTAGTTGGTCATTGTGAGCTTAGTCATTGTGAGCTTAGTCATTGTGAGCTTAGTTGGTCATTGTGTCATTAGTCATTGTGAGCTTAGTTGGTCATTGTGAGCTTAGTCAGTGTGTGCTTAGTTGGTCATTGTGAGCGTAATTGGTCATTGTGAGCGTCGTCATTGTGAGCTTAGTCATTGTGTGCTTAGTCAGTTTGTGCTTAGTTGGTCATTGTGAGATTAGTCATTGTGTGCTTAGTCAGTGTGTGCTTAGTTGGTCATTGTGAGCTTAGTCATTGTGAGCTTAGTCATTATGAACGTAGTCATTGTGAGCTTAGTCATTGTGAGCTTAGTTGGTCATTGTGAGCTTAGTTAGTGTGTGCTTAGTTGGTCATTGTAAGCTTCGTTATGGTGAGTTTAGTCATTGTGTGCTTAGTCAGTGTGGGCTTAGTTGGTCATTGTGAGCTTAGTCAATTTGAGCTTAATCATTGTGAGCTTAGTCAGTTTGTGATTAGTTGGTCATTGTGAGCTTCGTCATTGTGAGCTTAGTCATTGTGTGCTTAGTCAGTGTGTGCTTAGTTGGTCATTGTGAGCTTAGTCATTGTGAGCTTAGTTGGTCATTGTGTCATTAGTCATTGTGAGCTTAGTTGGTCATTGTGAGCTTAGTCAGTGTGTGCTTAGTTGGTCATTGTGAGCTTAATCATTGTGAGCTTAGTCATTGTGAGCGTAATTGGTCATTGTGAGCGTCGTCATTGTGAGCTTAGTCATTGTGTGCTTAGTCAGTTTGTGCTTAGTTGGTCATTGTGAGATTAGTCATTGTGAGCTTAGTCATTGTGAGCTAAGTTGGTCATTGTGTGCTTAGTCAGTGTGAGCTTAGTTGGTCATTGTGAGCTTAGTCATTGTGAGCTTTGTTCGTCATTGTGAGCTTAGTAGGTCATTGTGAGCTTAGTTGGTCATTGTGAGCTTTTTTGGTCATTGTGAGCTTAGTTGGTCATTGTGAGCTTAGTTGGTCATTTTGAGCTTAGTCATTGCGAGCTTAGTTGGTCATTGTGAGCTTAGTCATTGTTAGCTTAGTTGGTCATTGTGAGCTTAGTTGGTCATTGTGAGCTTAGTCATTGTGAGCTTAGTCATCGTGAGCTTAGTCATCGTGAGCTTAGTCATCGAGAGCGTAGTCAGTGATTGTGCGCTCAGTAAGTCATTGTGAGCCTAATCATTGTGATGCTGCAGACAGATGGAAATGAACCGTTTAACAACCAGATAGTCAGCTTAGTTGGTTATTGTGAGCTTAGTTGGTCATTGTGAGATTAATCATTGTGAGCTTAGTCAGTGTGTGCTTAGTTGGTCATTGTGAGCTTAGTGTGTGCTTAGTAGGTCATTTTGAGCTTCGTATTGTGAGCTTAGTCATTGTGAGCTTAGTCAGTGTGTGCTTAGTTGGTCATTGTAAGCTTCGTCATTGTGAGCTTAGTCATTGTGTACTTAGTCAGTGTGGGCTTAGTTGGTCCTTGTGAGCTTAGTCCTTGTGAGCTTAATCATTGTGAGCTTAGTCAGTTTGTGATTAGTTGGTCATTGTGAGCTTCGTCATTGTGAGCTTAGTCATTGTGTGCTTAGTCAGTGTGTGCTTAGTTGGTCATTGTGAGCTTAGTCGTTGTGAGCTTAGTCATTGTGAGCTTAGTTATTGTGAGCTTAGTTGGTCATTTTGAGCTTAGTCATTGTGAGCTTAGTCATTGTGAGCTTAGTTGGTCATTGTGTCATTTGTCATTGTGAGCTTAGTTGGTCATTGTGAGCTTAGTCAGTGTGTGCTTAGTTGGTCATTGTGAGATTAGTCATTGTGAGCTTAGTCATTGTGAGCTTAGTTGGTCATTGTGTGCTTAGTCAGTGTGTGCTTAGTTGGTCAGTGTGCTTAGTCAGTGTGTGCTTAGTTGGTTGTTGTGAGCTTAGTTATTGTGAGCTTAGTCATTGTGTGCTTAGTCAGGGTGTGCTAAGTTGGTCATTGTTCGCTTAGTCAGTTTGTGCTTAGTCGGTCATTGTGGGCTTAGTCATTTTGAGCATAGTCAGTGTGTGCTTAGTTGGTCATTGTGAGCTTAGTCATTGTGAGCTGAGTTGGTCATTGTGAGCTTAGTCATTGTGAGCTCAGTCATTGTGAGCTTAGACATTGTGAGCTTAGTCATTGGGATCTTTGTCATTGTGACCTTAGTCAGTGTGAGCTTAGTTAGTCATTGTGAGCTTAGTTGGTCATTGTGAGCTTAGTCATTGTGAGCTTTGTTGGTCATTGTGAGCTTAGTTGGTCATTTTGACCTGAGTTGATCACTGTGAGCTTAGTTGGTCATTATGAACTTAGTTGGTCATTGTGAGCTTAGTCATTGTGAGCTTAGTTGGTCATTGTGAGCTTAGTCATTGTGAGCTTTGTTGGTCATTGTGAGCTTAGTTGGTCATTGTGAGCTTAGTTGGTCATTGTGAGCTTAGTTGGTCATTGTGAGCTTTGCTGGTCATTGTGAGCTTAGTTGGTCATTGTGAGCTTAGTTGGTCATTGTGAGCTTAGTCATTGTGAGCTTTGTTGGTCATTGTGAGCTTAGTTGGTCATTGTGAGCTTAGTTGGTCATTGTGAGCTTTGTTGGTCATTGTGAGCTTAGTTGGTCATTGTGAGCTTAGTTTGTCATTGTGAGCTTAGTTGGTCATTGTGAGCTTAGTCATTGTTAGCTTAGTTGGTCATTGTGAGCTTAGTTGGTCATTGTGAGCTTAGTCATTGTGAGCTTATTCATCGTGCGCTTAGTCATCGTGAGCTTAGTCATCGTGAGCTTAGTCCTCGTGAGCTTAGTCAGTGATTGTGCGCTCAGTAAGTCATTGTGAGCCTAATCATTGTGATGCTGCAGACAGATGGAAATGAACCGTTTAACAACTAGATAGTCAGCAACAGAAACAGCCCTAGACACGCGGGTTTAAGTCACGGTGGAGACCGGCATCTTTTCACCTGGATTATCCAATGAAAATGTCTCATGATCTCTAGCTACAGAGATCTAACACCCGTTTACAGTGACACGCGCGTTTAAAATCCTTTGGCAGTTGGAAATCCGAAAAGAGTTGGATTAAGGGTCGCTGCATGGACAAAATTCAAGTTGAAAATCTATTTCAATTATTCTAGGGATTCTCGCACCACATGTCGAAATAAGGGAATTGTGTGGCTGTACCATCGGGTCATGGTTATGTGGTTAAAGGAGCGGTATAGGTGGGGCCTGACAGACTGCGGGTCTACCTTGCTCTAACGTACTCTTCGACCACCACCAGTCCCAAAAAAATAGACGATCGTATATTCCAGCGGCTACCAACCTTACAGGTAACAAACATATACTGGGATTGACCTGCCAAGTCACCAGTTGATTTTCGCCTGTCAACAAATCTGAAGCAAAGGTACACCTCACCACAGCGTCTAACGATACAAGTGGACTAAAGATAGACATATAGACAGATAGACTGATAGACTGATAGACAGATAGACTGAAAGAGTGCTCAGTTATCCTAATCTTGATCGTAGGACCAAAGAGTGCACGCAGCCAAAAACTGCGTCATAGCGGACTGCATATCTTGTTCTGAGCATGTCGTCAGCGATCAGGTGATCCAAGATGGTGACTTCATTCACATATGACAGACATCGGGCGTCTTGGATTGGACAGCCGGCCCTGCGTCCTTTACCTGATGTGCATGCTTATCATCTCCATTTATAGCAGCAAAGACCAAGCTATAGAGTATGGGTGCAACCGGAAACCATGTTTGACGCCGTTCATAACTGGCATGGCTACAGAAAATTATCTTTCGTGCAGTACTTGAGCCATCACGAGACTGGAGGTAGTACTAGAGCAACCATGAGACTGGATGTAGTACTAGAGCAACCATGAGACTGGGGGTAGTACTAGAGCAACCATGAGACTGGATGTAGTACTAGAGCAACCATGAGACTGGATGCAGTACTAGGATACTTCAGGATACCAGAGCCTCTAGATATTTCCAAATGTGACCTGGATAGAGCGGAATTGAGGTAAATCGGTGTTAAGGTGCAAATGTTTTTTTTTTTTTCTTTTGGAGGGATTTAAAGTGGGTACATGTTCAGATCAAGATGGTATTCATCCAAAATTGATATTTGAAATTAGAGACCAGCTAGCAAAACCATTGGCTAAATTATGTTCTGAATCAGTTGCAAACGGGATTGTTCCACGGGATTGAAAAGATGGAGGAGTGATCCCCTTTTTCAAAAAGGAAATCAGATCCAGCAAATTATAGACCGGTGAGTTTAACGAGCATAGTCTGTAAATTGTTATAGTCAATAATCAAAGAAAACATTGTAATACATTTAGACAAGATTAATCTAATCAGAAATAGGCAGCATGGTTGTACTAGAGGGAGATCATGCTTAACAAATCTATTAGAATTCATGGAGGAGGTTACTAAAATGATAGATAAGGGGAGCCAGTGGACGTTATTTATCTAGATTTTGCAAAAACTTTTTAAAGAGTACCTCGTCAAAGATTATTTAGAAAATTAAAATCACACGGAATAGGTGGGGACGTTGCCAAATGGATTGAAAATTAGTTAATGGGAAGAAGGCAGAGGGTGGGCATAAATAAGGAGTACTCTGAGTGGTGTGAAGTGAAAAGTGGAGTGCCACAGGGCTCGGTTTTGGGACCAATTTTGTTCTTGATACATATAAATGATTTGGATATTGATATGAGATCCATGATTGCAAAATTTGCTGATGACACAAAACTATGCAGTAGTGTCTCATCTAAAGCGGAAGTGGATATATTGAGGTCGGATTTAGATAACATTCGAGAATGGTCTGTAAGCTGGCAAATGGAGTTTAATGTAGATAAATGTACATTCTTCCACATGGGTAGATCCAATATGGAACATAATTACAGAATGGGTGAGAACAATATTTGAAAGATAGAACAGGAAAGGGACCTAGGGGTTATAATAGATCATACAGGTAAGGTGATTGAGCAAGTCCAGGTAGCAGTGAAAAAGGCAAATGTAATGTTAGGTATGATAAAAAGAAATTTTAAACATAGGAACAAGGAAGTGATAGTCAAACTGTATAAAGCATTAGTCAGACCTAGATTAGAGTACTGTGTACAGGTGTGGAGTCCTTATCATAGAGGGGATATAAACATGCTGGAAAGAATACAAAGAAGAGCGACAAAGCTGATAGTGGGATTCCAGAATTACAGTTATGAGGAAACAGAAAAACCGGCCTACAGTGTCTAGAAGAGAGAAGAATTCGTGGTGACTTAATACAGATTTATAAGATGGTCAGAGGAATGGATAAATTAGACTATAACAAGTTGTTTTTTTCAAAATACAGCCACCTACAATAACAAGAGTGTACTGATACAAATTAACTAAAGAAAATTCCAGATTGGATATTGAGAAATATTTGTTTAGTCAGAGAGTGGTGAATGCCCCGGTTAGTAGTGGAGGCAGAGACATGTAATGCTTTTAGGAATTGATTGGACGGTCATAACTTTTAGAGCAGGGTAATGCAAATCTAACTGATTTTCTACAGGTTCTGCAGAGTTTTTTAAGCCAGTATAAAGACGTTGTTATGAGACCACAGGACAGCACTTGAGACCTGATGAGACTAGAGTACAGCACTTGAGCCCTGATGAGACCAGAGGACAGCTATGATGAATCTGCCGAGGCAACCACATGTCCCCATGATATACCAGATCACGTCTCTGTTGATCGAGTCAAAGGTCATGGTCAGGTCGACAAAACCTGTACAGGTCACAATGCTGTTCTTGAGTTCTCCTTGCATATATGATGTCGACCTTCACACCACTCGCTTGAAAGCCACACCCACTCTCTGGGTGCAGAGCTCGGGCCAGACAACTGCCAGCAATTGATAGGAGAGCGATTTTCTTGTGACGTCTTCCTTTTCCCTGGCACAAGTGGACAATGGAGGCACCTTCCAAGTACTTTGGTAACTGGACGTCCTTTTAAACTGAACGGAATAGGTCAGACCGCCGTTTAGGCAGACTCGAACCTCCTGCCTTGTAAACGTCAGCAGGAAGACCATCTACCACGCTAGACACTTGGCTGATTATTTTCTTGACTTCGTCTTGGTATGTTGAGCATGTCTTTGATCGTGCTACTGCTTGACGGTTGATAGACGAGGGGTAGTCGAGTGTTTCGTTCAAATTGCCCTTCCAACTCTGAAGTATTTGACTCTTGTCCGTCTGTCGTGCCATAGTATTGAGGACAGGAGATGGGTGGCTGGAAACTTCTGACTGCTTTCAGTGTGTGATATCCAGGGGTCCCAAGGGGGTCCAAGGAGGGGATTTATCAAAACGCCGTTCGAGAATATTATAACTTTAGAATCTGATCCAAGACAAATGATTTCTTGCTTAGAGTTTATTTAGAGTGGAATCGTGGAGCTCTCTCTCACATGAACTAACAAGTATAAGATGGCTGATAGGCAATCTTGGCTCAGTCTCTATCAGCCAGTGATTAGAGCAAATCTCAATAACGGTCAGTGGTTTTTAATGTGGCAATGGTCTAAGCTAGATAGAGGTCACAAGAACACTCAGCAAGTATGTACCGGACACATAGAGGTCACAAGAACACTCAGCGAGTATGTACCGGACACATAGAGGTCACAAGAACACTCAGCGAGTATGTACCGGACACATAGAGGTCACAAGAACACTCAGCAAGTATGTACCGCAAACATAGAGGTCACAAGAACACTCAGCGAGTATGAACCGGACACATGTCAGACTGTAGGGCCATTCTTATAACGCCGCCATTACTTGTATGGGCATTGGGCAGCTGGAGGAAGGGTAGGGATGTGTTATCCAGGAGTTAAACATAAAATTAACTGAGCTGGTCTTCAGTGTCTAGAACAAAGTTTATATATTAATAAATGGAAAGAATAAATTAGTCTATACCAAGTTTTTCAAAGTACAACCGGCTACAAGAACAAGCGGACACACATTCAACTTGTTTAAAGACAGGTCCAGATTAGATAGGAGCATATTAGTTAGCCAGAGAGTGATGAATTCTTGGAATGTATTGCCGCAAGGTTGTGGTGGAGGCAGAGTCAGTTATTGCATTCAAAAAAAGATTGGATGATCACAGTATTTTCATTATCGGTGGAGTGGAATAAACTGGTTGTATACAGACTCTGTAGAGCCTTCTAAACCAGTATAAAGAAGTTAAGATGTTATAAACTAAGTTCGTTTGGTCCGATGTCATGCATGAGAGATAAGTTTGTTCCCTGTCTGTAACTAATGTCGGCCAGGGACAACTCTCGGGGGACACAATAACAGTTTTGAAAGTACGTGTATTTAATAAAGAAATAATTCTCTAGAAACTGAACTGCAGATTTAAATCTGAGATTGTCAGAAAGAGAAGTAGTGTGCAAATAACGGTTCCGGAGTTACTAGATAAAAAGTTGAACATACATCGTCAGAGAGACATAGGTCTGACCGAACTGGGGTCTCACAGGTCCATCCCTTGAATCGGAGAAGTATGTGTCCACAGCACAACCTGAAAATGCAGAACCCGAGACTACAAGTGTTGCAGAAGAGATAGACGAATAATTATCAGCGAATTAAGAACTCAACGTTATACTAAGATAGGTTGTGTTACAAAAGAAGAATAACACTAGTTAGACCAATGGACAGATATTGGAAAAAATATTCAACGTGAAATCTACATGTGTTAAACACGAACGCATGCTCATTACCACTGCGTAATGACGGTTTATGATTATCATTCATGATATAGTTAGCCTAGTAATGAGCTACATCTCATTGTACATTTTATTTTGTATGCTATTTATTTTTTTTAATGTAATAAAAAGTGCATTTGTCAATTCTCAAAAATTTTTAGTCTGGAGACAAAAAGGTAATATATAAAGGGAAGTAATTTTATAATAATTACAAGTAAGGAAAATAACTCTATAATATCCTATTTGTATTTGATTCTAGTGACCCAGACAGCTAAATAGGGTTGAGTTGGTTACAAGTGAATCAGAGAAATGCTTTGTCTTTTGACCCGTAACAGAGTTATAAGAGTTCCACAAGCCAGGGCAAGGGAAGCCCTGAAAACACCGTTCTTGGTACCCATACAGCTTTAGAACCTTGTGCGAGAGATGGAGATCATAGAACAGTTAGACAGTAAAGGATAGCCAGTCACATTGGCTGAAGTGACTAGTTAGACACGAGATGATAGCCAGTAACATTGGCTGAAGTGACTAGTTAGACCAGAGAGAATAGCAAGTAACATCGGCTGAAGTGACTAGTTAGACACGAGAGGATAGGCAGTAACATCGCCTGAAGTGACTAGTTAGACACGAGAGGATAGCCAGGTTCATTAAGTGAAAGAGAAATAGCTTTGATATATGCACGAAACTCTGGAGAGATATTTAAGTCAGTTGAGGTTGATGAACATTAGAATATGAGTCTCAAGCCTTGTTTATTGATATAATATGTTTAAGGTTTATGTAATAAACATTCATTTGCTTCTGGTGCTGTTAAAATAATTGTTAGTGTTTTAATGAGGGTTCTGAGGGAGTGAGAGAGTAACCTATAACACCCTGAATCAGATAAAGGCTTTCATTCATTTCTATCTGCACAGTATCAAATTCCATTTGCTTTGTTGCTGACCTAGGGCATCTTTCTGGAATGATCCTGGACTCATCGAGTATTTGTGAGTGCTGCCTGTGTTGGATGTTTTTATGTCACAATCCTAGGGTCAAATCAGTAAGGGTTCCTCTGCATGGTCCAGAATCCTTCGTCCCCACAAATGGCCTGGGGTCAGTCCAGCATCCTTCGGCACCACAAATGGCCTGGGGTCAGTCCAGC
This sequence comes from Ariolimax columbianus, assembly GCA_036924085.1. NCBI lineage: Eukaryota > Metazoa > Mollusca > Gastropoda > Stylommatophora > Arionidae > Ariolimax > Ariolimax columbianus. Next base: position 1,136,408 of record JAVGWX010000014.1, read on the forward strand.
ATCCTTCGGCACCACAAATTGCCTGGGGTCAATCCACCATCCTTCGTCACTACAAATGGCCTGGGGTCAGTACACCATCATTTGTTGGGTGGGCAGGTGGCACTTTGTGGGTGGGCAGGTGGCACTTTGTGGGTGGGCAGGTGGCACTTTGTGGGTGGGCAGGTGGCATAGTGTGGGTGGGCAGGTGGCACATTGTGGGTGGGCAGGGGGCATAGTGTGGGTGGGCAGGTGGCACATTGTGAGTGGGAAGGTGGTATAGTGTGGGTGGGTGGACAGGTGGCACATTGTGGGTGGGCAGGTAGCATATTGTGGGTTGGCAAGTGGCACATTGTGGGTGGGCAGGTGGCATACTGTGGGTGGGTAGGTGGCACATTGTGGGTGGGACGGTGACATAGTGCGAGTGGGTGGGTGGACAGGTGGCACATTGTGGGTGGGCAGGTGGCACATTGTGTTTGTGACATAAAGACCGTGTGCAGCACAAAGACCCAGCAGATGGAGCCCATTGATCCTACACTTGTCCATGTCATGCATGTCACAGATGGAGCCCATTGATCCTACACTTGCCCATGTCATGCAGGCCAAGTGTCCACACCCAGGTCCGCTGGTCGGTCCCCATTCTAACACGCGGCTGCCAAAGGAGGACAGGTTTCTTGGACCTTAGAACAGATTATTAGAGTTCAATTCTGCAAAAACTTCTCCTGATCATGCTCTGGACTGCTGATTGTAGAGGAGCTTAGGCGCGGATCAGAGGGGAACATGTAGCAGCATGAGACAGTCACCCGGGCCATCCTGATTTTGACAGGCTGGTGAATACGAGGAGATCTGAGGGCAAATCCAACACCAGCCATGTGGTATTATGGATTCTCATAGTTAGTCGTGTCCAGACCTCAAAACTGGGTTTGACAAGCCCCAATGGAGTTCTCAGATCAGTGACGAACCACCACTGACCAGCTGTATGGACACCAGCTCTGTGTTTGTCTTCGAGGTTTTCACTGAGGAAACTTTACTCTAGAAGTCTGTCTCGTGAACAGGAAAAAGGCGTTTCAGCACATTGTAGTTTAAAGTTCATGGTAGAAGGCGTTACAGCACATTGTAGTTTAAAGTTCATGGTAGAAGGTGTTACACCTCCTAGTGGAAGGTTCTACTTGCATAGTTTAACTTTTTACATACAATGGTAAAGGTCTTTTATCCTCTGGTAAAAGGCTTTACAACCAGTGAGAAGATGATTTACATCATATAGTAGAAGGCTTTGCAACCTATTGTAGTAGGTGTTAGCTATGGTAGAAGGTGTTACATTCTTTGGTAGAAGACTTTACACACCACGGTGTCTACGTGGCATTATAAACTGCTTAACACCGCACGGTAGAAGTCTGTACACCACATGGTATTAGTATGTACACCGCATGGAATAAGTCTGCACAACGCACGGTAGAAGTCTGTACACCACATGGTCGACGTCTGTACACCACATGGTAGAAGTCTGTACACCACATGGTAGAAGTCTGTACACCACATGGTCATATTCACAATCTACCAGAGGAGAGAGAAACGGAGAATATGTTTATTTGGACCAACCCTTTGGGAAAATCTTTGCCTGCCAGTCATAAAAACCCACCTGACAGAAAAAACAACCACCAAGATGACTACACCTAATATCCTGAAGACATGTGCCCTAGAGACAATCTCTAGCTACCCAACATCGGCAATCCTGGTCTCTAAGGATGGATCTGCATTCAAATCTACCTCTTTTGCAGGGTATGGTATCCATATGAAATACCCGGATGGGTCCATATACGAGTTTTTTGATTTATGCGGAGAAAACCGTTCAAATTAAGCGGAGGCCGAGGCTATAAAAACACCAGTTGAGGTTTGGCACCAACAGTTTGACTTGGGCGAATTGTTGCCGGTGGATTTTGTGATTTTTAGCTACTCCAAGTCGGTTCTGGAGACGCTGAAGAACACCCCAAACAAAGAAAAGGAGATAATCTTGGCGGGGAGGGCGATCAACAACATCATCACTGCCCACGGGATAAATGCCACCTTGTAATGGATACCTGGACATAGTGCGCTACTAGGGAACAAGATGGCCGACAGATTGGCAAAAACAGGAGCCTCGAAACATCAATTGGATAGACCCTGCAGTAACCACACAGTAAAACGAATTATTAAGAATAATACTTGGGAAATCTGAATGCACAGGTGGGCGACGGGAACAACAGGTGGGCGACGGGAACAACAGGTGGGCGACGGGGACAACAGGTGGGCGACGGGAACAACAGGTGGGCGACGGGAGCAACAGGTGGGCGACGGGAACAACAGGTGGGCGACGGGAACAACCGGTGGGCGACGGGAACAACAGGTTGGCGACGGGAACAACAGGTGGGCGACGGGGACAACAGGTGGGCGACGGGAACAACAGGTGGGCGACGGGAACAACCGGTGGGCGACGAAAACAACAGGTGGGCGACGGGAACAACAGGTGGGCGACGGGAACAACAGGTGAGTGACGGGAACAACAGGTGGGCGACGAAAACAACAGGTGGGCGACGGGAACAACAGGTGGGCGACGAAAACAACAGGTGGGCGACGGGAACAACAGGTGGGCGACGGGAACAACAGGTGGGCGACGGGAACAACAGGTCTCAGTGCATTTAGCGAAATGTCACAGACAAAAAACAACGAAGACATAAAAAACTAAATAGAAGAGATCAAAGTCTCATCATTCAGTTCTGAACAGGACATACCAGAGTCAATAGCCACTCGAACCGCATCAATCCCCAGCACCTGCCTTGTGAAGACATTGCTCTCATCCTGATGAAACAGTTCGACATCTACTCATTGAGGGCAAGACGCTTGCGGACATGAGGAAAAGATTCTTACAAGCACTGTCGACAATTGCCAACACACTGTACGGAGCAGTGAAACAACTGAAGAAGATCTGCATCTATATAAGAATGGCATTGGGCTACCAAGAGCAGAAATCCTCCGCAGCGGCAGAATAACACTAAAAACAACAACACCGTATGGTAGAAGACTGTACACCGCATGGTAGAAGTTTTAACACCCTGGTAGAGATCTTTATAAGCCATATTGGTTGACGTCACTTCTTCTGGTATTAGACCGTAGACAAACGCGAAACAGAACTTAGTGTCATAAATACACGAAAATAAACTTCCAACCCTAATCAAGTTCTCCCAAACACCTCCAGATGAATGCGATCGTATAAAATGAGGACCGTTTCCACAAGGCTGTCTTTCTGCATACCCGGCTCTAATAAATGCCTTATTCGCAGTCAAGAAAGGAATGACAGACGTAGAGGATCACGCGTTAGAGGCACTCCTTGGTTCCTTGTACCTGTCCTGGTCGCGTGAGCCAGCTACTGATATTATTTGGCGAGGTTCGAGTTGTTCTATTGTTGTTCTAATCTATGTCTAGAGCTCCAACTAAATATTGTGTGGCCTCTCAAATGCCAGAGGTACCCCCTCCATCTTCTAGCCTCGTCAGAAAACACTTATCTGACCACTCTATACTCTTACACACGACACAGATGTATAAAGGCACTAAACACAATTGATCAAAAACACAAAAATAACTTTTCAGGAATTCTTCACAAAAACAATTTGTATCGCAGAACAGAAATGGCTAATTCATGCTCCTGGTCTCTGTAATCGATGAACGAGGGGACGGTGTGACCTAGTGGTTAAATAACACGCCTCATAAACCGAAGGTGCTGGGTTTCGCACCCAATTCACAGCATCGGTCGGTACGTAACAGCATAGGAAACCCTTAGAAAATGCGTAAAGGAGCAGACGCTTGCATAAAATTCATGCCGAAGACGGATGCACTGGGTCGACAGGCACAGCATTGTAAATCTAGGCCCTATCTATTCTATTCTTGTATCCACAGACTTTATGGGACAATTGGGGGTCTCTTCTAAAGCTGAACCCAGAATCTAATTTCTCGATAGATCTAAATGTCTTCTATTTCATTTTATTTGCGTTTTTTGTAAAATAACATTTTGAAAAAATGGTTCTTGACAACTGGTACTCATACTGGACAACTGGTACTCATACTGGACCACTGGTACTCATACGAAACAACTGGTACTCATACTGGACAATTGGTACTCATTTTGGACAACTGGTACTCATTCTGGACAACTGGTACTCATACTGGACAACTGGTACTCATACTGGACAACTGGTACTCATTTGTCCACTGACAGACAGCATAAGTCCAGATGGCTTCTCCTGTCTGATTTCAATTCTAGCCTGGACAACGAGCTGTCGTCTAACCTGAGACGCAAAGTAGTTCGGCCTTCACCTTGCAGGTGGTACTGTTTAATGTTTCTAGCCTTAATGATTGCATGTGTTTTGTTAGAACATTTATGTTTACTGATGATCTGTTGCTTGGACATGAACTTCTTGCCCTGTCATTCTCGCTAAATCCTAACTGGCATATGTTTTGCCTACGTCTCCTTCTTTCTCTGATCACTAGCTGGACTTTCACACAGAGAAGGGAGATGGTCACCCCTACCTCACACACAGAAGGGAGATGGTCACCCCTACCTCACAGAAGGGAGATGGTCACCCCTACCTCACACAGAGAAGGGAGATGGTCACCCCTACCTCACACAGAAAAGAGAGATGGTCACCCCTACCTCACACAGAGAAGGGAGATGGTCACCCCTACCTCACACAGAGAAGGGAGATGGTCACCCCTACCTCACACAGAGAAGGGAGATGGTCACCCCTACCTCATACAGAGAAGGGAGATGGTCACCCCTACCTCACACAGAGAAGGGAGATGGTCACCCCTACCTCACACAGAAAAGGGAGATGGTCACCCCTACCTCACACAGAGAAGGGAGATGGTCACCCCTACCTCACACAGAGAAGGGAGATGGTCACCCCTACCTCACACAGAAAAGGGAGATGGTCACTCCTACCTCACACAGAGAAGGGAGATGGTCACCCCTACCTCACACAGAGAAGGGAGATGGTCACCCCTACCTCACACAGAGAAGGGAGATGGTCACCCCTACCTCACACAGAGAAGGGAGATGGTCACCCCTACCTCACACAGAGAAGGGAGATGGTCACCCCTACCTCACACAGAAAAGGGAGATGGTCACCCCTACCTCACACAGAGAAGGGAGATGGTCACCCTTACCTCAAATAAATCTTCAGATCTAATACAATGGCGTTCCCAACACTCAATCATTGACGGCATTTATCTTTTCCTTCATCTCATTCTCGTGATAGTGGTACACAGCCTTATATCACTCATCTTACCAAAGTTCCAACCACCCAAACTCCTCTAGGGGAAGAGAACATTGGCTACATTCGGTCTAGGCTGTTCTTACAAAATCTATCCAGGTGTTCTAGGCTGTTCTTACAAAATCTCTCCAGGTGTTCTAGGCTGTTCTTACAAAATCTCTCCAGGTGTTCTAGGCTGTTCTTACAAAATCTCTCCAGGTGTTCTAGGCTGTTCTTACAAAATATCTCCAGGTGTTCTAGGCTATTCTTACAAAATATCTCCAGGTGTTCTAGGCTGTTCTTACAAAATATCTCCAGGTGTTCTAGGCTGTTCTTACAAAATATCTCCAGGTGTTCTAGGCTGTTCCTACTGCCTCTCTCCAGGTGTTCTAGGCTGTTCCTACTGCCTCTCTCCAGGTGTTCTAGGGCTTTCCTACTGCCTCTCTCCAGGTGTTCTAGGCTGTTCTTACAAAATCTCTCCAGGTGTTCTAGGCTGTTCTTACAAAATCTCTCCAGGTGTTCTAGGCTGTTCTTACAAAATCTCTCCAGGTGTTCTAGGCTGTTCTTACAAAATCTCTCCAGGTGTTCTAGGCTGTTCTTACAAAATCTCTCTAGGTGTTCTAGGCTGTTCTTACAAAATATCTCCAGGTGTTCTAGGCTGTTCTTACAAAATATCTCCAGGTGTTCTAGGCTGTTCTTACAAAATATCTCCAGGTGTTCTAGGCTGTTCCTACTGCCTCTCTCCAGGTGTTCTAGGCTGTTCCTACTGCCTCTCTCCAGGTGTTCTATGGCTTTCCTACTGCCTCTCTCCAGGTGTTCTAGGCTGTTCTTACAAAATCTCTCCAGGTGTTCTAGGCTGTTCTTACAAAATATCTCCAGGTGTTCTAGGGCTTTCCTACTGCCTCTCTCCATGTGTTCTAGGCTGTTCTTACAAAATCTCTCCAGGTGTTCTAGGCTGTTCTTACAAAATCTCTCCAGGTGTTCTAGGCTGTTCTTACAAAATATCTCCAGGTGTTCTAGGGCTTTCCTACTGCCTCTCTCCAGGTTTTCTAGGCTGTTCTTACAAAATCTCTCCAGGTGTTCTAGGCTGTTCTTACAAAATCTCTCCAGGTGTTCTAGGCTGTTCTTACAAAATATCTCCAGGTGTTCTAGGCTGTTCTTACAAAATATCTCCAGGTGTTTTAGGCTGTTCCTACTGCCTCTCTCCAGGTGTAATCATGGCGTCTTAGTTCCTTCTCACGTGTCCTTTTTCATGTATTGGTGGGTCTACCTATCTCTCTCGTTCTCTTTCTCTATTACACTGCGGATTCCGTGTAAGTACATGCTTGGTTATGTTGTACAGAGCTTTCCGGAGTGCATGTCCTATCCAGCCCCATTTTCTTCGGATAATTTGTTGTTCCAGTGGCTGCTGTTGGCTCGTTTCCCAATGGTCCTCATTCCTCACAATATCCTGCCCTTTTATTTCCATCATCGTTTGTAGCCATCTGCTTAACTATGGACTGGATGTTGTGTTCTATGCCCTTGTTCGTTTTCCATGTCCCCGCTCCACACAGCAGCCCCGACTTGACTTTGTTCTAAATCCTTGTTTGTTCTCCATGTCTCCACTCCATACAGCAGCCCCGACTTGACACTGGAGTTGAATATTCTAACTTTGGTGTGAATCTTGATTTCTCTGGATCTCCAAGGAATGCCCCTTTTGCCTTTCCAATTCTGATCCGTACACCTGTACCTCTTGATGTGTCAATTGCCGGCCCAAAAAGGTCAAGGTATCCACTTCCTCCAACTGCCCCCCCTCCAGAATATTTGGTTCCTTGCTGATAGTGTTGAGTTTAAGGAGTTTGGTTTTCTTCATGTTGATATTCAGTCCCAGTTTGGCTGGTTGTTCTTTCACATTATCAAGTGTCTCTTACATTTGGCTTTGGCTGTTTGACATGTGATTATGGCTGTGTGACATGTGATTATGGCTGTGTGACATGTGATTATGGCTGTGTGACATGTGATTATGGCTGTGTGACATGTGATTATGGCTGTGTGACATGTGATTATGGCTGTGTGACATGTGATTATGGCTGTGTGACATGTGATTATGGCTGTGTGACATGTGATTATGGCTGTGTGACATGTGATTATGGCTGTGTGACATGTGATTATGGCTGTGTGACAAAAGTACCAAATCGCCTGCTTAGTCTAGGTCCTCCTATTGTGAGTGTCCACTGAATTCCAGTTTACAAAGATTGCGACTGATGACGTCATTATAGAATCCATATCCAACAAAAACAGGAAAGATGAAAGCAGGCATCCCTATCTCACCCATGTTTGCACCCCGAACCTGTCAGTCAGTACTCCTTCATGTACCCCTCTGGATGAGGGTTGTGAACTTCTCTGGTATCCCATAGTGTCTCAACAGTTGTCATAGCATACTTCGATCCACACTGTCAAACGCCTTCTCGTAGTCTATACACTTTGCGTACAGGGATGATTTCCATTCAATGCTTTGTTCTACTTTGATGTGTAGCTTGGCTATATGATCTGTGCATGATCTTCCCTGGTGAAAACCTGCCTGCTCCTCTCTGAGCTTTTTGTCTACTTCAGTTTTTAATCTGTCCAAGATGATTCTGATGAATATCTTGCCTGGCACCGGCAGCAATGTAATCCCCCTATAATTGCTGCAATCTGCCAGGTCTCCCTTCTTGGGCAGTTTAATCATTCTTTCCATTCTGTTGGCACTATCTCCTCTTTCCATTCTGTTGGCACTATCTCCTCTTTCCATTCTGTTAGCACTATCTCCTCTTTCCATTCTGTTGGCACTCTCTCCTCTTTCCATTCTGTTGGCACTATCTCCTCTTTCCATTCTGTTGGCACTATCTCCTCTTTCCATTCTGTTGGCACTATCTCCTCTTTCCATTCTGTTGGCACTATCTCCTCTTTCCATTCTGTTGGCACTATCTCCTCTTTCCATTCTGTTGGCACTCTCTCCTCTTCCTATCTCTTCTGGAATAATCCTTACAATGTATCAGTGGCCTTATCTATATCTGCCGTAATGGCTTCTGCTGCTATTCCAGCTGGTCCTGCCACTTTCCCTTTCTTGAATTTGGATATGGCCCTTTGGATTACTATCTTAATTGGTGGGTTGCCGTCCAAGTTCAGGATCTCCTCTGCTGGTAGGATGTTTGGTGCTTCTTGTGGTGTCTTCTTGTGGTGGGTTGCCGTCAAAGTTCAGGATCTCCTCTGCTGGTAGGGTGTTTGGTGCTTCTTGTGGTGTCTTCTTGTGGTGGGTTGCCGTCCAAGTTCAGGATCTCTTCTGCTGGTAGGATGTTTGGTGCTTCTTGTGGTGGGCTGCCGTCCAAGTTCAGGATCTCCTCTGCTGTTAGGATGCTTGGTGCTTCTTGTGGTGGGTTGCCGTCCAAGTTCAGGATCTCCTCTGCTGTTAGGATGCTTGGTGCTTCTTGTGGTAGAGGTCTGTTTAGACTTTCTGTGAGAAACTCAACCCATCGTTTCTGTTGTTCCTCCTAAGATGTCAAAATTCCGCCTTCTCTATCTTTGATTGGTTTGTCTGTCTGTATATATATATATTTGTCATTTTCTTTGTTAATGAGTAGAGATCTCTCATATTTCCTCTCTCTGCTGGCTCTTCTTCCTCCTGTGCCAGCTTGTCAATATATTCCCTTCTATGTTTCCTTATTCATGTCTTGACCTGTGTGTCTGTAACAGAATAATTACTCGGTGCTTCTGCTTTGGTGGCTCGGGTTCGGCAATTGTTGAGTTTAGCTTTCTTTTTTTTTCCTTTCTTCTATTTTATATAACGTCTTTGTTGTGATCCATTCTTTGTGTTGGTTTCTCTTGAATCCCACAGTTTCTTCACATGTTTTATTCCACATCTATTTAGCCTGGTCCCACATTTCTTTAGCCTGGTCCCACATCTTTTTAGCCTGGTCCCACATCTAGCCTGGCCCCACATCTATTTAACCTGGTCCCACGTCTCTTTAGCTTGGTCCCGCATCTAGCCTGGCCCCACATCTATTTAACCTGGTCCCACGTCTCTTTAGCTTGGTCCCGCATCTAGCCTGGTCCCAGCTCTCTTTAGCCTGGTCCCACATCTCTTTAGCCTGGTCCCACATCTAGCCTGGTCCCACATCTCTTTAGCCTGGTCCCACATCTAGCCTGGTCCCACATCTATTTAGCCTGGTCCCACATCTCTTTAGCCTGGTCCCACTTCTCTTTAGCCTGGTCCCACATCTCTTTAGCCTGGTCCAACATCTAGCCTGGTCCCACATCTCTTTAGCCTGGTCCCACATCTAGCCTGGTCCCACATCTCTTTAGCCTGGTCCCACATCTAGCCTGGTCCCACATCTATTTAGCCTGGTCCCACATCTCTTTAGCCTGGTCCCACTTCTCTTTAGCCTGGTCCCACATCTCTTTAGCCTGGTCCAACATCTAGCCTGGTCCCACATTAATTTAGCCTGGTCCCACATCTAGCCTGGTCCCACATCTATTTAGCCTGGTCCCACATCTCTTTAGCCTGGTCCCACTTCTCTTTAGCCTGGTCCCACATCTCTTTAGCCTGGTCCAACATCTAGCCTGGTCCCACATTAATTTAGCCTGGTCCCACATCTCTCTAGCCTGGTCCCACATCTCTCTAGCCTGGTCCCATATCTAGCCTGGTCCCACATCTATTTAGCCTGGGCCCACATCTCTTTAGCCTGCCCCCCCTCCCCCACATCTCTTTAGCCTGCCCCCCCCCAAATCTCTTTAGCCTGGTCCCACATCTCTTTAGCCGGGTCCCACATCTCTTTAGTCTAGTCCCACATCTCTTTAGTCTAGTCCCACATCTCTTTAGTCTAGTCCCACATCTCTTTAGTCTAGTCCCACATCTCTTTAGTCTAGTCCCACATCTCTTTAGTCTAGTCCCACATCTCTTTAGTCTAGTCCCACATCTCTTTAGTCTAGTCCCACATCTCTTTAGTCTAGTCCCACATCTCTTTAGTCTAGTCCCACATCTCTTTAGTCTAGTCCCACATCTCTTTAGTCTAGTCCCACATCTCTTTAGTCTAGTCCCACATCTCTTTAGTCTAGTCCCACATCTATTTAGCCTGGCCCACATCTATTTAGCCTGGTCCAACATCTATTTAGCCTGGCCCCACATCTATTTAGCCTGGCCCCACATCTATTTAGCCTGGTCCAACATCTATTTAGCCTGGTCCAACATCTATTTAGCCTAGTCCAACATACTATTAATATATCTTAGTCTTCATAAAGCTCTTGTAGCACTAGGTATCTGTTATTAAATGTTTCTGCTATATTCTGTCGTCGTTTGCTAATCTTGTAAGAGGTGTAGGTTATATCTTGTTCTCCTTACGTCCTGTTCTGGCTACTTTGTTAGTTTGAACTGCAGAATCCCCAGCAACATGTGGTGGTCTGACGCTAAATCTGCACTTCGCTTTACTCTTACATCTTGTAGTGTATTTCTGAACGCTTGACCTACACAGATGTGATCAATCTGATTTCCGTTACATGGTCTGGAGATCTCCGTGTGACCTTGTGTACTTTCTTGTGTGTGAACATGTCTGGAGGTTGTCCATGTCTTCCTTGTCTTCCCATAATCTGTCCAATTCCTTGTCTTCCCATAATCTGTCCCATTCCTTGCCTTCCCGTAATCTGTCCCATTCATTGTCTTCCCATAATCTGCCCCATCCCTTGTCTTCCCATAATCTGTCCCATTCCTTGTCTTCCCATAATCTATCCCATTCCTTGTCATCCCGTAATCTGTCCCATTCCTTGTGTTCCCATAATCTGTCGCATTCATTGTCTTCCCATAATCTGTTCGTAACCGGGGATGTCTGCTTCCACTTGAGCATTGAACTCCCGTATCAATATTAAGAGATCTGGCATGTTCTTGTGGGTCCAGTACGTCTTCCAGCTTGTTGTCAAACATTTGGTTCGTTTCATAGTCCACCTCGTTAGTTGGGGGCCTATCACCGAATGCTATCACTGAAGGATATCACTGAATGATAGCACTGAATGATATCACTGAATGATAGCACTGAATGATATCACTGTATGATAGCATTGAATGATATCACTGAATGATAATACTGAATGATAACACTGAATGATAACACTGAATGATAATACTGAATGATAACACTGAATGATAATACTGAATGACGTGCTTGTGTTCCTTATGATTAGATTGGTAAAAGCCCTCCCCCTCCCCTTCCACCCTCTCCCTCTCCTTCCACCCCTCTTCCCCTCCCCTTCCACCCCTCCCCCTCCTACTCTATTAGCGCCCTATGTGTCTCTCCAGAAAGCATCAGGTTCACTCCCTCTGTATGTTGAGCATCAGTTTCCTTGTTTCCATAATGAATGATCATTTCCCCAGTTGTTAGTCTCATCAAACTGATTGTGTCCATCTTGTGTTGCTGAGTTCTAGCCCTGCCAGCTTGTAATTCGTATTTATTTAGCTATCTCGGCTGTTGTCTCTGTCTGGTTCATTGTTCTAACATTCCATGTCGCTGTATTAGTTTTTTCCTGGTGTCCAGACGGGAAGTCGGCCATGGAGCTGCCTTGTGGCTTTCAGACGGGCAGTCGGCCATAGAGCTGCTTTGTGGCTTTCAGACGGGCAGTCGGCTGTGGAGCTGCCATGTGGCTTTCAGACGGGCGGTCGGCCATGGAGCTGCCTTGTGGCTTTCAGACGGGCAGTCGGCCATAGAGCTGCTTTGTGGCTTTCAGACGGGCAGTCGGCTGTGGAGCTGCCATGTGGCTTTCAGACGGGCGGTCGGCCATGGAGCTACCTTGTGGCTTTCAGACGGGCAGTCGGCCATGGAGCTGCCTTGTGGCTTTCAGACGGGCAGTCGGCCATGGAGCTGCCTTGTGGCTTTCAGACGGGCGGTCGGCCATGGAGCTGCCTTGTGGCTTTCAGACGGGCAGTCGGCTGTGGAGCTGACTTGTGGCTTTCAGACGGGCAGTCGGCCATGGAGCTGCCTTGTGGCTTTCAGACGGGCAGTCGGCCATGGAGCTGCCTTGTGGCTTTCAGACGGGCAGTCGGCTGTGGAGCTGCCTTGTGGCTTTCTCTCTTCTGCGTCATTATTCTCGTTTCGAAAAGCCCGCTCTTTTCATAGGGGCCGTTTGCTCATGCTTTGTTGTCAATGTTTTTGTAACCGACTTTTAAAAAAAATGTTTGGCTTGTAGGCCTTAACCTAACCTGTTTTACTCTAGGTCAGTTGTCCGTTTTTAGCTTGTAGGCCATAACCTAACCTGTTTTACTCTAGGTCAGTTGTCCGTGTTTAGCTTGTAGGCCCCAACCTAACCTGTTTTACTCTAGGTCAGTTGTCCGTGTTTGGCTTGTAGGCCCCAACCTAACCTGTTTTACTCTAGGTCAGTTGTCCGTGTTTAGTCTATTCCTTCTCCATTGACCTGTCCAGCTTGGGTGACCCTCCTGGAAGTTTCCGCTTCCTGTGGCTTAGCACCTGAGATCATTGAGACACGCAAGTCCCCCCCCCCCCTCCCGCCCCCACTCCGTGCTTCACCTTATACTCCTCTCGTGTGTTCTCTGTAGCTTCACCTTTTGCACTTACCTAGTGTTCAACAAACACTTTGAACAAAGCCACCACCTCCCAGAAAGCCAATGTGGATTCAGAGCCTGAAGAGGAACAGTGGACATGATTTTTGCCGCTCGCCAAGCACAAGAGAAGTGTCGAGAACAAAATCGGGCCTTGTACACCACATTTATTGATTTGACAAAGGCATTTGATAAAGTTAACAGAGGAGGGCTGTGGATGATAATGTCTAAGTTTGGCTGCCCCAACAAGTTCATAACAATGGTGAAACAGCTACACGAAGGCATGTGTGCTCGTGTACTGGACAGCGGTGCAATCTCTAAAACGTTTCAAGTATCAAACGGAGTAAAACAAGGATGTGTACTCGCCCCGACTTTGTTCAGCATGATGTTCGCGGCCACGATGACAGACGCCTTCAGATCATTGGAGCTTGGAATACCCATAAAGTACCGCACAGATGACAAATTACTCAATTCCAGAAGAATGAAGGCCAAAACCAAAGTGGCTGGCGACATAATCAGGGAACTTGTATTTGCTGACGACTGCGCTCTAATGAGCAACTCAGAACTGAACATGCAGGTTGGAATGGACCAGTTCTCTGTCGCATGCGAAAATTTTGGCCTGACCATAAATGCCAAAAAAACAGAGGTCATGTACCAACCAGCACCAGGCATGCCGTACACAAAACCAGAGACTACAGTCAGCGGGCAGACGTTGAATGCCGTAGACAAATTCACATATCTGGGCAGCACGCTGTCGAGATCTGTCAGCCTAAACGATGAGGTGGCAAGCAGAATAGCAAAGGCCAGTACAGCCTTTGGTAGAATGCGCTCGATGGTCTGGGCACGTCGTGGCATCAGCGTCAAGACCAAACTCAAAGTCTACCGTTCAACCATCATTCCAACCCTACTATACGCTTGCGAAAGCTGGACTGTATACTCTGGACATGCAAGGAGGTTAAACCACTTCCACACAGGTTGCCTGAGGTGAATATTCCACATCCGATGGCAAGATCGTGTCACTGACATCGAGGTTCTCTCGAGGGCTAACATGCCCAGCATCCATGCACTGCTAGAAAAAGTACGACTAGGATGGGCCGGACACCTCGTCCGTATATCAGACGAGCGGCTCCCAAATAAGCTTCTCTACGGCGAGCTGAGAGAGGGATGGCGCGAGAGAGGGCGCCCAAAGAAACGTTTTAAAGACGGTCTGAACGACTCACTAAAAAGTTGTCAGATAGACATCGACACCTAGGAATGTCTTGCGCAAAACAGATCTGACTGGAGAAGCGCAGTCAAATCGGGTGTAGCTGCCGGTGAAGATGACCGTGTTGTGAAAGCCCAGAACAGACGCGAGACGCGGAAATCCCGAACAGCGGGAACACCATCCCCTTCTACAATCCTCGTGTGCCCGATATGTAGCAGATGTTTTCGTGTTCGCATTGGCCTGTTTAGCCACATGCGCACCCACACCCAACAGGGAAATCTGTGACAAGGATGATGTCGGCGGTCCTCATCGACAACGATGGACAGCTATTATTAGTGTTCTCCTAACTTCACCTTTTCCTATTCCCACGTGTTCTCCGACCTTCACCTTTTGCTCTTCCCACGTGTTCTCCGACCTTCACCTTTTCCTATTCCCACGTGTTCTCCGACCTTCACCTTTTGCTCTTACCACGGGTTCTTTGATTTATCTTCAATGTGTGTTTTGGATGCGATACTTTCAAGGCTAAAATTGAACGTACCAAATGATAAAAGTTGTCATAAAACGAACACTGCCGTTGTTGATGATGTGTTTTTTACGTTAGTAGTCAGTTTTTAAAGTTATAATGGCCTATTGTCTTACTCGCTGCCTTTTTAAACTGTAAGTAATGCACTGTTTACAGCTGAGTACACAGGGAAGTGAGCGAGCCATGGCTCTATTAAGCTAGAGTTAAGAGTTCTAACCACACTGTCAATTAAACGCTCGCTTCAGCAAATACATAAAGAGAATGTATTGCGGTAGATTTGACACGAGCGCTAATCACAACCCTCATAAATAAATGGACCATCACAATGATAAACAAAGACAAAACTAGAGACACACACCGTACACTATGGAGGCTCCCCCACAAAACTGTCACAGACGGCCCTCCAATATTTTCACGTGGCTCCGGGGATTGTAGCCACGCGCAAACAGGGCAAGATCCATGTGAGTCAGGGTTTCCACGGTTGTGTCAGATCTTAATCCTGTCCATAGATCGCGCTAACCCTGACCCTCCCATCTGGCCGACCTTTTATTGGCTGTCTGTCATAGCCTGATTTATTTTTTTTGAATTGTGGATTTGCTATCTGGCAACTGAAATCGTGGAGTATAATCAGAGACAACGTCTCTGATATCAGGTAGACAGATGACGTGTGTCTGATGTCTGATGGCAGGTAAACAGAGGACGTGTGTCTGATGTCAGGTAGACACAGAGGAACGTGCATCTTATGTCAGGTAGACAGAGGACGTGTGTCTGATGTCTGATGGCATGTAGATAGAGGAACGTGTGTCTGATGTTTGATGGCATGTAGACAGAGGAACGTGTGTCTGATGTCAGGTAGATAGAGGATGTGTGTCTGATGTCGGATGGCATATAGACAGAGGACGTGTGGTTGATGTCTGATGGCATGTAGACAGAGGAACGTGTGTCTGAAGTCAGGTAGACAAAGTAACGCGTGTCTGATGTCAAGTAAACAGAGGAACGTGTGTCTGATGTTTGATGGCATGTACACAGAGGAACGTGTGTCTGATGTTTTATGGCATGTAGACAGAGGAACGTGTGTCTGATGTTTGATGTCATGTAGACAGAGGAACGTGTGTCTCATGTTTGATGGCATGTAGACAGAGGGACGTGTGTCTGATGTCAGGTAGAGAGAGAAACGTGTGTCTGATAGCAGGTAGACAGAGAAATAAGTGTCTAATGTCATGTAGATAGTGGAACGTGTGTCTGATATCATATAGACAGCGGGACATGTCTTTGATGTCATGTACATAGAAGAACGTGTGCGTCTGATATCATGTAGACAGAGGGGCGTGTGTGGCTGACGTCAGGTAGACAGAGGGACGTGTGTGTCTGTTGTGTGGTGGACAGAGGACGATGGTCGATTTCAGTTAGACAGAGGACGTGTGCCTGATGTCATGTAAACAGATGGACGTATGTGGCTGACGTCAGGTAGACCGAAGGTCGTGTGTGTATGATGTCATGTAGAAAGAGGCACGTGTGTGTCTGCTGTCTGGTGGACAGAGGGATGTGTGTATCTGATGTATGGTGGACAGAGGACGTGGATCTGTTTCAGTTAGACAGAGGACGTGCGTCTGATGTCATGTAGACAGTAGGACGTGTTTGTCTGAAGTCAGGTACAGAGGGACGTATGTGTATGATGTCAGGTAGACAGAGGGGCGTGTGTGTCTGATGTGAGGTAGACAGAGGGACGTATGTGTCTGATGTTTGTAAGACTGAAGGACATGTGTGTGTACTGTCAGGTAGACAGAGGAACGTGTTTGTGATGTCTGGTAGACTGAGGAACGTGTGTCTGGTGTCTGGTAGACAGAGAAACGCGTGTCTGATGTATCGTAGACATAGGGACGTGTGTCTGGTGTCTGGTAGACAGAGAAACGTGTGTATGATGTCTAGTAGACAGAGGGACGTGTGTATGATGTCTAGTAGACAGAGGGACGTGTGTATGATGTCTAGTAGACAGAGGAACGTGCGTGTCTGGTGTCAGTTAGACAGAGTGACGTGTGTCTGGTGTCTGGTAGACAGAGAAACGTGTGTATGATGTCTAGTAGACAGAGGGACGTGTGTATGATGTCTAGTAGACAGAGGGACGTGTGTATCTGGTGTCAGGTAGACAGAGGGACGTGTATGTCTGGTGTCAGGTAGACCTAATGTGGTCGTTGGCCGTATGCGCGGCCTTGTGTATCTGTTTTTGGTGATTTTATTTATACGTCGTCCTGGACCTGGGGTAAGTGTACCTTTTAGACGTCCAACCCCGGTTGTCACTCCAACCAGAGCTAGGGTAAGTGTAGCTTTTAGACGTGCAACCCGTTGTTGTCACTCCAACCAGAGCTAGGGTAAGTGTAGCTTTTATATGTCCAACCCGTGTTGTCACTCCAACCAGAGCTAGGGTAAGTGTAGCTTTTATATGTCCAACCCGTGTTGCCACTCCAACCAGAGCTAGGGTAAGTGTAGCTTTAAGACGTCCAACCCTTGTTGTCACTCCAACCAGAGCTAGGGTAAGTGTAGCTTTTTTATGTCCAACCCGTGTTGTCACTCCAACCAGAGCTAGGGTAAGTGTAGCTGTAGGATGTCCCGCCCTTGTTGTCAATCCAACCAGAGCTGGGGTAAGTGTAGCTGTAGGATGTCCCGCCCTTGTTGTCACTCCAACCAGAGCTGGGGTAAGTGTAGCTGTAGGATGTCCCGCCCTTGTTGTCACTCCAACCAGAGCTGGGGTAAGTGTAGCTGTAGGATGTCCCGCCCTTGTATGCTATCATCTGATGATACTAAATGCATGTTTAACTAGTGTCAGTTCTCTCAATAGTAATTTGTTTTGAAACCCGCACGCCTTTTTAGAAATATTCGTCCGGTAATTAGAGATCTGATTGTGTACTTGCATTTCAGGGGGTACAGGCATGGTCAAGTCGACCCTGCTGTAAATGGATACTATGCTTATTGTTAAGAACGGAAATGCAGCGAAAAAGGGAACTGGCCAGGCTTTCTCACGAGCAAGCTATGTCCTTGTACAATGTAGGTGTTCACATTTCATTCCTGACAACAATGTCTGCAGTGGGACTTTTCTCTGACTGCATATAGACTTGTAGCATTCCTGCATGTTGTCAAGTACAATAAACCATAGCACTACTGCCGTAGGGGGTGAGGTGTTATAGCGATCTCACATTTCAAAGGCTCGGCTATATGAGACCAGTAGCCATCTCCTCTCCCTCACCGGACTGAACCCGTACCCATTTAAGGCTGGGTCGACCCGGGACCCGTTGCGGTCTGAAAAAACATTACCGCCTCAACTGGGGAATGAACCCAGGACCACTCAGATGCGCTAACCACTGCGCTACGTAGCTCCCTCATAGGGCATATATACAGTTGTGTAAACTAGAGCGTATTGCAGCCAATAGTAAAGCATGACTATTTGCCACAATCGAGATGCGCTTTAGTTGCTAGCTACAAGCCAGGTGTCCATTTACAGCTGTGTAGACCTAAGCGTGTTTAAGGTATGGACTGTACTCAGCTGCTTGCCATTACAGACCAACGCACTATCCACTAACTAGGAGCCAGGTACACATTTACAGCTGAGATGACCAGAGCGTGTGTGGCATATAGATTTTACTCACTCCAACGTCTCCCAAATATACGCTGTAATCACTGATTGTACCCATTTACAGCTACGTAGACTAGAACGTTCGTGCGGCGGCTATAACAATAGCAGCACTATAACCTGCCAGACCTGTCGGTAGGGGCAACTAAACAGGGTTGAACAAGGGCTGGCATCCTGGCCAACTAGGGAGGGTTGAACAAGGGCTGGCATCCTGGCCAACTAGGGAGGGCTGGGCAAGAAGTTGGCATCCTAGCCAACTAGGGAGGGTTGGGCAAGGAGTTGGCATCCTAGCCAACTAGGGAGGGTTGGGCATGGGGCTGGCATCCTAGGCAACTAGGGAAGGTTGGGTATGGGGCTGGCATCCTGGGCAACTAGGAAGGGTTGTGCATGGGGCTGGCATCCTGGGCAACTAGGGAGGGTTGGTCAAGGAATTGGCATCCTGGGCAACTAGGGAGGGTTTGGCATGGGGCTGGCATCCTGGGCAACTAGGGAGGGTTTGGCAAGGAGTTGGCATCCTGGGCAACTAGGGAGGGTTGGGCAAGGAGTTGGCATCCTAGCCAACTAGGGAGGGTTGGGCATGGGGCTGGCATCCTGGGCAACTAGGGAAGGTTGGGTATGGGGCTGGCATCCTGGGCAACTAGGAAGGGTTGTGCATGGGGCTGGCATCCTGGGCAACTAGGGAGGGTTGGTCAAGGAATTGGCATCCTGGGCAACTAGGGAGGGTTTGGCATGGGGCTGGCATCCTGGGAAACTAGGGAGGGTTTGGCAAGGAGTTGGCATCCTGGGCAACTAGGGAGGGTTGGGCAAGGAGTTAGCATCCTGGGCAACTAGGGAGGGTTGGGCATGGGGCTGGCATCCTGGGCAACTAGGAAGGGTTGTGCATGGGGCTGGCATCCTGGGCAACTAGGGAGGGTTGGTCAAGGAATTGGCATCCTGGGCAACTAGGGAGGGTTGGGCAAGGAGTTGGCATCCTAGCCAACTAGGGAGGGTTGGGCAAGAAGTTGGCATCCTAGCCAACTAGGGAGGGTTGGGCAAGGAGTTGGCATCCTGGCCAACTAGGGAGGGCTGGGCAAGGAGTCGGCATCCTAGCCAACTAGGGAGGGTTGGGCAAGAAGTTGGCATCCTAGCCAACTAGGGAGGGTTGGGCAAGGAGTTGGCATCCTGGCCAACTAGGGAGGGCTGGGCAAGGAGTCGGCATCCTAGCCAACTAGGGAGGGTTGGGCCCATGGCTGGCATCCTGGGCAACTAGGGAGGGTTGGGCATGGGGCTGGCATCCTGAGCAACTAAGAAGGGTTGTGCCTGGGGCTGGCATCCTGGGCAACTAGGGAGGGTTGGTCAAGGAATTGGCATCCTGGGCAACTAGGGAGGATTTGGCAAGGAGTTGGCATCCTGGGCAACTAGGGAGGGTTGGGCAAGGAGTTAGCATCCTGGGCAACTAGGGAGGGTTGGGCAAGGTGCTGGAATCCTGGGCAACTAGAAAGGGTTGGACAAGGACTTGGAATCCTGGGCAACTAGGGAGGGTTGGACAAGGACTTGGCACCCTGGGCAACTAGGGAAGGTTTATCAAGGAGTTGGCATCCTGGGCAACTAGGAAGGGTTGGACAAGGAGTTGGCATCCTGGTAACTAGGGAGGGTTTGGCAAGGAGTTGGCATCCTGGGCAACTAGGGAGGGTTTGGCAAGGAGTTGGCATCCTGGGCAACTAGGAAGGGTTGGACAAGGAGTTGGCATCCTGGGTAACTAGGGAGGGTTTGGCAAGGAGTTTGCATCCTGGGCAACTAGGAAGGGTTGGACAAGGAGTTGGCATCCTGAGCAACTAGGGAGGGCTGGACAAGGAGTTGGCATCCTGGGCAACTAGAGAGGGTTTGGCAAGGAGTTGGCATCATGGGCAACTAGGAAGGGTTGGACAAGGAGTTGGCATCCTGGGCAACTAGGACGGGTTGGACAAGGAGTTGGCATCCTGGGCATCTGTAGCAGACCCCACTGTTTGCCCTGGCCGTTATTCTAACTTAGAACATTCTCACACTCATCCAGATCATCATGACCATACTCAGTAAATGACATATCACACATCAGGTGGCATATTTATTATATCATACTCATATCATAGAATGAGTAGAGAAATTACAAACACAATATAATACATATCTTAACTAAACATTCTACTAAAACGGGAATTGTAAGCATTAGCTATTGATGGAATTCCCAACTATCTAAAAACCCAGTTCTATTGCCTTGCAATTACATCACACACACATCGCCTTAACTGTGTCTTCAACACACCTTATCAAATACTCTTCCTCACTGAAATCCCCTCAGGCGGGCGATCTCGACATAACTCGTTCACAATGTGTCCTTGCTTACAAACACACTTTCAGATTATCTATTAATGCAAAACTCACACACCTATTTGAGCGAACCTGTTCTATCACTAAACATTCGTCCAACCTTCTATCAATCGCTCCTCTATCTAAGTCGGTGAGTTAAACATACTATCTACATTCAGTCTCTCTCTCTCTCACTCTCCTCCATACAGCCTCTCTCTCTAGCCTCTCTCCATCCCTCTATCCACCCTCTCGAGCTAAACTTTGTCTCGCGTTTTATATCCTCAAGCAAGGCCAGAGCTTGACCAATCGATCTCAGGTGATGGTCATCTTCAATCCCAATTGGAACGAAACACTTTGCACACCTGTCACTCATTCTCTCGCAGCAAGCCCCGCTGCCAATTTCGTCTGTCAATCAATCTCCCCCTATCAAAATCGGAAGGCCAGTGGTCAGTTTCTACCTGTCCACATTCCTTAACTCAACTCTGTTCTCCTTTGCTGAGACGGTGAGTGACCTTGACATGCATTCAGGTAGCTTTAAACTTTTAACATGTTCAGGCATCCTAAACTCTCCTTGCTCCGGCGGGAACTGTTTCACAACTAGGAGGGGTTGGGCAAGGAGTTGGCATCCTGGGCAACTAGGAAGGGTTGACAAGGAGTTGGCATCCTGGGCAACTAGGGAGGGTTGGGCCTGGGGCCTGCATCCTGAGCAACTAGGGAGGGTTGGGAAAGGACTTGGCATCCTGGGCAACTAGGGAGGGTTGGGCCTGGGGCCTGCATCCTGGGCAACTAGGGAGGGTTGGGCAAGGAGTTGGCATCCTGGGCAACTAGGGAGGGTTGGACAAGGAGCTGGCATCCTGGGCAACTAGGGAGTGTTGGACAAGGAGCTGGTATCCTGGGCAACTAGGGATCGTTGGACAAGGAGCTGGCATCCTGGGCAACTAGGGAGGGTTGGGCAAGGTGCTGGCATCCTGGGCAACTAGGGAGAATTTGGGCATGCTCCACAGGAAGCAGACAAGGCTTGGGTGATGATTGATGAAGTCTTTCGTCGTCTCTTTATCATCAAAGAACAATAACTGTAAGACAAGTATACATTTATAGCTAAGTAAACTAGAGCGTCTTAAGACCAGGGATGAACAACATTTGTCATGAAAAAAGAGCGTTGTAAGCACTAACTGTCAAATCTGGTACCCATTTACAGTTGGGTAGATGAGAACATGTAAAAACCGAGAAAAGAACCAGGCCCATGTGATTCCAGAGACGAACTCCCTAACCAGACTGCCACTCACCCGCTACATACGAAAACAAACGAGTTATTCCACGCCAGAATAACCATAAGCCTGATAAAATAAGGCGCGGCTCAGGATTGTTTGCTTGTCTGGTGGAAGATTGAATGCCCAGTGATGGCACGAGAGACCCACAGGTATCACAAGTCAGGTGTCCTGTATCCCGGACATTATTGTTACTCCCTGACCACTTTCATTGAGGGCTTTAATTGCTTTCCAAAAGAGTGTTCTTTCAGTGCAGTTTCACACATTTCCCATTAACAACCATCGAGAGATTGGAATCAAAGCTGGTGTTTCACCAGAAACCAAACAAATGAACGAATTTATGTTTGTTGACAACTGCTACTCGGGGCACGCTCGCAGTAAAGTCAACAAACATTACAATTCACAAACAATCCATTTGAATCCCAGCGGTCATTGTGCAGACCTGGCTTTGTTTAATGGAGTCAATGTTTGAACAACTTTTGACCAGAATCGAGGCAGACCTCATCAAATGGCGTCGCAAAGATTCGGCCCACAATTGTTTGGCTGTAGAGTTTGGTGGCTCCACCAGCAAGACTAGTGTGCTGGGATCTGATAACTGGTTACAGTAGGTCGGAGGTCAGCCAGGCGGGACATCCATTTGGCCTATTAGCTGATCAAATACAGATTTCAAACTGCTTGGGCGTGTTGGGCCCCCTACACTGGCGTGGTGGGCCGCGACTTTCAAAACAGCACTTACGTTGTTGTTAAATAGAATGTCACGCTCGTCTACTTTCAACTCCTTTTCTCTCATCAAGCGTCGCGGGGTGAGTTGATTATTGGGTTTAGATAACGCGTAAAGCTATTGTCATTATAAGCCGTTCAACTCCCAGCGGGGCAGATAACTAGGAAACATACACCTAACCCGAGTCACCCGCTCGACCTGTGTTCTCGGCCTTCCTGTTTCGCTTCTGTTTGTTCCCAGTTCTCACCTCCCAGTGTGCTTGTCACCAGTTCTCACCTCCCGGTGTGTTTGTCCCCAGTTCTTACCTCCCAGTGTGTTTGTCCCCAGTTCTCACCTCTCAGTGTATTTGTCCCCAGTTCTAACCTCCCAGTGTGTTTGTTCCCAATTCTCACCTCCCCATGTGTTTGTCCCCTGCTCTCACCTCACCGTGTTTGTCCCCTGCTCTAACCTCACCGTGTTTGTACCCAGTTCTCACCTCCCCGTGTGTTTGTCTCCAGATCTCACCTCCCAGTGTGTCCGTCCCCTGTTCTAACCTCCCGTTGTGTCCGTCCCCTGTTCTCTCCTCCCAGTGTGTTTGTCCCCAGTTCTCCCCTCCCAGTGTGCTTGTCCCCAGTTCTCACCTCTCAGTGTATTTGTCTCCAGTTCTCACCTCCCAGTGTGTTTGTCTCCAGTTCTCACCTGCTAGTGTGTTTGTCTCCAGTTCTCACCTCCCAGTGTATTTGTCCCCAGCTCTCACCTCCCAGTGTATTTGTCCCCAGTTCTCGACTCCCAGTGTGTTTGTCCCTAGTTCTTAGCTTCCAGTGTGTTTGTCTCCAGTTCTCTCCTCCCATTGTGTTTGTTCCCAGTTCTCGCCTCCCAGTGTGTTTGTCTGCAGTTCCCACCTCCCAGTGTGTTTGTCTGCAGTTCTCACCTCCCAGTGTGTTTGTCCTCAGTTCTCATCAGTGTGGTTATCCCCAGTTCTCACCTCCCAGTGTGTTGGTATCCAGTTCTCACCTCCTAGTGTGTTTTTCCCCAGTTCTCACTTCCAGTGTGTTTGTCCCCAGTTCTCACTTCCCAGTGTGTTTGTCCCCAGTTCTCACCTCCCAGTGTGTTTGTCCCCAGTTCTCACCTCCCGGTGTGTTTGTCCCCAGTTCTCACCTCCCAGTGTGTTTGTCCCCAGTTCTCACATCCCAGTGTGTTTGTCCCCAGTTCTCACCTCCCCGTGTGTTTGTTCCCAGTTCTAACCTCCCAGTGTGTTGGTATCCAGTTCTCACCTCCTAGTGTGTTTTTCCCCAGTTCTCACTTCCAGTGTGTTTGTCTACAGTTCTCACTTCCCAGTGTGTTTGTCCCCAGTTCTCACCTCCCAGTGTGTTTGTCCCCAGCTCTCACCTCCCCGTGAGTTTGTCCCCAGTTCTCACCTCCCAGTGTGTTTGTCCCCAGTTCTCACCTCCCAGTGTGTTTGTCACCAGTTCTCACCTCCCAGTCTGTTTGTCCCCAGTTCTTACCTCCCAGTGTGTTTGTTCCCAGTTCTCACCTCTCAGTGTATTTGTCCATAGTTCTTACCTCCCAGTGTGTTTGTTCCCAATTCTCACCTCCCCGAGTGTCCGTCCCCTGTTCTCCCCTCCCAGTGTGTTTGTTCCCAATTCTCACCTCCCCATGTGTTTGTCCCCTGCTCTCACCTCCCCATGTGTTTTTCCCCTGCTCTCACCTCACCGTGTTTGTCCCCAGTTCTCACCTCCGCGTGTGTTTGTCTCCAGATCTCACCTCCCAGTGTGTCCGTCCCCTGTTCTCACCTCCCAGTGTGTCCGTCCCCTGTTCTCTCCTCCCAGTGTGTTTGTCCCCAGTTCTCACCTCCCAGTGTGCTTGTCCCCAGTTTTTACCTCTCAGTGTATTTGTCTCCAGTTCTCACCTCCCAGTGTGTTTGTCTCCAGTTCTCACCTGCCAGTGTGTTTGTCTCCAGTTCTCACCTCCCAGTGTATTTGTCCCCAGCTCTCACCTCCTAGTGTATTTGTCCCCAGTTCTCGACTCCCAGTGTGTTTGTCCCTAGTTCTTAGCTTCCAGTGTGTTTGTCTCCAGTTTTCTCCTCCCAGTGTGTTTGTTCCCAGTTCTCGCCTCCCAATTTTTTTGTCTGCAGTTCTCACCTCCCAGTGTGTTTGTCTGCAGTTCTCACCTCCCAGTGTGTTTGTCCTCAGTTCTCATCAGTGTGGTTATCCCCAGTTCTCACCTCCCAGTGTGTTGGTATCCAGTTCTCACCTCCTAGTGTGTTTGTCCCCAGTTCTCACCTCCCAGTGTGTTTGTCCCCAGTTCTCACCTCCCAGTGTGTTTGTCCCAAGTTCTCACCTCCCCGTGTGTTTGTTCCCAGTTCTAACCTCCCAGTGTGTTGGTATCCAGTTCTCACCTCCTAGTGTGTTTTTCCCCAGTTCTCACTTCCAGTGTGTTTGTCTACAGTTCTCACTTCCCAGTGTGTTTGTCCCCAGTTTTCACCTCCCAGTGTGTTTGTCCCCAGCTCTCACCTCCCCGTGAGTTTGTCCCTAGTTCTCACCTCCCAGTGTGTTTGTCCCCAGTTCTCACCTCCCAGTGTGTTTGTCACCAGTTCTCACCTCACCGTGTTTGTCCCCTGCTCTCACCTCACCGTGTTTGTCCCCAGTTCTCACCTCCCCGTGTGTTTCTCTCCAGATCTCATCTCCCAGTGTGTCCGTCCTCTGTTCTCACCTCCCAGTGTGTCCGTCCCCTGTTCTCTCCTCCCAGTGTGTTTGTCCCCAGTTCTCACCTCCCAGTGTGCTTGTCCCCAGTTCTCACCTCTCAGTGTATTTGTCTCCAGTTCTCACCTCAAAATGTGTTTGTCTCCAGTTCTCACCTGCCAGTGTGTTTGTCTCCAGTTCTCACCTCCCAGTGTATTTGTCCCCAGCTCTCACCTCCCAGTGTATTTGACCCCAGTTCTCGAGTCCCAGTGTGTTTGTCCCTAGTTCTTAGCTTCCAGTGTGTTTGTCTCCAGTTCTCTCCTCCCAGTGTGTTTGTTCCCAGTTCTCGCCTCCCAGTGTGTTTGTCTGCAGTTCTCACCTCCCAGTGTGTTTGTCTGCAGTTCTCACCTCCCAGTGTGTTTGTCCTCAGTTCTCATCAGTGTGGTTATCCCCAGTTCTCACCTCCCAGTGTGTTGGTATCCAGTTCTCACCTCCTAGTGTGTTTTTCACCAGTTCTCACTTCCAGTGTGTTTGTCCCCAGTTCTCACTTCCCAGTGTGTTTGTCCCCAGTTCTCACCTCCCAGTGTGTTTGTCCCCAGTTCTCACCTCCCAGTGTGTTTGTCCCCAGTTCTCACCTCCCAGTGTGTTTGTCCCCAGTTCTTACATCCCAGTTTTTTTGTCCCCAGTTCTCACCTCCCCGTGTGTTTGTTCCCAGTTCTAACCTCCCAGTGTGTTGGTATCCAGTTCTCACCTCCTAGTGTGTTTTTCAACAGTTCTCACTTCCAGTGTGTTTGTCTACAGTTCGCACTTCCCAGTGTGCTTGTCCCCAGTTCTCACCTCTCAGTGTATTTGTCTCCAGTTCTCACCTCCCAGTGTGTTTGTCTCCAGTTCTCACCTGCCAGTGTGTTTGTCTCCAGTTCTCACCTCCCAGTGTGTTTGTCCCCAGTTCTCACCTCCCAGTGTGTTTGTCCCCAGTTCTCACCTCCCAGTGTGTTTGTCCCCAGTTCTCACATCCCAGTGTGTTTGTCCCAAGTTCTCACCTCCCCGTGTGTTTGTTCCCAGTTCTAACCTCCCAGTGTGTTGGTATCCAGTTCTCACCTCCTAGTGTGTTTTTCCCCAGTTCTCACTTCCAGTGTGTTTGTCTACAGTTCTCACTTCCCAGTGTGTTTGTCCCCAGTTCTCACCTCCCAGTGTGTTTGTCCCCAGCTCTCACCTCCCCGTGAGTTTGTCCCCAGTTCTCACCTCCCAGTGTGTTTGTCCCCAGTTCTCACCTCCCAGTGTGTTTGTCACCAGTTCTCACCTCCCAGTGTGTTTGTCCCCAGTTCTCACCTCTCAGTGTATTTGTCCATAGTTCTTACCTCCCAGTGTGTTTGTTCCCAATTCTCACCTCCCCGAGTGTCCGTCCCCTGTTCTCCCCTCCAAGTGTGTTTGTTCCCAATTCTCACCTCCCCATGTGTTTGTCCCCTGCTCTCACCTCACCGTGTTTGTCCCCTGCTCTCACCACACCGTGTTTGTCCCCAGTTCTCACCTCTCCGTGTGTTTCTCTCCAGATCTCATCTCCCAGTGTGTCCGTCCCCTGTTCTCACCTCCCAGTGTGTCCGTCCCCTGTTCTCTCCTCCCAGTGTGTTTGTCCCCAGTTCTCACCTCCCAGTGTGCTTGTCCCCAGTTCTCACCTCTCAGTGTATTTGTCTCCAGTTCTCACCTCAAAATGTGTTTGTCTCCAGTTCTCACCTGCCAGTGTGTTTGTCTCCAGTTCTCACCTCCCAGTGTATTTGTCCCCAGCTCTCACCTCCCAGTGTATTTGACCCCAGTTCTCGAGTCCCAGTGTGTTTGTCCCTAGTTCTTAGCTTCCAGTGTGTTTGTCTCCAGTTCTCTCCTCCCAGTGTGTTTGTTCCCAGTTCTCGCCTCCCAGTGTGTTTGTCTGCAGTTCTCACCTCCCAGTGTGTTTGTCTGCAGTTCTCACCTCCCAGTGTGTTTGTCCTCAGTTCTGATCAGTGTGGTTATCCCCAGTTCTCACCTCCCAGTGTGTTGGTATCCAGTTCTCACCTCCTAGTGTGTTTTTCACCAGTTCTCACTTCCAGTGTGTTTGTCCCCAGTTCTCACTTCCCAGTGTGTTTGTCCCCAGTTCTCACCTCCCCGTGTGTTTGTCTCCAGATCTCACCTCCCAGTGTGTCCGTCCCCTGTTCTCACCTCCTAGTGTGTTTTTCCCCAGTTCTCACTTCCAGTGTGTTTGTCTACAGTTCTCACTTCCCAGTGTGTTTGTCCCCAGTTCTCACCTCCCAGTGTGCTTGTCCCCAGTTCTCACCTGCCAGTGTTTGTCTCCAGTTCTCACCTCCCAGTGTATTTGTCCCCAGCTCTCACCTCCCAGTGTATTTGTCCCCAGTTCTCGACTCCCAGTGTGTTTGTCTTTAGTTCTTAGCTTCCAGTGTGTTTGGCACAGTTCTCTCCTCCCAGTGTGTTTGTTCCCAGTTCTCGCCTCCCAGTGTGTTTGTCTGCAGTTCTCACCTCCCAGTGTGTTTGTCTGCAGTTCTCACCTCCCAGTGTGTTTGTCCTCAGTTCTCATCAGTGTGGTTATCCCCAGTTCTCACCTCCCAGTGTGTTGGTATCCAGTTCTCACCTCCTAGTGTGTTTTTCCCCAGTTCTCACTTCCAGTGTGTTTGTCCCCAGTTCTCACTTCCCAGTGTGTTTGTCCCCAGTTCTCACCTCCCAGTGTGTTTGTCCCCAGTTCTCACCTCCCAGTGTGTTTGTCCCCAGTTCTCACCTCCCAGTGTGTTTGTTCCCAGTTCTAACCTCTCAGTGTGTTGGTATCCAGTTCTCACCTCCTAGTGTGTTTTTCCCCAGTTCTCACTTCCAGTGTGTTTGTCTATAGTTCTAACTTCCCAGTGTGTTTGTCCCCAGTTCTCACCTCCCAGTGTGTTTGTCCCCAGGTCTCACCTCCCCGTGAGTTTGTCCCCAGTTCTCACCTCCCAGTGTGTTTGTCCCCAGTTCTCACCTCCCAGTGTGTTTGTCACCAGTTCTCACCTTCCAGTGTGTTTGTCCCCAGTTCTTACCTCCCAGTGTGTTTGTCCCCAGTTCTCACCTCTCAGTGTATTTGTCCATAGTTCTTACCTCCCAGTGTGTTTGTTCCCAATTCTCACCTCCCCGAGTGTCCGTCCCCTGTTCTCCCCTCCAAGTGTGTTTGTTCCCAATTCTCACCTCCCCATGTGTTTGTCCCCTGCTCTCACCTCACCGTGTTTGTCCCCTGCTCTCACCTCACCGTGTTTGTCCCCAGTTCTCACCTCCCCGTGTGTTTCTCTCCAGATCTCATCTCCCAGTGTGTCCGTCCCCTGTTCTCACCTCCCAGTGTGTCCGTCCCCTGTTCTCTCCTCCCAGTGTGTTTGTCCCCAGTTCTCACCTCCCAGTGTGCTTGTCCCCAGTTCTCACCTCTCAGTGTATTTGTCTCCAGTTCTCACCTCAAAATGTGTTTGTCTCCAGTTCTCACCTGCCAGTGTGTTTGTCTCCAGTTCTCACCTCCCAGTGTATTTGTCCCCAGCTCTCACCTCCCAGTGTATTTGACCCCAGTTCTCGAGTCCCAGTGTGTTTGTCCCTAGTTCTTAGCTTCCAGTGTGTTTGTCTCCAGTTCTCTCCTCCCAGTGTGTTTGTTCCCAGTTCTCGCCTCCCAGTGTGTTTGTCTGCAGTTCTCACCTCCCAGTGTGTTTGTCTGCAGTTCTCACCTCCCAGTGTGTTTGTCCTCAGTTCTCATCAGTGTGGTTATCCCCAGTTCTCACCTCCCAGTGTGTTGGTATCCAGTTCTCACCTCCTAGTGTGTTTTTCACCAGTTCTCACTTCCAGTGCGTTTGTCCCCAGTTCTCACTTCCCAGTGTGTTTGTCCCCAGTTCTCACCTCCCAGTGTGTTTGTCCCCAGTTCTCACCTCCCAGTGTGTTTGTCCCCAGTTCTCACCTCCCAGTGTGTTTGTCCCCAGTTCTCACATCCCAGTTTTTTTGTCCCCAGTTCTCACCTCCCCGTGTGTTTGTTCCCAGTTCTAACCTCCCAGTGTGTTGGTATCCAGTTCTCACCTCCTAGTGTGTTTTTCAACAGTTCTCACTTCCAGTGTGTTTGTCTACAGTTCGCACTTCCCAGTGTGCTTGTCCCCAGTTCTCACCTCTCAGTGTATTTGTCTCCAGTTCTCACCTCCCAGTGTGTTTGTCTCCAGTTCTCACCTGCCAGTGTGTTTGTCTCCAGTTCTCACCTCCCAGTGTGTTTGTCCCCAGTTCTCACCTCCCAGTGTGTTTGTCCCCAGTTCTCACCTCCCAGTGTGTTTGTCCCCAGTTCTCACATCCCAGTGTGTTTGTCCCAAGTTCTCACCTCCCCGTGTGTTTGTTCCCAGTTCTAACCTCCCAGTGTGTTGGTATCCAGTTCTCACCTCCTAGTGTGTTTTTCCCCAGTTCTCACTTCCAGTGTGTTTGTCTACAGTTCTCACTTCCCAGTGTGTTTGTCCCCAGTTCTCACCTCCCAGTGTGTTTGTCCCCAGCTCTCACCTCCCCGTGAGTTTGTCCCCAGTTCTCACATCCCATTGTGTTTGTCCCCAGTTCTCACCTCCCCGTGTGTTTGTTCCCAGTTCTCACCTCTCAGTGTATTTGTCTCCAGTTCTCACCTCCCAGTGTGTTTGTCTTCAGTTCTCACCTGCCAGTGTGTTTGTCTCCAGTTCTCACCTCCCAGTGTGTTTGTCCCCAGTTCTCACCTCCCAGTGTGTTTGTCCCCAGTTCTCACCTCCCAGTGTGTTTGTCCCCAGTTCTCACATCCCAGTGTGTTTGTCCCAAGTTCTCACCTCCCCGTGTGTTTGTTCCCAGTTCTAACCTCCCAGTGTGTTGGTATCCAGTTCTCACCTCCTAGTGTGTTTTTCCCCAGTTCTCACTTCCAGTGTGTTTGTCTACAGTTCTCACTTCCCAGTGTGTTTGTCCCCAGTTCTCACCTCCCAGTGTGTTTGTCCCCAGCTCTCACCTCCCCGTGAGTTTGTCCCCAGTTCTCACCTCCCAGTGTGTTTGTCCCCAGTTCTCACCTCCCAGTGTGTTTGTCACCAGTTCTCACCTCCCAGTGTGTTTGTCCCCAGTTCTCACCTCTCAGTGTATTTGTCCATAGTTCTTACCTCCCAGTGTGTTTGTTCCCAATTCTCACCTCCCCGAGTGTCCGTCCCCTGTTCTCCCCTCCAAGTGTGTTTGTTCCCAATTCTCACCTCCCCATGTGTTTGTCCCCTGCTCTCACCTCACCGTGTTTGTCCCCTGCTCTCACCTCACCGTGTTTGTCCCCAGTTCTCACCTCTCCGTGTGTTTCTCTCCAGATCTCATCTCCCAGTGTGTCCGTCCCCTGTTCTCACCTCCCAGTGTGTCCGTCCCCTGTTCTCTCCTCCCAGTGTGTTTGTCCCCAGTTCTCACCTCCCAGTGTGCTTGTCCCCAGTTCTCACCTCTCAGTGTATTTGTCTCCAGTTCTCACCTCAAAATGTGTTTGTCTCCAGTTCTCACCTGCCAGTGTGTTTGTCTCCAGTTCTCACCTCCCAGTGTATTTGTCCCCAGCTCTCACCTCCCAGTGTATTTGACCCCAGTTCTCGAGTCCCAGTGTGTTTGTCCCTAGTTCTTAGCTTCCAGTGTGTTTGTCTCCAGTTCTCTCCTCCCAGTGTGTTTGTTCCCAGTTCTCGCCTCCCAGTGTGTTTGTCTGCAGTTCTCACCTCCCAGTGTGTTTGTCTGCAGTTCTCACCTCCCAGTGTGTTTGTCCTCAGTTCTGATCAGTGTGGTTATCCCCAGTTCTCACCTCCCAGTGTGTTGGTATCCAGTTCTCACCTCCTAGTGTGTTTTTCACCAGTTCTCACTTCCAGTGTGTTTGTCCCCAGTTCTCACTTCCCAGTGTGTTTGTCCCCAGTTCTCACCTCCCCGTGTGTTTGTCTCCAGATCTCACCTCCCAGTGTGTCCGTCCCTTGTTCTCACCTCCTAGTGTGTTTTTCCCCAGTTCTCACTTCCAGTGTGTTTGTCTACAGTTCTCACTTCCCAGTGTGTTTGTCCCCAGTTCTCACCTCCCAGTGTGCTTGTCCCCAGTTCTCACCTGCCAGTGTTTGTCTCCAGTTCTCACCTCCCAGTGTATTTGTCCCCAGCTCTCACCTCCCAGTGTATTTGTCCCCAGTTCTCGACTCCCAGTGTGTTTGTCTTTAGTTCTTAGCTTCCAGTGTGTTTGGCACAGTTCTCTCCTCCCAGTGTGTTTGTTCCCAGTTCTCGCCTCCCAGTGTGTTTGTCTGCAGTTCTCACCTCCCAGTGTGTTTGTCTGCAGTTCTCACCTCCCAGTGTGTTTGTCCTCAGTTCTCATCAGTGTGGTTATCCCCAGTTCTCACCTCCCAGTGTGTTGGTATCCAGTTCTCACCTCCTAGTGTGTTTTTCCCCAGTTCTCACTTCCAGTGTGTTTGTCCCCAGTTCTCACTTCCCAGTGTGTTTGTCCCCAGTTCTCACCTCCCAGTGTGTTTGTCCCCAGTTCTCACCTCCCAGTGTGTTTGTCCCCAGTTCTCACCTCCCAGTGTGTTTGTTCCCAGTTCTAACCTCTCAGTGTGTTGGTATCCAGTTCTCACCTCCTAGTGTGTTTTTCCCCAGTTCTCACTTCCAGTGTGTTTGTCTATAGTTCTAACTTCCCAGTGTGTTTGTCCCCAGTTCTCACCTGCCAGTGTGTTTGTCCCCAGGTCTCACCTCCCCGTGAGTTTGTCCCCAGTTCTCACCTCCCAGTGTGTTTGTCCCCAGTTCTCACCTCCCAGTGTGTTTGTCACCAGTTCTCACCTTCCAGTGTGTTTGTCCCCAGTTCTTACCTCCCAGTGTGTTTGTCCCCAGTTCTCACCTCTCAGTGTATTTGTCCATAGTTCTTACCTCCCAGTGTGTTTGTTCCCAATTCTCACCTCCCCGAGTGTCCGTCCCCTGTTCTCACCTCCCAGTGTGTTTGTTCCCAATTCTCACCTCCCCTTGTGTTTGTCCCCAGTTCTCACCTCCCCGTGTGTTTGTCTCAAGATCTCACCTCCCAGTGTGTCCGTCCCCTGTTCTCACCTCCCAGTGTGTCCGTCCCCTGGTCTCTCCTCCCAGTGTGTTTGTCCCCAGTTCTCACCTCCCAGTGTGCTTGTCCCCAGTTCTCACCTCTCAGTGTATTTGTCTCCAGTTCTCACCTCCCAGTGTCTTTGTCTCCAGTTCTCACCTGCCAGTGTGTTTGTCTCCAGTTCTCACCTCCCAGTGTATTTGTCCCCATCTCTCACCTCCCAGTGTATTTGTCCCCAGTTCTCGACTCCCAGTGTGTTTGTCCCTAGTTCTTAGCTTCCAGTGTGTTTGTCTCCAGTTCTCTCCTCCCAGTGTGTTTGTTCCCAGTTCTCGCCTCCCAGTGTGTTTGTCTGCAGTTCTCACCTCCCAGTGTGTTTGTCTGCAGTTCTTACCTCCCAGTGTGTTTGTCCTCAGTTCTCATCAGTGTGGTTATCCTCAGTTCTCACCTCCCAGTGTGTTGGTATCCAGTTCTCACCTCCTAGTGTGTTTTTCCCCAGTTCTCACTTCCAGTGTGTTTGTCCCCAGTTCTCACTTCCCGGTGTGTTTGTCCCCAGTTCTCACCTCCCAGTGTGTTTGTTCCCAGTTCTAACCTCCCAGTGTGTTGGTATCCAGTTCTCACCTCCTAGTGTGTTTTCCCCAGTTCTCACTTCCAGTGTGTTTGTCTACAGTTCTCACTTCCCAGTGTGTTTGTCCCCAGTTCTCACCTCCCAGTGTGTTTGTCCCCAGCTCTCACCTCCCCGTGAGTTTGTCCCCAGTTCTCACCTCCCAGTGTGTTTGTCCCCAGTTCTCACCTCCCAGTGTGTTTGTCTGCAGTTCTCACCTCCCAGTGTGTTTGTCCTCAGTTCTCATCAGTGTGGTTATCCCCAGTTCTCACCTCCCAGTGTGTTGGTATCCAGTTCTCACCTCCTAGTGTGTTTTTCCCCAGTTCTCACTTCCAGTGTGTTTGTCCCCAGTTCTCACTTCCCAGTGTGTTTGTCCCCAGTTCTCACCTCCCAGTGTGTTTGTCCCCAGTTCTCACCTCCCAGTGTGTTTGTCCCCAGTTCTCACCTCCCAGTGTGTTTGTTCCCAGTTCTAACCTCCCAGTGTGTTGGTATCCAGTTCTCACCTCCTAGTGTGTTTTTCCCCAGTTCTCACTTCCAGTGTGTTTGTCTACAGTTCTAACTTCCCAGTGTGTTTGTCCCCAGCTCTCACCTCCCCGTGAGTTTGTCCCCAGTTCTCACCTCCCAGTGTGTTTGTCCCCAGTTCTCACCTCCCAGTGTGTTTGTCACCAGTTCTCACCTCCCAGTGTGTTTGTTCCCAGTTCTTACCTCCCAGTGTGTTTGTCTCCAGTTCTCACCTCTCAGTGTATTTGTCCCCAGTTCTTACCTCCCAGTGAGTTTGTTCCCAATTCTCACCTCCCTGAGTGTCCGTCCCCTGTTCTTACCTCCCAGTGTGTTTGTTCCCAATTCTCACCTCCCCATGTGTTTGTCCCCTGCTCTCACCTCACCGTGTTTGTCCCCTGCTCTCACCTCACCGTGTTTGTCCCCAGTTCTCACCTCCCCGTGTGTTTGTCTCCAGATCTCACCTCTCAGTGTGTCCGTCCCCTGTTCTCACCTCCCAGTGTGTCCGGCCCCTGTTCTCTCCTCCCAGTGTGTTTGTCCCCAGTTCTCCCCTCCCAGTGTGCTTGTCCCCAGTTCTCACCTCTCAGTGTATTTGTCTCCAGTTCTCACCTCCCAGTGTGTTATTCTCCAGTTCTCACCTGCCAGTGTGTTTGTCTCCAGTTCTCACCTCCCAGTGTATATGTCCCCAGCTCTCACCTCCCAGTGTATTTGTCCCCAGTTCTCGACTCCAAGTGTGTTTGTCCCTAGTTCTTAGCTTCCAGTGTGTTTGTCTCCAGTTCTCTCCTCCCAGTGTGTTTGTTCCCAGTTCTCGCCTCCCAGTGTGTTTGTCTGCAGTTCTCACCTCCCAGTGTGTTTGTCTGCAGTTCTCACCTCCCAGTGTGTTTGTCCTCAGTTCTCATCAGTGTGGTTATCCCCAGTTCTCACCTCCCAGTGTGTTGGTATCCAGTTCTCACCTCCTAGTGTGTTTTTCCCCAGTTCTCACTTCCAGTGTGTTTGTCCCCAGTTCTCACTTCCCAGTGTGTTTGTCCCCAGTTCTCACCTCCCAGTGTGTTTGTCCCCAGTTCTCACCTCCCAGTGTGTTTGTCCCCAGTACTAACCTCCCGTGTGTTTGTCCCCAGTTCTCACATCCCATTGTGTTTGTCCCCAGTTCTCACCTCCCCGTGAGTTTGTTCCCAGTTCTAACCTCCCAGTGTGTTGGTATCCAGTTCTCACCTCCTAGTGTGTTTTTCACCAGTTCTCACTTCCAGTGTGTTTGTCTACAGTTCTCACTTCCCAGTGTGTTTGTCCCCAGTTCTCACCTCCCAGTGTGTTTGTCCCAAGCTCTCACCTCCCCGTGAGTTTGTCCCCACTTCTCACCTCCTACTGTGTTTGTCCCCAGTTCTCACCTTCCAGTATGTTTGTCACCAGTTCTCACCTCCCTGTCTGTTTGTCCCCAGTTCTCACCTCTCAGTGTGTTTGTCCATAGTTCTTACCTCCCAGTGTGTTTGTTCCCAATTCTCACCTCCCCGAGTGTCCGTCCCCTGTTCTCACCTCAAAGTGTGTTTGTCCCCAGTTCTCCCTTCCCAGTGTGCTTGTCCCCAGTTCTCACCTCTCAGTGTATTTGTCTCCAGTTCTCACCTCCCAGTGTGTTTGTCTCCAGTTCTCACCTGCCAGTGTGTTTGTCTCCAGTTCTCACCTCCCAGTGTATTTGTCCCCATCTCTCACCTCCCAGTGTATTTGTCCCCAGTTCTCGACTCCCAGTGTGTTTGTCCCTAGTTCTTAGCTTCCAGTGTGTTTGTCTCCAGTTCTCTCCTCCCAGTGTGTTTGTTCCCAGTTCTCGCCTCCCAGTGTGTTTGTCTGCAGTTCTCACCTCCCAGTGTGTTTGTCTGCAGTTCTCACCTCCCAGTGTGTTTGTCCTCAGTTCTCATCAGTGTGGTTATCCCCAGTTCTCACCTCCCAGTGTGTCAGTATCCAGTTCTCACCTCCTAGTGTGTTTTTCCCCAGTTCTCACTTCCAGTGTGTTTGTCCCCAGTTCTCACCTCCCAGTATGTTTGTCCCCAGTTCTCACCTCCCGGTGTGTTTGTCCCCAGTTCTCACCTCCCAGTGTGTTTGTCCCGAGTTCTCACCTCCCCGTGTGTTTGTTCCCAGTTCTAACCTCCCAGTGTGTTGGTATCCAGTTCTCACCTCCTAGTGTGTTTTTCCCCAGTTCTCACTTCCAGTGTGTTTGTCTACAGTTCTCACTTCCCAGTGTGTTTGTCCCCAGTTCTCACCTCCCAGTGTGTTTGTCCCCAGCTCTCACCTCCCCGTGAGTTTGTCCCCAGTTCTCACCTCCCAGTGTGTTTGTCCCCAGTTCTCACCTCCCAGTGTGTTTGTCACCAGTTCTCACCCCCCAGTGTGTTTGTCCCCAGTTCTTACCTTCCAGTGTGTTTGTTCCCAATTCTCACCTCCCTGAGTGTCCGTCCCCTGTTCTCCCCTCCCAGTGTGGTTGTTCCCAATTCTCACCTCCCCATGTGTTTCTCCCCTGCTCTCACCTCACCGTTTTTGTCCCCTGTTCTCTCCTCCCAGTGTGTTTGTCCCCAGTTCTCACCTCCCATTGTGCTTGTCCCCAGTTCTCACCTCTCAGTGTATTTGTCTCCAGTTCTCACCTCCCAGTGTGTTTGTCTCCAGTTCTCACCTGCCAGTGTGTTTGTCTCCAGTTCTCACCTCCCAGTGTATTTGTCCCCAGCTCTCACCTCCCAGTGTATTTGTCCCCAGTTCTCGACTCCCAGTGTGTTTGTCCCTAGTTCTTAGCTTCCAGTGTGTTTGTCTCCAGTTCTCACCTCCCAGTGTGTTTGTTCCCAGTTCTCGCCTCCCAGTGTGTTTGTCTGCAGTTCTCACCTCCCAGTGTGTTTGTCTGCAGTTCTCACCTCCCAGTGTGTTTGTCCTCAGTTCTCATCAGTGTGGTTATCCCCAGTTCTCACCTCCCAGTGTGTTGGTATCCAGTTCTCACCTCCTTGTGTGTTTATCCCCAGTTCTCACTTCCAGTGTGTTTGTCCACAGTTCTCACTTCCCAGTGTGCTTGTCCCCAGTTCTCACCTCCCAGTGTGTTTGTCCCCAGTTCTCACCTCCCAGTGTGTTTGTCCCCAGTTCTCACCTCCCAGTATGTTTGTCCGCAGTTCTCACATCCCAGTGTGTTTGTCCCCAGTTCTCACCTCCCCGTGTGTTTGTTCCCAGTTCTAACCTCCCAGTGTGTTGGTATCCAGTTCTCACCTCCTAGTGTGTTTTTCCCCAGTTCTCACTTCCAGTGTGTTTGTCCCCAGTTCTCACCTCCCAGTGTGTTTGTCCCCAGCTCTCACCTCCCCATGAGTTTGTCCCCAGTTCTCACCTCCCAGTGTGTTTGTCCCCAGTTCTCACCTCCCAGTGTGTTTGTCACCAGTTCTCACCTCCCAGTGTGTTTGTCCCCAGTTCTCACCTATCAGTGTATTTGTCCATAGTTCTTACCTCCCAGTGTGTTTGTTCCCAATTCTCACCTCCCCGAGTGTCCGTCCCCTGTTCTCACCTCCCAGTGTGTTTGCTCCCAATTCTCACCTCCCCATTTTTTTGTCCCCTGCTCTCATCTCACCGTGTTTGTCCCCTGCTCTCACCTCACCGTGTTTGTCCCCAGTTCTCGACTCCCAGTGTGTTTGTCCCTAGTTCTTAGCTTCCAGTGTGTTTTTCTCCAGTTCTCTCCTCCCAGTGTGTTTGTTCCCAGTTCTCGCCTCCCAGTGTGTTTGTCTGCAGTTCTCACCTCCCAGTGTGTTTGTCTGCAGTTCTCACCTCCCAGTGTGTTTGTCCTCAGTTCTCATCAGTGTGGTTATCCCCAGTTCTCACCTCCCAGTGTGTTGGTATCCAGTTCTCACCTCCTAGTGTGTTTTTCCCCAGTTCTCACTTCCAGTGTGTTTGTCCCCAGTTCTCACTTCCCGGTGTGTTTGTCCCCAGTTCTCACCTCCCATTGTGTTTGTCCACAGTTCTCACCTCCCAGTGTGTTTGTCCCCAGTTCTCACCACCCAGTGTGTTTGTTCCCAGTTCTAACCTCCCAGTGTGTTGGTATCCAGTTCTCACCTCCTAGTGTGTTTTTCCCCAGTTCTCACTTCCAGTGTGTTTGTCTACAGTTCTAACTTCCCAGTGTGTTTGTCCCCAGTTCTCACCTCCCAGTGTGTTTGTCCTCAGCTCTCACCTCCCCGTGAGTTTGTCCCCAGTTCTCACCTCCCAGTGTGTTTGTCACCAGTTCTCACCTCCCAGTGTGTTTGTCCCCAGTTCTTACCTCCCAGGGTGTTTGTCCCCAGTTCTCACCTCTCAGTGTATTTGTCCATAGTTCTTACCTCCCAGTGTGTTTGTTCCCAATTCTCACCTCCCCGAGTGTCCGTCCCCTGTTCTCACCTCCCAGTGTGTTTGTTCCCAATTCTCTCATCCCCATGTGTTTGTCCCCTGCTCTCACCTCACCGTGTTTGTCCCCTGCTCTCACCTCACCGTGTTTGTCCCCAGTTCTCACCTCCCCGTGTGTTTCTCTCCAGATCTCACCTCCCAGTGTGTCCGTCCCCTGTTCTCACCTCCCAGTGTGTCCGTCCCCTGTTCTCTCCTCCCAGTGTGTTTGTCCCCAGTTCTCACCTCCCAGTGTGCTTGTCCCCAGTTCTCACCTCTCAGTGTATTTGTCTCCAGTTCTCACCTCCCAGTGTGTTTGTCTACAGTTCTCACCTGCCAGTGTGTTTGTATCCAGTTCTCACCTCCCAGTGTATTTGTCCCCAGCTCTCACCTCCCAGTGTATTTGTTCCCAGTTCTCGACTTCCAGTGTGTTTGTCCCTAGTTCCTGGCTTCCAGTGTGTTTGTCTCCAGTTCTCTCCTCCCAGTGTGTTTCTTCCCAGTTCTCGCCTCCCAGTGTGTTTGTCTGCAGTTCTCACCTCCCAGTGTGTTTGTCTGCAGTTCTCACCTCCCAGTGTGTTTGTCCTCAGTTCTCATCAGTGTGGTTATCCCCAGTTCTCACCTCCAAGTGTTGGTATCCAGTTCTCACCTCCTAGTGTGTTTTTCCCCAGTTCTCACTTCCAGTGTGTTTGTCCCCAGTTCTCACTTCCCAGTGTGTTTGTCCCCAGTTCTCACCTCCTAGTGTGTTTGTCCCCAGTTCTCACCTCCCAGTGTGTTTGTCCCCAGTTCTCACCTCCCAGTGTGTTTGTTCCCAGTTCTAACCTCCCAGTGTGTTGGTATCCAGTTCTCACCTCCTAGTGTGTTTTTCCCCAGTTCTCACTTCCAGTGTGTTTGTCTACAGTTCTCACTTCCCAGTGTGTTTGTCCCCAGCTCTCACCTCCCCGTGAGTTTATCCCCAGTTCTCACCTCCCAGTGTGTTTGTCCCCAGTTCTCACCTCCCAGTGTGTTTGTCACCAGTTCTCACCTCCCAGTGTGTTTGTCCCCAGTTCTTACCTCCCAGTGTGTTTGTCTCCAGTTCTCACCTCTCAGTGTATTTGTCCCCAGTTCTTACCTCCCAGTGAGTTTGTTCCCAATTCTCACCTCCCCGAGTGTCCGTCCCCTGTTCTCACCTCCCAGTTTGTTTCTTCCCAAGTCTCACCTCCCCATGTGTTTGTCCCCTGCTCTCACCTCACCGTGTTTGTCCCCTGCTCTCACCTCACCGTGTTTGTCCCCAGTTCTCACCTCCCCGTGTGTTTGTCTCCAGATCTCACCTCCCAGTGTGTCCGTCCCCTGTTCTCACCTCCCAGTGTGTCCGTCCCCTGTTCTCTCCTCCCAGTGTGTTTGTCCCCAGTTCTCACCTCCCAGTGTGCTTGTCCCCAGTTCTCACCTCTCAGTGTATTTGTCTCCAGTTCTCACCTCCCAGTGTGTTTGTTTCCATTTCTCACCTGCCAGTGTGTTTGTCTCCAGTTCTCACCTCCCAGTGTATTTGTCCCCAGCTCTCACCTCCCAGTGTATTTGTCCCCAGTTCTCGACTACAAGTGTGTTTGTCCCTAGTTCTTAGCTTCCAGTGTTTTTGTCTCCAGTTCTCTCCTCCCAGTGTGTTTGTTCCCAGTTCTCGCCTCCCAGTGTGTTTGTCTGCAGTTCTCACCTCCCAGTGTGTTTGTCCCCAGTTCTCACATCCCAGTGTCTTCGTCCCCAGTTCTCACCTCCCCGTGTGTTTGTTCCCAGTTCTAACCTCCCAGTGTGTTGGTATCCAGTTCTCACCTCCTAGTGTGTTTTTCCCCAGTTCTCACTTCCAGTGTGTTTGTCTACAGTTCTCACTTCCCAGTGTGTTTGTCCCCAGTTCTCACCTCCCAGTGTGTTTGTCCCCAGCTCTCACCTCCCCGTGAGTTTGTCCCCAGTTCTCACCTCCCAGTGTGTTTGTCCCCAGTTCTCACCTCCCAGTGTGTTTGTCACCAGTTCTAGCCTCCCAGTGTGTTTGTCCCCAGTTTTTACCTCCCAGTGTGTTTGTCCCCAGTTCTCACCTCTCAGTGTATTTGTCCATAGTTCTTACCTCCCAGTGTGTTTGTTCCCAATTCTCACCTCCCCGAGTGTCCGTCCCCTGTTCTCCCCTCCCAGTGTGTTTGTTCCCAATTCTCACCTCCCCATGTGTTTGTTCCCTGCTCTCACCTCACCGTTTTTGTCCCCTGCTCTCACCTCACCGTGTTTGTCCCCAGTTCTCACCTCCCCGTGTGTTTCTCTCCAGATCTCACCTCCCAGTGTGTCCGTCCCCTGTTCTCACCTCCCAATGTGTCCGTCCCCTGTTCTCTCCTCCCAGTGTGTTTGTCCCCAGTTCTCACCTCCCAGTGTGCTTGTCCCCAGTTCTCACCTCTCAGTGTATTTGTCTCCAGTTCTCACCTCCCAGTGTGTTTGTCTCCAGTTCTCACCTGCCAGTGTGTTTGTCTCCAGTTCTCACCTCCCAGTGTATTTGTCCCCAGCTCTCACCTCCCAGTGTATTTGTCCCCAGTTCTCGACTCCCAGTGTTTGTCCCTAGTTCTTAGCTTCTAGTGTGTTTGTCTCCAGTTCTCTCCTCCCAGTGTGTTTGTTCCCAGTTCTCGCCTCCCAGTGTGTTTGTCTGCAGTTCTCACCTCCCAGTGTGTTTGTCTGCAGTTCTCACCTCCCAGTGTGTTTGTCCTCAGTTCTCATCAGTGTGGTTATCCCCAGTTCTCACCTCCCAGTGTGTTGGTATCCAGTTCTCACCTCCTAGTGTGTTTTTCCACAGTTCTCACTTCCAGTGTGTTTGTCCCCAGTTCTCACTTCCCAGTGTGTTTGTCCCCAGTTCTCACCTCCCAGTGTGTTTGTCCCCAGTTCTCACCTCCCAGTGCGTTTGTCCCCAGTTCTCACCTCCCAGTGTGTTTGTTCCCAGTTCTAAACTCCCAGTGTGTCGGTATCCAGTTCTCACCTCCTAGTGTGTTTTTCCCCAGTTCTCACTTCCAGTGTGTTTGTCTACAGTTCTCACTTCCCAGTGTGTTTGTCCCCAGCTCTCACCTCCCCGTGAGTTTATCCCCAGTTCTCACCTCCCAGTGTGTTTGTCCCCAGTTCTCACCTCGCAGTGTGTTTGTCACCAGTTCTCACCTCCCAGTGTGTTTGTCCCCAGTTCTTACCTCCCAGTGTGTTTGTCTCCAGTTCTCACCTCTCAGTGTATTTGTCCCCAGTTCTTACCTCCCAGGGAGTTTATTCCCAATTCTCACCTCCCCGAGTGTCCGTCCCCTGTTCTCACCTCCCAGTGTGTTTGTTCCCAATTCTCACCTCGCCATGTGTTTGTCCCCTGCTCTCACCTCACCGTGTTTGTCCCCTGCTCTCACCTCACCGTGTTTGTCCCCAGTTCTCACCTCCCCGTGTGTTTGTCTCCAGATCTCACCTCCTAGTGTGTCCGTCCCCTGTTCTCACCTCCCAGTGTGTCCGTCCCCTGTTCTCTCCTCCCAGTGTGTTTGTCCCCAGTTCTCACCTCCCAGTGTGCTTGTCCCCAGTTCTCACCTCTCAGTGTATTTGTCTCCAGTTCTCACCTCCCGGTGTGTTTGTCTCCAGTTCTCACCTGCCAGTGTGTTTGTCTCCAGTTCTCACCTCCCAGTGTATTTGTCCCCAGCTCTCACCTCCCAGTGTATTTGTCCCCAGTTCTCGACTCCCAGTGTGTTTGTCCCTAGTTCTTAGCTTCCAGTGTGTTTGTCTCCAGTTCTCTCCTCCCAGTGTGTTTGTTCCCAGTTCTCGCCTCCCAGTGTGTTTGTCTGCAGTTCTCACCTCCCAGTGTGTTTTTCCCCAGTTCTCACCTCCCAGTGTGTTCGTCCCCAGTTCTCACCTCCCCGTGTGTTTGTTCCCAGTTCTAACCTCCCAGTGTGTTGGTATCCAGTTCTCACCTCCTAGTGTGTTTTTCCCCAGTTCTCACTTCCAGTGTGTTTGTCTACAGTTCTCACTTCCCAGTGTGTTTGTCCCCAGTTCTCACCTCCCAGTGTGTTTGTCCCCAGCTCTCACCTCCCCGTGAGTTTGTCCCCAGTTCTCACCTCCCAGTGTGTTTGTCCCCAGTTCTCACCTCCCAGTGTGTTTGTCACCAGTTCTAGCCTCCCAGTGTGTTTGTCCCCAGTTCTTACCTCCCAGTGTGTTTGTCCCCAGTTCTCACCTCTCAGTGTATTTGTCCATAGTTCTTACCTCCCAGTGTGTTGGTTCCCAATTCTCACCTCCCCGAGTGTCCGTCCCCTGTTCTCCCCTCCCAGTGTGTTTGTTCCCAATTCTCACCTCCCCATGTGTTTGTCCCCTGCTCTCACCTCACCGTTTTTGTCCCCTGCTCTCACCTCACCGTGTTTGTCCCCAGTTCTCACCTCCCCGTGTGTTTCTCTCCAGATCTCACCTCCCAGTGTGTCCGTCCCCTGTTCTCAACTCCCAGTGTGTCCGTCCCCTGTTCTCTCCTCCCAGTGTGTTTGTCCCCAGTTCTCACCTCCCAGTGTGTTTGTCCCCAGTTCTCACCTCGCAGTGTGTTTGTCACCAGTTCTCACCTCCCAGTGTGTTTGTCCCCAGTTCTTACCTCCCAGTGTGTTTGTCTCCAGTTCTCACCTCTCAGTGTATTTGTCCCCAGTTCTTACCTCCCAGTGAGTTTGTTCCCAATTCTCACCTCCCCGAGTGTCCGTCCCCTGTTCTCACCTCCCAGTGTGTTTGTTCCCAATTCTCACCTCCCCATGTGTTTGTCCCCTGCTCTCACCTCACCGTGTTTGTCCCCTGCTCTCACCTCACCGTGTTTGTCCCCAGTTCTCACCTCCCCGTGTGTTTGTCTCCAGATCTCACCTCCCAGTGTGTCCGTCCCCTGTTCTCACCTCCCAGTGTGTCCGTCCCCTGTTCTCTCCTCCCAGTGTGTTTGTCCCCAGTTCTCACCTCCCAGTGTGCTTGTCCCCAGTTCTCACCTCTCAGTGTATTTGTCTCCAGTTCTCACCTCCCAGTGTGTTTGTCTCCAGTTCTCACCTGCCAGTGTGTTTGTCTCCAGTTCTCACCTCCCAGTGTATTTGTCCCCAGCTCTCACCTCCCAGTGTATTTGTCCCCAGTTCTCGACTCCCAGTGTGTTTGTCCCTAGTTCTTAGCTTCCAGTGTGTTTGTCTCCAGTTCTCTCCTCCCAGTGTGTTTGTTCCCAGTTCTCGCCTCCCAGTGTGTTTGTCTGCAGTTCTCACCTCCCAGTGTGTTTGTCCCCAGTTCTCACATCCCAGTTTGTTCGTCCCCAGTTCTCACCTCCCCGTGTGTTTGTTCCCAGTTCTAACCTCCCAGTGTGTTGGTATCCAGTTCTCACCTCCTAGTGTGTTTTTCCCCAGTTCTCACTTCCAGTGTGTTTGTCTACAGTTCTCACTTCCCAGTGTGTTTGTCCCCAGCTCTCACCTCCCCGTGAGTTTGTCCCCAGTTCTCACCTCCCAGTGTGTTTGTCCCCAATTCTCACCTCCCAGTGTGTTTGTCACCAGTTCTAGCCTCCCAGTGTGTTTGTCCCCAGTTCTTACCTCCCAGTGTGTTTGTCCCCAGTTCTCACCTCTCAGTGTATTTGTCCATAGTTCTTACCTCCCAGTGTGTTTTTTCCCAATTCTCGACTCCCAGTGTGTTTGTCCCTAGTTCTTAGCTTCCAGTGTGTTTGTCTCCAGTTCTCACCTCCCAGTGTGTTTGTTCCCAGTTCTCGCCTCCCAGTGTGTTTGTCTGCAGTTCTCACCTGCCAGTGTGTTTGTCTCCAGTTCTCACCTCCCAGTGTATTTGTCCCCAGCTCTCACCTCCCAGTGTATTTGTCCCCAGTTCTCGACTCCCAGTGTGTTTGTCCCTAGTTCTTAGCTTCCAGTGTGTTTGTCTCCAGTTCTCACCTCCCAGTGTGTTTGTTCCCAGTTCTTGCCTCCCAGTGTGTCTGTCTGCAGTTCTCACCTCCCAGTGTGTTTGTCTGCAGTTCTCACCTTCCAGTGTGTTTGTCCTCAGTTCTCATCAGTGTGGTTATCCCCAGTTCTCACCTCCCAGTGTGTTGGTATCCAGTTCTCACCTCCTTGTGTGTTTATCCCCAGTTCTCACTTCCAGTGTGTTTGTCCACAGTTCTCACTTCCCAGTGTGCTTGTCCCCAGTTCTCACCTCCCAGTGTGTTTGTCCCCAGTTCTCACCTCCCAGTGTGTTTGTCCCCAGTTCTCACCTCCCAGTATGTTTGTCCCCAGTTCTCACATCCCAGTGTGTTTGTCCCCAGTTCTCACCTCCCCGTGTGTTTGTTCCCAGTTCTAACCTCCCAGTGTGTTGGTATCCAGTTCTCACCTCCTAGTGTGTTTTTCCCCAGTTCTCACTTCCAGTGTGTTTGTCCCCAGTTCTCACCTCCCAGTGTGTTTGTCCCCAGCTCTCACCTCCCCATGAGTTTGTCCCCAGTTCTCACCTCCCAGTGTGTTTGTCCCCAGTTCTCACCTCGCAGTGTGTTTGTCACCAGTTCTCACCTCCCAGTGTGTTTGTCCCCAGTTCTCACCTATCAGTGTATTTGTCCATAGTTCTTACCTCCCAGTGTGTTTGTTCCCAATTCTCACCTCCCCGAGTGTCCGTCCCCTGTTCTCACTTCCCAGTGTGTTTGTTCCCAATTCTCACCTCCCCATTTTTTTGTCTCCTGCTCTCATCTCACCGTGTTTGTCCCCTGCTCTCACCTCACCGTGTTTGTCCCCAGTTCTCACCTCCCCGTGTGTTTGTCTCCAGATCT
This sequence comes from Ariolimax columbianus, assembly GCA_036924085.1. Lineage (NCBI taxonomy): Eukaryota > Metazoa > Mollusca > Gastropoda > Stylommatophora > Arionidae > Ariolimax > Ariolimax columbianus. The sequence goes on from JAVGWX010000014.1 coordinate 1,180,792, forward strand.
CACCTCCCAGTATGTCAGTCCCCTGTTCTAACCTCCCAGTGTGTCCGTCCCCTGTTCTCTCCTCCCAGTGTGTTTGTCCCCAGTTCTCACCTCCCAGTGTGCTTGTCGCCAGTTCTCACCTCTCAGTGTATTTGTCTCCAGTTCTCACCTCCCAGTGTGTTTGTCTCCAGTTCTCACCTGCCAGTGTGTTTGTCTCCAGTTTTCACCTCCCAGTGTATTTGTCCCCAGCTCTCACCTCCCAGTGTATTTGTCCCCAGTTCTCGACTCCCAGTGTGTTTGTCCCTAGTTCTTAGCTTCCAGTGTGTTTTTCTCCAGTTCTCTCCTCCCAGTGTGTTTGTTCCCAGTTCTCGCCTCCCAGTGTGTTTGTCTGCAGTTCTCACCTCCCAGTGTGTTTGTCTGCAGTTCTCACCTCCCAGTGTGTTTGTCCTCAGTTCTCATCAGTGTGGTTATCCCCAGTTCTCACCTCCCAGTGTGTTGGTATCCAGTTCTCACCTCCTAGTGTGTTTTTCCCCAGTTCTCACTTCCAGTGTGTTTGTCCCCAGTTCTCACTTCCCGGTGTGTTTGTCCCCAGTTCTCACCTCCCATTGTGTTTGTCCCCAGTTCTCACCTCCCAGTGTGTTTGTCCCCAGTTCTCACCTCCCAGTGTGTTTGTTCCCAGTTCTAACCTCCCAGTGTGTTGGTATCCAGTTCTCACCTCCTAGTGTGTTTTTCCCCAGTTCTCACTTCCAGTGTGTTTGTCTACAGTTCTAACTTCCCAGTGTGTTTGTCCCCAGTTCTCACCTCCCAGTGTGTTTGTCCTCAGCTCTCACCTCCCCGTGAGTTTGTCCCCAGTTCTCACCTCCCAGTGTGTTTGTCACCAGTTCTCACCTCCCAGTGTGTTTGTCCCCAGTTCTTACCTCCCAGGGTGTTTGTCCCCAGTTCTCACCTCTCAGTGTATTTGTCCATAGTTCTTACCTCCCAGTGTGTTTGTTCCCAATTCTCACCTCCCCGAGTGTCCGTCCCCTGCTCTCACCTCCCAGTGTGTTTGTTCCCAATTCTCTCCTCCCCATGTGTTTGTCCCCTGCTCTCACCTCACCGTGTTTGTCCCCTGCTCTCACCTCACCGTGTTTGTCCCCAGTTCTCACCTCCCCGTGTGTTTCTCTCCAGATCTCACCTCCCAGTGTGTCCGTCCCCTGTTCTCACCTCCCAGTGTGTCCGTCCCCTGTTCTCTCCTCCCAGTGTGTTTGTCCCCAGTTCTCACCTCCTAGTGTGCTTGTCCCCAGTTCTCACCTCTCAGTGTATTTGTCTCCAGTTCTCACCTCCCAGTGTGTTTGTCTACAGTTCTCACCTGCCAGTGTGTTTGTCTCCAGTTCTCACCTCCCAGTGTATTTGTCCCCAGCTCTCACCTCCCAGTGTATTTGTTCCCAGTTCTCGACTTCCAGTGTGTTTGTCCCTAGTTCCTGGCTTCCAGTGTGTTTGTCTCCAGTTCTCTCCTCCCAGTGTGTTTGTTCCCAGTTCTCGCCTCCCAGTGTGTTTGTCTGCAGTTCTCACCTCCCAGTGTGTTTGTCTGCAGTTCTTACCTCCCAGTGTGTTTGTCCTCAGTTCTCATCAGTGTGGTTATCCCCAGTTCTCACCTCCAAGTGTTGGTATCCAGTTCTCACCTCCTAGTGTTTTTTTCCCCAGTTCTCACTTCCAGTGTGTTTGTCCCCAGTTCTCACTTCCCAGTGTGTTTGTCCCCAGTTCTCACCTCCTAGTGTGTTTGTCCCCAGTTCTCACCTCCCAGTGTGTTTGTCCCCAGTTCTCACCTCCCAGTGTGTTTGTTCCCAGTTCTAACCTCCCAGTGTGTTGGTATCCAGTTCTCACCTCCTAGTGTGTTTTTCCCCAGTTCTCACTTCCAGTGTGTTTGTCTACAGTTCTCACTTCCCAGTGTGTTTGTCCCCAGCTCTCACCTCCCCGTGAGTTTATCCCCAGTTCTCACCTCCCAGTGTGTTTGTCCCCAGTTCTCACCTCCCAGTGTGTTTGTCACCAGTTCTCACCTCCCAGTGTGTTTGTCCCCAGTTCTTACCTCCCAGTGTGTTTGTCTCCAGTTCTCACCTCTCAGTGTATTTGTCCCCAGTTCTTACCTCCCAGTGAGTTTGTTCCCAATTCTCACCTCCCTGAGTGTCCGTCCCCTGTTCTCACCTCCCAGTTTGTTTCTTCCCAAGTCTCACCTCCCCATGTGTTTGTCCCCTGCTCTCACCTCACCGTGTTTGTCCCCTGCTCTCACCTCACCGTGTTTGTCCCCAGTTCTCACCTCCCCGTGTGTTTGTCTCCAGATCTCACCTCCCAGTGTGTCCGTCCCCTGTTCTCACCTCCCAGTGTGTCCGTCCCCTGTTCTCTCCTCCCAGTGTGTTTGTCCCCAGTTCTCACCTCCCAGTGTGCTTGTCCCCAGTTCTAACCTCTCAGTGTATTTGTCTCCATTTTTCACCTCCCAGTGTGTTTGTCTCCAGTTCTCACCTGCCAGTGTGTTTGTCTCCAGTTCTCACCTCCCAGTGTATTTGTCCCCAGCTCTCACCTCCCAGTGTATTTGTCCCCAGTTCTCGACTACAAGTGTGTTTGTCCCTAGTTCTTAGCTTCCAGTGTTTTTGTCTCCAGTTCTCTCCTCCCAGTGTGTTTGTTCCCAGTTCTCGCCTCCCAGTGTGTTTGTCTGCAGTTCTCACCTCCCAGTGTGTTTGTCCCCAGTTCTCACATCCCAGTGTCTTTGTCCCCAGTTCTCACCTCCCCGTGTGTTTGTTCCCAGTTCTAACCTCCCAGTGTGTTGGTATCCAGTTCTCACCTCCTAGTGTGTTTTTCCCCAGTTCTCACTTCCAGTGTGTTTGTCTACAGTTCTCACTTCCCAGTGTGTTTGTCCCCAGTTCTCACCTCCCAGTGTGTTTGTCCCCAGCTCTCACCTCCCCGTGAGTTTGTCCCCAGTTCTCACCTCCCAGTGTGTTTGTCCCCAGTTCTCACCTCCCAGTGTGTTTGTCACCAGTTCTAGCCTCCCAGTGTGTTTGTCCCCAGTTTTTACCTCCCAGTGTGTTTGTCCCCAGTTCTCACCTCTCAGTGTATTTGTCCATAGTTCTTACCTCCCAGTGTGTTTGTTCCCAATTCTCACCTCCCCGAGTGTCCGTCCCCTGTTCTCCCCTCCCAGTGTGTTTGTTCCCAATTCTCACCTCCCCATGTGTTTGTTCCCTGCTCTCACCTCACCGTTTTTGTCCCCTGCTCTCACCTCACCGTGTTTGTCCCCAGTTCTCACCTCCCCGTGTGTTTCTCTCCAGATCTCACCTCCCAGTGTGTCCGTCCCCTGTTCTCACCTCCCAATGTGTCCGTCCCCTTTTCTCTCCTCCCAGTGTGTTTGTCCCCAGTTCTCACCTCCCAGTGTGCTTGTCCCCAGTTCTCACCTCTCAGTGTATTTGTCTCCAGTTCTCACCTCCCAGTGTGTTTGTCTCCAGTTCTCACCTGCCAGTGTGTTTGTCTCCAGTTCTCACCTCCCAGTGTATTTGTCCCCAGCTCTCACCTCCCAGTGTATTTGTCCCCAGTTCTCGACTCCCAGTGTTTGTCCCTAGTTCTTAGCTTCCAGTGTGTTTGTCTCCAGTTCTCTCCTCCCAGTGTGTTTGTTCCCAGTTCTCGCCTCCCAGTGTGTTTGTCTGCAGTTCTGACCTCCCAGTGTGTTTGTCTGCAGTTCTCACCTCCCAGTGTGTTTGTCCTCAGTTCTCATCAGTGTGGTTATCCCCAGTTCTCACCTCCCAGTGTGTTGGTATCCAGTTCTCACCTCCTAGTGTGTTTTTCCACAGTTCTCACTTCCAGTGTGTTTGTCCCCAGTTCTCACTTCCCAGTGTGTTTGTCCCCAGTTCTCACCTCCCAGTGTGTTTGTCCCCAGTTCTCACCTCCCAGTGCGTTTGTCCCCAGTTCTCACCTCCCAGTGTGTTTGTTCCCAGTTCTAAACTCCCAGTGTGTCGGTATCCAGTTCTCACCTCCTAGTGTGTTTTTCCCCAGTTCTCACTTCCAGTGTGTTTGTCTACAGTTCTCACTTCCCAGTGTGTTTGTCCCCAGCTCTCACCTCCCCGTGAGTTTATCCCCAGTTCTCACCTCCCAGTGTGTTTGTCCCCAGTTCTCACCTCACAGTGTGTTTGTCACCAGTTCTCACCTCCCAGTGTGTTTGTCCCCAGTTCTTACCTCCCAGTGTGTTTGTCTCCAGTTCTCACCTCTCAGTGTATTTGTCCCCAGTTCTTACCTCCCAGTGAGTTTATTCCCAATTCTCACCTCCCCGAGTGTCCGTCCCCTGTTCTCACCTCCCAGTGTGTTTGTTCCCAATTCTCACCTCCCCATGTGTTTGTCCCCTGCTCTCACCTCACCGTGTTTGTCCCCTGCTCTCACCTCACCGTGTTTGTCCCCAGTTCTCACCTCCCCGTGTGTTTGTCTCCAGATCTCACCTCCCAGTGTGTCCGTCCCCTGTTCTCACCTCCCAGTGTGTCCGTCCCCTGTTCTCTCCTCCCAGTGTGTTTGTCCCCAGTTCTCACCTCCCAGTGTGCTTGTCCCCAGTTCTCACCTCTCAGTGTATTTGTCTCCAGTTCTCACCTCCCAGTGTGTTTGTCTCCAGTTGTCACCTGCCAGTGTGTTTGTCTCCAGTTCTCACCTCCCAGTGTATTTGTCCCCAGCTCTCACCTCCCAGTGTATTTGTCCCCAGTTCTCGACTCCCAGTGTGTTTGTCCCTAGTTCTTAGCTTCCAGTGTGTTTGTCTCCAGTTCTCTCCTCCCAGTGTGTTTGTTCCCAGTTCTCGCCTCCCAGTGTGTTTGTCTGCAGTTCTCACCTCCCAGTGAGTTTTTCCCCAGTTCTCACCTCCCAGTGTGTTCGTCCCCAGTTCTCACCTCCCCGTGTGTTTGTTCCCAGTTCTAACCTCCCAGTGTGTTGGTATCCAGTTCTCACCTCCTAGTGTGTTTTTCCCCAGTTCTCACTTCCAGTGTGTTTGTCTACAGTTCTCACTTCCCAGTGTGTTTGTCCCCAGTTCTCACCTCCCAGTGTGTTTGTCCCCAGCTCTCACCTCCCCGTGAGTTTGTCCCCAGTTCTCACCTCCCAGTGTGTTTGTCCCCAGTTCTCACCTCCCAGTGTGTTTGTCACCAGTTCTAGCCTCTCAGTGTGTTTGTCCCCAGTTCTTACCTCCCAGTGTGTTTGTCCCCAGTTCTCACCTCTCAGTGTATTTGTCCATAGTTCTTACCTCCCAGTGTGTTTGTTCCCAATTCTCACCTCCCCGAGTGTCCGTCCCCTGTTCTCCCCTCCCAGTGTGTTTGTTCCCAATTCTCACCTCCCCATGTGTTTGTCCCCTGCTCTCACCTCACCGTTTTTGTCCCCTGCTCTCACCTCACCGTGTTTGTCCCCAGTTCTCACCTCCCCGTGTGTTTCTCTCCAGATCTCACCTCCCAGTGTGTCCGTCCCCTGTTCTCTCCTCCCAGTGTGTTTGTCCCCAGTTCTCCCCTCCCAGTGTGCTTGTCCCCAGTTCTCACCTCTCAGTGTATTTGTCTCCAGTTCTCACCTCCCAGTGTGTTATTCTCCAGTTCTCACCTGCCAGTGTGTTTGTCTCCAGTTCTCACCTCCCAGTGTATTTGTCCCCAGCTCTCACCTCCCAGTGTATTTGTCCCCAGATCTCGACTCCAAGTGTGTTTGTCCCTAGTTCTTAGCTTCCAGTGTGTTTGTCTCCAGTTCTCTCCTCCCAGTGTGTTTGTTCCCAGTTCTCGCCTCCCAGTGTGTTTGTCTGCAGTTCTCACCTCCCAGTGTGTTTGTCTGCAGTTCTCACCTCCCAGTGTGTTTGTCCTCAGTTCTCATCAGTGTGGTTATCCCCAGTTCTCACCTCCCAGTGTGTTGGTATCCAGTTCTCACCTCCTAGTGTGTTTTTCCCCAGTTCTCACTTCCAGTGTGTTTGTCCCCAGTTCTCACTTCCCAGTGTGTTTGTCCCCAGTTCTCACCTCCCAGTGTGTTTGTCCCCAGTTCTCACCTCCCAGTGTGTTTGTCCCCAGTACTAACCTCCCGTGTGTTTGTCCCCAGTTCTCACATCCCATTGTGTTTGTCCCCAGTTCTCACCTCCCCGTGTGTTTGTTCCCAGTTCTAACCTCCCAGTGTGTTGGTATCCAGTTCTCACCTCCTAGTGTGTTTTTCACCAGTTCTCACTTCCAGTGTGTTTGTCTACAGTTCTCACTTCCCAGTGTGTTTGTCCCCAGTTCTCACCTCCCAGTGTGTTTGTCCCAAGCTCTCACCTCCCCGTGAGTTTGTCCCCACTTCTCACCTCCCACTGTGTTTGTCCCCAGTTCTCACCTTCCAGTATGTTTGTCACCAGTTCTCACCTCACTGTCTGTTTGTCCCCAGTTCTCACCTCTCAGTGTGTTTGTCCATAGTTCTTACCTCCCAGTGTGTTTGTTCCCAATTCTCACCTCCCCGAGTGTCCGTCCCCTGTTCTCACCTCAAAGTGTGTTTGTCCCCAGTACTCCCTTCCCAGTGTGCTTGTCCCCAGTTCTCACCTCTCAGTGTATTTGTCTCCAGTTCTCACCTCCCAGTGTGTTTGTCTCCAGTTCTCACCTGCCAGTGTGTTTGTCTCCAGTTCTCACCTCCCAGTGTATTTGTCCCCATCTCTCACCTCCCAGTGTATTTGTCCCCAGTTCTCGACTCCCAGTGTGTTTGTCCCTAGTTCTTAGCTTCCAGTGTGTTTGTCTCCAGTTCTCTCCTCCCAGTGTGTTTGTTCCCAGTTCTCGCCTCCCAGTGTGTTTGTCTGCAGTTCTCACCTCCCAGTGTGTTTGTCTGCAGTTCTCACCTCCCAGTGTGTTTGTCCTCAGTTCTCATCAGTGTGGTTATCCCCAGTTCTCACCTCCCAGTGTGTCAGTATCCAGTTCTCACCTCCTAGTGTGTTTTTCCCCAGTTCTCACTTCCAGTGTGTTTGTCCCCAGTTCTCACCTCCCAGTATGTTTGTCCCCAGTTCTCACCTCCCGGTGTGTTTGTCCCCAGTTCTCACCTCCCAGTGTGTTTGTCCCCAGTTCTCACCTCCCCGTGTGTTTGTTCCCAGTTCTAACCTCCCAGTGTGTTGGTATCCAGTTCTCACCTCCTAGTGTGTTTTTCCCCAGTTCTCACTTCCAGTGTGTTTGTCTACAGTTCTCACTTCCCAGTGTGTTTGTCCCCAGTTCTCACCTCCCAGTGTGTTTGTCCCCAGCTCTCACCTCCCCGTGAGTTTGTCCCCAGTTCTCACCTCCCAGTGTGTTTGTCCCCAGTTCTCACCTCCCAGTGTGTTTGTCACCAGTTCTCACCCCCCAGTGTGTTTGTCCCCAGTTCTTACCTTCCAGTGTGTTTGTTCCCAATTCTCACCTCCCCGAGTGTCCGTCCCCTGTTCTCCCCTCCCAGTGTGGTTGTTCCCAATTCTCACCTCCCCATGTGTTTCTCCCCTGCTCTCACCTCACCGTTTTTGTCCCCTGTTCTCTCCTCCCAGTGTGTTTGTCCCCAGTTCTCACCTCCCATTGTGCTTGTCCCCAGTTCTCACCTCTCAGTGTATTTGTCTCCAGTTCTCACCTCCCAGTGTGTTTGTCTCCAGTTCTCACCTGCCAGTGTGTTTGTCTCCAGTTCTCACCTCCCAGTGTATTTGTCCCCAGCTCTCACCTCCCAGTGTATTTGTCCCCAGTTCTCGACTCCCAGTGTGTTTGTCCCTAGTTCTTAGCTTCCAGTGTGTTTGTCTCCAGTTCTCACCGCCCAGTGTGTTTGTTCCCAGTTCTCGCCTCCCAGTGTGTTTGTATGCAGTTCTCACCTCCCAGTGTGTTTGTCTGCAGTTCTCACCTCCCAGTGTGTTTGTCCTCAGTTCTCATCAGTGTGGTTATCCCCAGTTCTCACCTCCCAGTGTGTTGGTATCCAGTTCTCACCTCCTTGTGTGTTTATCCCCAGTTCTCACTTCCAGTGTGTTTGTCCACAGTTCTCACTTCCCAGTGTGCTTGTCCCCAGTTCTCACCTCCCAGTGTGTTTGTCCCCAGTTCTCACCTCCCAGTGTGTTTGTCCCCAGTTCTCACCTCCCAGTATGTTTGTCCGCAGTTCTCACATCCCAGTGTGTTTGTCCCCAGTTCTCACCTCCCCGTGTGTTTGTTCCCAGTTCTAACCTCCCAGTGTGTTGGTATCCAGTTCTCACCTCCTAGTGTGTTTTTCCCCAGTTCTCACTTCCAGTGTGTTTGTCCCCAGTTCTCACCTCCCAGTGTGTTTGTCCCCAGCTCTCACCTCCCCATGAGTTTGTCCCCAGTTCTCACCTCCCAGTGTGTTTGTCCCCAGTTCTCACCTCCCAGTGTGTTTGTCACCAGTTCTCACCTCCCAGTGTGTTTGTCCCCAGTTCTCACCTATCAGTGTATTTGTCCATAGTTCTTACCTCCCAGTGTGTTTGTTCCCAATTCTCACCTCCCCGAGTGTCCGTCCCCTGTTCTCACCTCCCAGTGTGTTTGTTCCCAATTCTCACCTCCCCATTTTTTTGTCCCCTGCTCTCATCTCACCGTGTTTGTCCCCTGCTCTCACCTCACCGTGTTTGTCCCCAGTTCTCACCTCCCCGTGTGTTTGTCTCCAGATCTCACCTCCCAGTATGTCAGTCCCCTGTTCTCACCTCCCAGTGTGTCCGTCCCCTGTTCTCTCCTCCCAGTGTGTTTGTCCCCAGTTCTCACCTCCCAGTGTGCTTGTCCCCAGTTCTCACCTCTCAGTGTATTTGTCTCCAGTTCTCACCTCCCAGTGTGTTTGTCTCCAGTTCTCACCTGCCAGTGTGTTTGTCTCCAGTTCTCACCTCCCAGTGTATTTGTCCCCAGCTCTCACCTCCCAGTGTATTTGTCCCCAGTTCTCGACTCCCAGTGTGTTTGTCCCTAGTTCTTAGCTTCCAGTGTGTTTTTCTCCAGTTCTCTCCTCCCAGTGTGTTTGTTCCCAGTTCTCGCCTCCCAGTGTGTTTGTCTGCAGTTCTCACCTCCCAGTGTGTTTGTCTGCAGTTCTCACCTCCCAGTGTGTTTGTCCTCAGTTCTCATCAGTGTGGTTATCCCCAGTTCTCACCTCCCAGTGTGTTGGTATCCAGTTCTCACCTCCTAGTGTGTTTTTCCCCAGTTCTCACTTCCAGTGTGTTTGTCCCCAGTTCTCACTTCCCGGTGTGTTTGTCCCCAGTTCTCACCTCCCATTGTGTTTGTCCCCAGTTCTCACCTCCCAGTGTGTTTGTCCCCAGTTCTCACCTCCCAGTGTGTTTGTTCCCAGTTCTAACCTCCCAGTGTGTTGGTATCCAGTTCTCACCTCCTAGTGTGTTTTTCCCCAGTTCTCACTTCCAGTGTGTTTGTCTACAGTTCTAACTTCCCAGTGTGTTTGTCCCCAGTTCTCACCTCCCAGTGTGTTTGTCCTCAGCTCTCACCTCCCCGTGAGTTTGTCCCCAGTTCTCACCTCCCAGTGTGTTTGTCACCAGTTCTCACCTCCCAGTGTGTTTGTCCCCAGTTCTTACCTCCCAGGGTGTTTGTCCCCAGTTCTCACCTCTCAGTGTATTTGTCCATAGTTCTTACCTCCCAGTGTGTTTGTTCCCAATTCTCACCTCCCCGAGTGTCCGTCCCCTGTTCTCACCTCCCAGTGTGTTTGTTCCCAATTCTCTCCTCCCCATGTGTTTGTCCCCTGCTCTCACCTCACCGTGTTTGTCCCCTGCTCTCACCTCACCGTGTTTGTCCCCAGTTCTCACCTCCCCGTGTGTTTCTCTCCAGATCTCACCTCCCAGTGTGTCCGTCCCCTGTTCTCACCTCCCAGTGTGTCCGTCCCCTGTTCTCTCCTCCCAGTGTGTTTGTCCCCAGTTCTCACCTCCCAGTGTGCTTGTCCCCAGTTCTCACCTCTCAGTGTATTTGTCTCCAGTTCTCACCTCCCAGTGTGTTTGTCTACAGTTCTCACCTGCCAGTGTGTTTGTTTCCAGTTCTCACCTCCCAGTGTATTTGTCCCCAGCTCTCACCTCCCAGTGTATTTGTTCCCAGTTCTCGACTTCCAGTGTGTTTGTCCCTAGTTCCTGGCTTCCAGTGTGTTTGTCTCCAGTTCTCTCCTCCCAGTGTGTTTGTTCCCAGTTCTCGCCTCCCAGTGTGTTTGTCTGCAGTTCTCACCTCCCAGTGTGTTTGTCTGCAGTTCTCACCTCCCAGTGTGTTTGTCCTCAGTTCTCATCAGTGTGGTTATCCCCAGTTCTCACCTCCAAGTGTTGGTATCCAGTTCTCACCTCCTAGTGTGTTTTTCCCCAGTTCTCACTTCCAGTGTGTTTGTCCCCAGTTCTCACTTCCCAGTGTGTTTGTCCCCAGTTCTCACCTCCTAGTGTGTTTGTCCCCAGTTCTCACCTCCCAGTGTGTTTGTCCCCAGTTCTCACCTCCCAGTGTGTTTGTTCCCAGTTCTAACCTCCCAGTGTGTTGGTATCCAGTTCTCACCTCCTAGTGTGTTTTTCCCCAGTTCTCACTTCCAGTGTGTTTGTCTACAGTTCTCACTTCCCAGTGTGTTTGTCCCCAGCTCTCACCTCCCCGTGAGTTTATCCCCAGTTCTCACCTCCCAGTGTGTTTGTCCCCAGTTCTCACCTCCCAGTGTGTTTGTCACCAGTTCTCACCTCCCAGTGTGTTTGTCCCCAGTTCTTACCTCCTAGTGTGTTTGTCTCCAGTTCTCACCTCTCAGTGTATTTGTCCCCAGTTCTTACCTCCCAGTGAGTTTGTTCCCAATTCTCACCTCCCCGAGTGTCCGTCCCCTGTTCGCACCTCCCAGTTTGTTTCTTCCCAAGTCTCACCTCCCCATGTGTTTGTCCCCTGCTCTCACCTCACCGTGTTTGTCCCCTGCTCTCACCTCACCGTGTTTGTCCCCAGTTCTCACCTCCCCGTGTGTTTGTCTCCAGATCTCACCTCCCAGTGTGTCCGTCCCCTGTTCTCACCTCCCAGTGTGTCCGTCCCCTGTTCTCTCCTCCCAGTGTGTTTGTCCCCAGTTCTCACCTCCCAGTGTGCTTGTCCCCAGTTCTCACCTCTCAGTGTATTTGTCTCCAGTTCTCACCTCCCAGTGTGTTTGTCTCCAGTTCTCACCTGCCAGTGTGTTTGTCTCCAGTTCTCACCTCCCAGTGTATTTGTCCCCAGCTCTCACCTCCCAGTGTATTTGTCCCCAGTTCTCGACTACAAGTGTGTTTGTCCCTAGTTCTTAGCTTCCAGTGTTTTTGTCTCCAGTTCTCTCCTCCCAGTGTGTTTGTTCCCAGTTCTCGCCTCCCAGTGTGTTTGTCTGCAGTTCTCACCTCCCAGTGTGTTTGTCCCCAGTTCTCACATCCCAGTGTCTTCGTCCCCAGTTCTCACCTCCCCGTGTGTTTGTTCCCAGTTCTAACCTCCCAGTGTGTTGGTATCCAGTTCTCACCTCCTAGTGTGTTTTTCCCCAGTTCTCACTTCCAGTGTGTTTGTCTACAGTTCTCACTTCCCAGTGTGTTTGTCCCCAGTTCTCACCTCCCAGTGTGTTTGTCCCCAGCTCTCACCTCCCCGTGAGTTTGTCCCCAGTTCTCACCTCCCAGTGTGTTTGTCCCCAGTTCTCACCTCCCAGTGTGTTTGTCACCAGTTCTAGCCTCCCAGTGTGTTTGTCCCCAGTTTTTACCTCCCAGTGTGTTTGTCCCCAGTTCTCACCTCTCAGTGTATTTGTCCATAGTTCTTACCTCCCAGTGTGTTTGTTCCCAATTCTCACCTCCCCGAGTGTCCGTCCCCTGTTCTCCCCTCCCAGTGTGTTTGTTCCCAATTCTCACCTCCCCATGTGTTTGTTCCCTGCTCTCACCTCACCGTTTTTGTCCCCTGCTCTCACCTCACCGTGTTTGTCCCCAGTTCTCACCTCCCCGTGTGTTTCTCTCCAGATCTCACCTCCCAGTGTGTCCGTCCCCTGTTCTCACCTCCCAATGTGTCCGTCCCCTGTTCTCTCCTCCCAGTGTGTTTGTCCCCAGTTCTCACCTCCCAGTGTGCTTGTCCCCAGTTCTCACCTCTCAGTGTATTTGTCTCCAGTTCTCACCTCCCAGTGTGTTTGTCTCCAGTTCTCACCTGCCAGTGTGTTTGTCTCCAGTTCTCACCTCCCAGTGTATTTGTCCCCAGCTCTCACCTCCCAGTGTATTTGTCCCCAGTTCTCGACTCCCAGTGTTTGTCCCTAGTTCTTAGCTTCCAGTGTGTTTGTCTCCAGTTCTCTCCTCCCAGTGTGTTTGTTCCCAGTTCTCGCCTCCCAGTGTGTTTGTCTGCAGTTCTCACCTCCCAGTGTGTTTGTCTGCAGTTCTCACCTCCCAGTGTGTTTGTCCTCAGTTCTCATCAGTGTGGTTATCCCCAGTTCTCACCTCCCAGTGTGTTGGTATCCAGTTCTCACCTCCTAGTGTGTTTTTCCACAGTTCTCACTTCCAGTGTGTTTGTCCCCAGTTCTCACTTCCCAGTGTGTTTGTCCCCAGTTCTCACCTCCCAGTGTGTTTGTCCCCAGTTCTCACCTCCCAGTGCGTTTGTCCCCAGTTCTCACCTCCCAGTGTGTTTGTTCCCAGTTCTAAACTCCCAGTGTGTCGGTATCCAGTTCTCACCTCCTAGTGTGTTTTTCCCCAGTTCTCACTTCCAGTGTGTTTGTCTACAGTTCTCACTTCCCAGTGTGTTTGTCCCCAGCTCTCACCTCCCCGTGAGTTTATCCCCAGTTCTCACCTCCCAGTGTGTTTGTCCCCAGTTCTCACCTCGCAGTGTGTTTGTCACCAGTTCTCACCTCCCAGTGTGTTTGTCCCCAGTTCTTACCTCCCAGTGTGTTTGTCTCCAGTTCTCACCTCTCAGTGTATTTGTCCCCAGTTCTTACCTCCCAGGGAGTTTATTCCCAATTCTCACCTCCCCGAGTGTCCGTCCCCTGTTCTCACCTCCCAGTGTGTTTGTTCCCAATTCTCACCTCCCCATGTGTTTGTCCCCTGCTCTCACCTCACCGTGTTTGTCCCCTGCTCTCACCTCACCGTGTTTGTCCCCAGTTCTCACCTCCCCGTGTGTTTGTCTCCAGATCTCACCTCCCAGTGTGTCCGTCCCCTGTTCTCACCTCCCAGTGTGTCCGTCCCCTGTTCTCTCCTCCCAGTGTGTTTGTCCCCAGTTCTCACCTCCCAGTGTGCTTGTCCCCAGTTCTCACCTCTCAGTGTATTTGTCTCCAGTTCTCACCTCCCAGTGTGTTTGTCTCCAGTTCTCACCTGCCAGTGTGTTTGTCTCCAGTTCTCACCTCCCAGTGTATTTGTCCCCAGCTCTCACCTCCCAGTGTATTTGTCCCCAGTTCTCGACTCCCAGTGTGTTTGTCCCTAGTTCTTAGCTTCCAGTGTGTTTGTCTCCAGTTCTCTCCTCCCAGTGTGTTTGTTCCCAGTTCTCGCCTCCTAGTGTGTTTGTCTGCAGTTCTCACCTCCCAGTGTGTTTTTCCCCAGTTCTCACCTCCCAGTGTGTTCGTCCCCAGTTCTCACCTCCCCGTGTGTTTGTTCCCAGTTCTAACCTCCCAGTGTGTTGGTATCCAGTTCTCACCTCCTAGTGTGTTTTTCCCCAGTTCTCACTTCCAGTGTGTTTGTCTACAGTTCTCACTTCCCAGTGTGTTTGTCCCCAGTTCTCACCTCCCAGTGTGTTTGTCCCCAGCTCTCACCTCCCCGTGAGTTTGTCCCCAGTTCTCACCTCCCAGTGTGTTTGTCCCCAGTTCTCACCTCCCAGTGTGTTTGTCACCAGTTCTAGCCTCCCAGTGTGTTTGTCCCCAGTTCTTACCTCCCAGTGTGTTTGTCCCCAGTTCTCACCTCTCAGTGTATTTGTCCATAGTTCTTACCTCCCAGTGTGTTGGTTCCCAATTCTCACCTCCCCGAGTGTCCGTCCCCTGTTCTCCCCTCCCAGTGTGTTTGTTCCCAATTCTCACCTCCCCATGTGTTTGTCCCCTGCTCTCACCTCACCGTTTTTGTCCCCTGCTCTCACCTCACCGTGTTTGTCCCCAGTTCTCACCTCCCCGTGTGTTTCTCTCCAGATCTCACCTCCCAGTGTGTCCGTCCCCTGTTCTCAACTCCCAGTGTGTCCGTCCCCTGTTCTCTCCTCCCAGTGTGTTTGTCCCCAGTTCTCACCTCCCAGTGTGTTTGTCCCCAGTTCTCACCTCGCAGTGTGTTTGTCACCAGTTCTCACCTCCCAGTGTGTTTGTCCCCAGTTCTTACCTCCCAGTGTGTTTGTCTCCAGTTCTCACCTCTCAGTGTATTTGTCCCCAGTTCTTACCTCCCAGTGAGTTTGTTCCCAATTCTCACCTCCCCGAGTGTCCGTCCCCTGTTCTCACCTCCCAGTGTGTTTGTTCCCAATTCTCACCTCCCCATGTGTTTGTCCCCTGCTCTCACCTCACCGTGTTTGTCCCCTGCTCTCACCTCACCGTGTTTGTCCCCAGTTCTCACCTCCCCGTGTGTTTGTCTCCAGATCTCACCTCCCAGTGTGTCCGTCCCCTGTTCTCACCTCCCAGTGTGTCCGTCCCCTGTTCTCTCCTCCCAGTGTGTTTGTCCCCAGTTCTCACCTCCCAGTGTGCTTGTCCCCAGTTCTCACCTCTCAGTGTATTTGTCTCCAGTTCTCACCTCCCAGTGTGTTTGTCTCCAGTTCTCACCTGCCAGTGTGTTTGTCTCCAGTTCTCACCTCCCAGTGTATTTGTCCCCAGCTCTCACCTCCCAGTGTATTTGTCCCCAGTTCTCGACTCCCAGTGTGTTTGTCCCTAGTTCTTAGCTTCCAGTGTGTTTGTCTCCAGTTCTCTCCTCCCAGTGTGTTTGTTCCCAGTTCTCGCCTCCCAGTATGTTTGTCTGCAGTTCTCACCTCCCAGTGTGTTTGTCCCCAGTTCTCACATCCCAGTTTGTTCGTCCCCAGTTCTCACCTCCCCGTGTGTTTGTTCCCAGTTCTAACCTCCCAGTGTGTTGGTATCCAGTTCTCACCTCCTAGTGTGTTTTTCCCCAGTTCTCACTTCCAGTGTGTTTGTCTACAGTTCTCACTTCCCAGTGTGTTTGTCCCCAGCTCTCACCTCCCCGTGAGTTTGTCCCCAGTTCTCACCTCCCAGTGTGTTTGTCCCCAGTTCTCACCTCCCAGTGTGTTTGTCACCAGTTCTAGCCTCCCAGTGTGTTTGTCCCCAGTTCTTACCTCCCAGTGTGTTTGTCCCCAGTTCTCACCTCTCAGTGTATTTGTCCATAGTTCTTACCTCCCAGTGTGTTTGTTCCCAATTCTCGACTCCCAGTGTGTTTGTCCCTAGTTCTTAGCTTCCAGTGTGTTTGTCTCCAGTTCTCACCTCCCAGTGTGTTTGTTCCCAGTTCTCGCCTCCCAGTGTGTTTGTCTGCAGTTCTCACCTGCCAGTGTGTTTGTCTCCAGTTCTCACCTCCCAGTGTATTTGTCCCCAGCTCTCACCTCCCAGTGTATTTGTCCCCAGTTCTCGACTCCCAGTGTGTTTGTCCCTAGTTCTTAGCTTCCAGTGTGTTTGTCTCCAGTTCTCACCTCCCAGTGTGTTTGTTCCCAGTTCTTGCCTCCCAGTGTGTCTGTCTGCAGTTCTCACCTCCCAGTGTGTTTGTCTGCAGTTCTCACCTTCCAGTGTGTTTGTCCTCAGTTCTCATCAGTGTGGTTATCCCCAGTTCTCACCTCCCAGTGTGTTGGTATCCAGTTCTCACCTCCTTGTGTGTTTATCCCCAGTTCTCACTTCCAGTGTGTTTGTCCACAGTTCTCACTTCCCAGTGTGCTTGTCCCCAGTTCTCACCTCCCAGTGTGTTTGTCCCCAGTTCTCACCTCCCAGTGTGTTTGTCCCCAGTTCTCACCTCCCAGTATGTTTGTCCCCAGTTCTCACATCCCAGTGTGTTTGTCCCCAGTTCTCACCTCCCCGTGTGTTTGTTCCCATTTCTAACCTCCCAGTGTGTTGGTATCCAGTTCTCACCTCCTAGTGTGTTTTTCCCCAGTTCTCACTTCCAGTGTGTTTGTCCCCAGTTCTCACCTCCCAGTGTGTTTGTCCCCAGCTCTCACCTCCCCATGAGTTTGTCCCCAGTTCTCACCTCCCAGTGTGTTTGTCCCCAGTTCTCACCTCGCAGTGTGTTTGTCACCAGTTCTCACCTCCCAGTGTGTTTGTCCCCAGTTCTCACCTATCAGTGTATTTGTCCATAGTTCTTACCTCCCAGTGTGTTTGTTCCCAATTCTCACCTCCCCGAGTGTCCGTCCCCTGTTCTCACCTCCCAGTGTGTTTGTTCCCAATTCTCACCTCCCCATTTTTTTGTCTCCTGCTCTCATCTCACCGTGTTTGTCCCCTGCTCTCACCTCACCGTGTTTGTCCCCAGTTCTCACCTCTCCGTGTGTTTGTCTCCAGATCTCACCTCCCAGTATGTCAGTCCCCTGTTCTCACCTCCCAGTGTGTCCGTCCCCTGTTCTCTCCTCCCAGTGTGTTTGTCCCCAGTTCTCACCTCCCAGTGTGCTTGTCCCCAGTTCTCACCTCTCAGTGTATTTGTCTCCAGTTCTCACCTCCCAGTGTGTTTGTCTCCAGTTCTCACCTGCCAGTGTGTTTGTCTCCAGTTTTCACCTCCCAGTGTATTTGTCCCCAGCTCTCACCTCCCAGTGTATTTGTCCCCAGTTCTCGACTCCCAGTGTGTTTGTCCCTAGTTCTTAGCTTCCAGTGTGTTTTTCTCCAGTTCTCTCCTCCCAGTGTGTTTGTTCCCAGTTCTCGCCTCCCAGTGTGTTTGTCTGCAGTTCTCACCTCCCAGTGTGTTTGTCTGCAGTTCTCACCTCCCAGTGTGTTTGTCCTCAGTTCTCATCAGTGTGGTTATCCCCAGTTCTCACCTCCCAGTGTGTTGGTATCCAGTTCTCACCTCCTAGTGTGTTTTTCCCCAGTTCTCACTTCCAGTGTGTTTGTCCCCAGTTCTCACTTCCCGGTGTGTTTGTCCCCAGTTCTCACCTCCCATTGTGTTTGTCCCCAGTTCTCACCTCCCAGTGTGTTTGTCCCCAGTTCTCACCTCCCAGTGTGTTTGTTCCCAGTTCTAACCTCCCAGTGTGTTGGTATCCAGTTCTCACCTCCTAGTGTGTTTTTCCCCAGTTCTCACTTCCAGTGTGTTTGTCTACAGTTCTAACTTCCCAGTGTGTTTGTCCCCA
Organism: Ariolimax columbianus; assembly: GCA_036924085.1. Lineage (NCBI taxonomy): Eukaryota > Metazoa > Mollusca > Gastropoda > Stylommatophora > Arionidae > Ariolimax > Ariolimax columbianus. The sequence goes on from JAVGWX010000014.1 coordinate 1,197,879, forward strand.
GTTCTCACCTCCCAGTGTGTTTGTCCTCAGCTCTCACCTCCCCGTGAGTTTGTCCCCAGTTCTCACCTCCCAGTGTGTTTGTCACCAGTTCTCACCTCCCAGTGTGTTTGTCCCCAGTTCTTACCTCCCAGGGTGTTTGTCCCCAGTTCTCACCTCTCAGTGTATTTGTCCATAGTTCTTACCTCCCAGTGTGTTTGTTCCCAATTCTCACCTCCCCGAGTGTCCGTCCCCTGTTCTCACCTCCCAGTGTGTTTGTTCCCAATTCTCTCCTCCCCATGTGTTTGTCCTCAGCTCTCACCTCCCCGTGAGTTTGTCCCCAGTTCTCACCTCCCAGTGTGTTTGTCCCCAGTTCTCACCTCCCAGTGTGTTTGTCACCAGTTCTAGCCTCCCAGTGTGTTTGTCCCCAGTTCTTACCTCCCAGTGTGTTTGTCCCCAGTTCTCACCTCTCAGTGTATTTGTCCATAGTTCTTACCTCCCAGTGTGTTTGTTCCCAATTCTCGACTCCCAGTGTGTTTGTCCCTAGTTCTTAGCTTCCAGTGTGTTTGTCTCCAGTTCTCACCTCCCAGTGTGTTTGTTCCCAGTTCTCGCCTCCCAGTGTGTTTGTCTGCAGTTCTCACCTGCCAGTGTGTTTGTCTCCAGTTCTCACCTCCCAGTGTATTTGTCCCCAGCTCTCACCTCCCAGTGTATTTGTCCCCAGTTCTCGACTCCCAGTGTGTTTGTCCCTAGTTCTTAGCTTCCAGTGTGTTTGTCTCCAGTTCTCACCTCCCAGTGTGTTTGTTCCCAGTTCTTGCCTCCCAGTGTGTCTGTCTGCAGTTCTCACCTCCCAGTGTGTTTGTCTGCAGTTCTCACCTTCCAGTGTGTTTGTCCTCAGTTCTCATCAGTGTGGTTATCCCCAGTTCTCACCTCCCAGTGTGTTGGTATCCAGTTCTCACCTCCTTGTGTGTTTATCCCCAGTTCTCACTTCCAGTGTGTTTGTCCACAGTTCTCACTTCCCAGTGTGCTTGTCCCCAGTTCTCACCTCCCAGTGTGTTTGTCCCCAGTTCTCACCTCCCAGTGTGTTTGTCCCCAGTTCTCACCTCCCAGTATGTTTGTCCCCAGTTCTCACATCCCAGTGTGTTTGTCCCCAGTTCTCACCTCCCCGTGTGTTTGTTCCCAGTTCGAACCTCCCAGTGTGTTTGTATCCAGTTCTCACCTCCTAGTGTGTTTTTCCCCAGTTCTCACTTCCAGTGTGTTTGTCCCCAGTTCTCACCTCCCAGTGTGTTTGTCCCCAGCTCTCACCTCCCCATGAGTTTGTCCCCAGTTCTCACCTCCCAGTGTGTTTGTCCCCAGTTCTCACCTCGCAGTGTGTTTGTCACCAGTTCTCACCTCCCAGTGTGTTTGTCCCCAGTTCTCACCTATCAGTGTATTTGTCCATAGTTCTTACCTCCCAGTGTGTTTGTTCCCAATTCTCACCTCCCCGAGTGTCCGTCCCCTGTTCTCACCTCCCAGTGTGTTTGTTCCCAATTCTCACCTCCCCATTTTTTTGTCTCCTGCTCTCATCTCACCGTGTTTGTCCCCTGCTCTCACCTCACCGTGTTTGTCCCCAGTTCTCACCTCTCCGTGTGTTTGTCTCCAGATCTCACCTCCCAGTATGTCAGTCCCCTGTTCTCACCTCCCAGTGTGTCCGTCCCCTGTTCTCTCCTCCCAGTGTGTTTGTCCCCAGTTCTCACCTCCCAGTGTGCTTGTCCCCAGTTCTCACCTCTCAGTGTATTTGTCTCCAGTTCTCACCTCCCAGTGTGTTTGTCTCCAGTTCTCACCTGCCAGTGTGTTTGTCTCCAGTTTTCACCTCCCAGTGTATTTGTCCCCAGCTCTCACCTCCCAGTGTATTTGTCCCCAGTTATCGACTCCCAGTGTGTTTGTCCCTAGTTCTTAGCTTCCAGTGTGTTTTTCTCCAGTTCTCTCCTCCCAGTGTGTTTGTTCCCAGTTCTCGCCTCCCAGTGTGTTTGTCTGCAGTTCTCACCTCCCAGTGTGTTTGTCTGCAGTTCTCACCTCCCAGTGTGTTTGTCCTCAGTTCTCATCAGTGTGGTTATCCCCAGTTCTCACCTCCCAGTGTGTTGGTATCCAGTTCTCACCTCCTAGTGTGTTTTTCCCCAGTTCTCACTTCCAGTGTGTTTGTCCCCAGTTCTCACTTCCCGGTGTGTTTGTCCCCAGTTCTCACCTCCCATTGTGTTTGTCCCCAGTTCTCACCTCCCAGTGTGTTTGTCCCCAGTTCTCACCTCCCAGTGTGTTTGTTCCCAGTTCTAACCTCCCAGTGTGTTGGTATCCAGTTCTCACCTCCTAGTGTGTTTTTCCCCAGTTCTCACTTCCAGTGTGTTTGTCTACAGTTCTAACTTCCCAGTGTGTTTGTCCCCAGTTCTCACCTCCCAGTGTGTTTGTCCTCAGCTCTCACCTCCCCGTGAGTTTGTCCCCAGTTCTCACCTCCCAGTGTGTTTGTCACCAGTTCTCACCTCCCAGTGTGTTTGTCCCCAGTTCTTACCTCCCAGGGTGTTTGTCCCCAGTTCTCACCTCTCAGTGTATTTGTCCATAGTTCTTACCTCCCAGTGTGTTTGTTCCCAATTCTCACCTCCCCGAGTGTCCGTCCCCTGTTCTCACCTCCCAGTGTGTTTGTTCCCAATTCTCTCCTCCCCATGTGTTTGTCCTCAGCTCTCACCTCCCCGTGAGTTTGTCCCCAGTTCTCACCTCCCAGTGTGTTTGTCCCCAGTTCTCACCTCCCAGTGTGTTTGTCACCAGTTCTAGCCTCCCAGTGTGTTTGTCCCCAGTTCTTACCTCCCAGTGTGTTTGTCCCCAGTTCTCACCTCTCAGTGTATTTGTCCATAGTTCTTACCTCCCAGTGTGTTTGTTCCCAATTCTCGACTCCCAGTGTGTTTGTCCCTAGTTCTTAGCTTCCAGTGTGTTTGTCTCCAGTTCTCACCTCCCAGTGTGTTTGTTCCCAGTTCTCGCCTCCCAGTGTGTTTGTCTGCAGTTCTCACCTGCCAGTGTGTTTGTCTCCAGTTCTCACCTCCCAGTGTATTTGTCCCCAGCTCTCACCTCCCAGTGTATTTGTCCCCAGTTCTCGACTCCCAGTGTGTTTGTCCCTAGTTCTTAGCTTCCAGTGTGTTTGTCTCCAGTTCTCACCTCCCAGTGTGTTTGTTCCCAGTTCTTGCCTCCCAGTGTGTCTGTCTGCAGTTCTCACCTCCCAGTGTGTTTGTCTGCAGTTCTCACCTTCCAGTGTGTTTGTCCTCAGTTCTCATCAGTGTGGTTATCCCCAGTTCTCACCTCCCAGTGTGTTGGTATCCAGTTCTCACCTCCTTGTGTGTTTATCCCCAGTTCTCACTTCCAGTGTGTTTGTCCACAGTTCTCACTTCCCAGTGTGCTTGTCCCCAGTTCTCACCTCCCAGTGTGTTTGTCCCCAGTTCTCACCTCCCAGTGTGTTTGTCCCCAGTTCTCACCTCCCAGTATGTTTGTCCCCAGTTCTCACATCCCAGTGTGTTTGTCCCCAGTTCTCACCTCCCCGTGTGTTTGTTCCCAGTTCTAACCTCCCAGTGTGTTTGTATCCAGTTCTCACCTCCTAGTGTGTTTTTCCCCAGTTCTCACTTCCAGTGTGTTTGTCCCCAGTTCTCACCTCCCAGTGTGTTTGTCCCCAGCTCTCACCTCCCCATGAGTTTGTCCCCAGTTCTCACTTCCCAGTGTGTTTGTCCCCAGTTCTCACCTCGCAGTGTGTTTGTCACCAGTTCTCACCTCCCAGTGTGTTTGTCCCCAGTTCTCACCTATCAGTGTATTTGTCCATAGTTCTTACCTCCCAGTGTGTTTGTTCCCAATTCTCACCTCCCCGAGTGTCCGTCCCCTGTTCTCACCTCCCAGTGTGTTTGTTCCCAATTCTCACCTCCCCATTTTTTTGTCTCCTGCTCTCATCTCACCGTGTTTGTCCCCTGCTCTCACCTCACCGTGTTTGTCCCCAGTTCTCACCTCTCCGTGTGTTTGTCTCCAGATCTCACCTCCCAGTATGTCAGTCCCCTGTTCTCACCTCCCAGTGTGTCCGTCCCCTGTTCTCTCCTCCCAGTGTGTTTGTCCCCAGTTCTCACCTCCCAGTGTGCTTGTCCCCAGTTCTCACCTCTCAGTGTATTTGTCTCCAGTTCTCACCTCCCAGTGTGTTTGTCTCCAGTTCTCACCTGCCAGTGTGTTTGTCTCCAGTTTTCACCTCCCAGTGTATTTGTCCCCAGCTCTCACCTCCCAGTGTATTTGTCCCCAGTTCTCGACTCCCAGTGTGTTTGTCCCTAGTTCTTAGCTTCCAGTGTGTTTTTCTCCAGTTCTCTCCTCCCAGTGTGTTTGTTCCCAGTTCTCGCCTCCCAGTGTGTTTGTCTGCAGTTCTCACCTCCCAGTGTGTTTGTCTGCAGTTCTCACCTCCCAGTGTGTTTGTCCTCAGTTCTCATCAGTGTGGTTATCCCCAGTTCTCACCTCCCAGTGTGTTGGTATCCAGTTCTCACCTCCTAGTGTGTTTTTCCCCAGTTCTCACTTCCAGTGTGTTTGTCCCCAGTTCTCACTTCCCGGTGTGTTTGTCCCCAGTTCTCACCTCCCATTGTGTTTGTCCCCAGTTCTCACCTCCCAGTGTGTTTGTCCCCAGTTCTCACCTCCCAGTGTGTTTGTTCCCAGTTCTAACCTCCCAGTGTGTTGGTATCCAGTTCTCACCTCCTAGTGTGTTTTTCCCCAGTTCTCACTTCCAGTGTGTTTGTCTACAGTTCTAACTTCCCAGTGTGTTTGTCTCCAGTTCTCACCTCCCAGTGTATTTGTCCCCAGCTCTCACCTCCCAGTGTATTTGTTCCCAGTTCTCGACTTCCAGTGTGTTTGTCCCTAGTTCCTGGCTTCCAGTGTGTTTGTCTCCAGTTCTCTCCTCCCAGTGTGTTTGTTCCCAGTTCTCGCCTCCCAGTGTGTTTGTCTGCAGTTCTCACCTCCCAGTGTGTTTGTCTGCAGTTCTCACCTCCCAGTGTGTTTGTCCTCAGTTCTCATCAGTGTGGTTATCCCCAGTTCTCACCTCCAAGTGTTGGTATCCAGTTCTCACCTCCTAGTGTTTTTTTCCCCAGTTCTCACTTCCAGTGTGTTTGTCCCCAGTTCTCACTTCCCAGTGTGTTTGTCCCCAGTTCTCACCTCCTAGTGTGTTTGTCCCCAGTTCTCACCTCCCAGTGTGTTTGTCCCCAGTTCTCACCTCCCAGTGTGTTTGTTCCCAGTTCTAACCTCCCAGTGTGTTGGTATCCAGTTCTCACCTCCTAGTGTGTTTTTCCCCAGTTCTCACTTCCAGTGTGTTTGTCTACAGTTCTCACTTCCCAGTGTGTTTGTCCCCAGCTCTCACCTCCCCGTGAGTTTATCCCCAGTTCTCACCTCCCAGTGTGTTTGTCCCCAGTTCTCACCTCCCAGTGTGTTTGTCACCAGTTCTCACCTCCCAGTGTGTTTGTCCCCAGTTCTTACCTCCCAGTGTGTTTGTCTCCAGTTCTCACCTCTCAGTGTATTTGTCCCCAGTTCTTACCTCCCAGTGAGTTTGTTCCCAATTCTCACCTCCCTGAGTGTCCGTCCCCTGTTCTCACCTCCCAGTTTGTTTCTTCCCAAGTCTCACCTCCCCACTTGTTTTTGTCCCCTGCTCTCACCTCACCGTGTTTGTCCCCTGCTCTCACCTCACCGTGTTTGTCCCCAGTTCTCACCTCCCCGTGTGTTTGTCTCCAGATCTCACCTCCCAGTGTGTCCGTCCCCTGTTCTCACCTCCCAGTGTGTCCGTCCCCTGTTCTCTCCTCCCAGTGTGTTTGTCCCCAGTTCTCACCTCCCAGTGTGCTTGTCCCCAGTTCTAACCTCTCAGTGTATTTGTCTCCATTTTTCACCTCCCAGTGTGTTTGTCTCCAGTTCTCACCTGCCAGTGTGTTTGTCTCCAGTTCTCACCTCCCAGTGTATTTGTCCCCAGCTCTCACCTCCCAGTGTATTTGTCCCCAGTTCTCGACTACAAGTGTGTTTGTCCCTAGTTCTTAGCTTCCAGTGTTTTTGTCTCCAGTTCTCTCCTCCCAGTGTGTTTGTTCCCAGTTCTCGCCTCCCAGTGTGTTTGTCTGCAGTTCTCACCTCCCAGTGTGTTTGTCCCCAGTTCTCACATCCCAGTGTCTTTGTCCCCAGTTCTCACCTCCCCGTGTGTTTGTTCCCAGTTCTAACCTCCCAGTGTGTTGGTATCCAGTTCTCACCTCCTAGTGTGTTTTTCCCCAGTTCTCACTTCCAGTGTGTTTGTCTACAGTTCTCACTTCCCAGTGTGTTTGTCCCCAGTTCTCACCTCCCAGTGTGTTTGTCCCCAGCTCTCACCTCCCCGTGAGTTTGTCCCCAGTTCTCACCTCCCAGTGTGTTTGTCCCCAGTTCTCACCTCCCAGTGTGTTTGTCACCAGTTCTAGCCTCCCAGTGTGTTTGTCCCCAGTTTTTACCTCCCAGTGTGTTTGTCCCCAGTTCTCACCTCTCAGTGTATTTGTCCATAGTTCTTACCTCCCAGTGTGTTTGTTCCCAATTCTCACCTCCCCGAGTGTCCGTCCCCTGTTCTCCCCTCCCAGTGTGTTTGTTCCCAATTCTCACCTCCCCATGTGTTTGTTCCCTGCTCTCACCTCACCGTTTTTGTCCCCTGCTCTCACCTCAACGTGTTTGTCCCCAGTTCTCACCTCCCCGTGTGTTTCTCTCCAGATCTCACCTCCCAGTGTGTCCGTCCCCTGTTCTCACCTCCCAATGTGTCCGTCCCCTTTTCTCTCCTCCCAGTGTGTTTGTCCCCAGTTCTCACCTCCCAGTGTGCTTGTCCCCAGTTCTCACCTCTCAGTGTATTTGTCTCCAGTTCTCACCTCCCAGTGTGTTTGTCTCCAGTTCTCACCTGCCAGTGTGTTTGTCTCCAGTTCTCACCTCCCAGTGTATTTGTCCCCAGCTCTCACCTCCCAGTGTATTTGTCCCCAGTTCTCGACTCCCAGTGTTTGTCCCTAGTTCTTAGCTTCCAGTGTGTTTGTCTCCAGTTCTCTCCTCCCAGTGTGTTTGTTCCCAGTTCTCGCCTCCCAGTGTGTTTGTCTGCAGTTCTCACCTCCCAGTGTGTTTGTCTGCAGTTCTCACCTCCCAGTGTGTTTGTCCTCAGTTCTCATCAGTGTGGTTATCCCCAGTTCTCACCTCCCAGTGTGTTGGTATCCAGTTCTCACCTCCTAGTGTGTTTTTCCACAGTTCTCACTTCCAGTGTGTTTGTCCCCAGTTCTCACTTCCCAGTGTGTTTGTCCCCAGTTCTCACCTCCCAGTGTGTTTGTCCCCAGTTCTCACCTCCCAGAGCGTTTGTCCCCAGTTCTCACCTCCCAGTGTGTTTGTTCCCAGTTCTAAACTCCCAGTGTGTCGGTATCCAGTTCTCACCTCCTAGTTTGTTTTTCCCCAGTTCTCACTTCCAGTGTGTTTGTCTACAGTTCTCACTTCCCAGTGTGTTTGTCCCCAGCTCTCACCTCCCCGTGAGTTTATCCCCAGTTCTCACCTCCCAGTGTGTTTGTCCCCAGTTCTCACCTCACAGTGTGTTTGTCACCAGTTCTCACCTCCCAGTGTGTTTGTCCCCAGTTCTTACCTCCCAGTGTGTTTGTCTCCAGTTCTCACCTCTCAGTGTATTTGTCCCCAGTTCTTACCTCCCAGTGAGTTTATTCCCAATTCTCACCTCCCCGAGTGTCCGTCCCCTGTTCTCACCTCCCAGTGTGTTTGTTCCCAATTCTCACCTCCCCATGTGTTTGTCCCCTGCTCTCACCTCACCGTGTTTGTCCCCTGCTCTCACCTCACCGTGTTTGTCCCCAGTTCTCACCTCCCCGTGTGTTTGTCTCCAGATCTCACCTCCCAGTGTGTCCGTCCCCTGTTCTCACCTCCCAGTGTGTCCGTCCCCAGTTCTCTCCTCCCAGTGTGTTTGTCCCCAGTTCTCACCTCCCAGTGTGCTTGTCCCCAGTTCTCACCTCTCAGTGTATTTGTCTCCAGTTCTCACCTCCCAGTGTGTTTGTCTCCAGTTCTCACCTGCCAGTGTGTTTGTCTCCAGTTCTCACCTCCCAGTGTATTTGTCCCCAGCTCTCACCTCCCAGTGTATTTGTCCCCAGTTCTCGACTCCCAGTGTGTTTGTCCCTAGTTCTTAGCTTCCAGTGTGTTTGTCTCCAGTTCTCTCCTCCCAGTGTGTTTGTTCCCAGTTCTCGCCTCCCAGTGTGTTTGTCTGCAGTTCTCACCTCCCAGTGTGTTTTTCCCCAGTTCTCACCTCCCAGTGTGTTCGTCCCCAGTTCTCACCTCCCCGTGTGTTTGTTCCCAGTTCTAACCTCCCAGTGTGTTGGTATCCAGTTCTCACCTCCTAGTGTGTTTTTCCCCAGTTCTCACTTCCAGTGTGTTTGTCTACAGTTCTCACTTCCCAGTGTGTTTGTCCCCAGTTCTCACCTCCCAGTGTGTTTGTCCCCAGCTCTCACCTCCCCGTGAGTTTGTCCCCAGTTCTCACCTCCCAGTGTGTTTGTCCCCAGTTCTCACCTCCCAGTGTGTTTGTCACCAGTTCTAGCCTCTCAGTGTGTTTGTCCCCAGTTCTTACCTCCCAGTGTGTTTGTCCCCAGTTCTCACCTCTCAGTGTATTTGTCCATAGTTCTTACCTTCCAGTGTGTTTGTTCCCAATTCTCACCTCCCCGAGTGTCCGTCCCCTGTTCTCCCCTCCCAGTGTGTTTGTTCCCAATTCTCACCTCCCCATGTGTTTGTCCCCTGCTCTCACCTCACGGTTTTTGTCCCCTGCTCTCACCTCACCGTGTTTGTCCCCAGTTCTCACCTCCCCGTGTGTTTCTCTCCAGATCTCACCTCCCAGTGTGTCCGTCCCCTGTTCTCAACTCCCAGTGTGTCCGTCCCCTGTTCTCTCCTCCCAGTGTGTTTGTCCCCAGTTCTCACCTCCCAGTGTGTTTGTCCCCAGTTCTCACCTCGCAGTGTGTTTGTCACCAGTTCTCACCTCCCAGTGTGTTTGTCCCCAGTTCTTACCTCCCAGTGTGTTTGTCTCCAGTTCTCACCTCTCAGTGTATTTGTCCCCAGTTCTTACCTCCCAGTGAGTTTGTTCCCAATTCCCACCTCCCCGAGTGTCCGTCCCCTGTTCTCACCTCCCAGTGTGTTTGTTCCCAATTCTCACCTCCCCATGTGTTTGTCCCCTGCTCTCACCTCACCGTGTTTGTCCCCTGCTCTCACCTCACCGTGTTTGTCCCCAGTTCTCACCTCCCCGTGTGTTTGTCTCCAGATCTCACCTCCCAGTGTGTCCGTCCCCTGTTCTCACCTCCCAGTGTGTCCGTCCCCTGTTCTCTCCTCCCAGTGTGTTTGTCCCCAGTTCTCACCTCCCAGTGTGCTTGTCCCCAGTTCTCACCTGTCAGTGTATTTGTCTCCAGTTCTCACCTCCCAGTGTGTTTGTCTCCAGTTCTCACCTGCCAGTGTGTTTGTCTCCAGTTCTCACCTCCCAGTGTATTTGTCCCCAGCTCTCACCTCCCAGTGTATTTGTCGCCAGTTCTCGACTCCCAGTGTGTTTGTCCCTAGTTCTTAGCTTCCAGTGTGTTTGTCTCCAGTTCTCTCCTCCCAGTGTGTTTGTTCCCAGTTCTCGCCTCCCAGTGTGTTTGTCTGCAGTTCTCACCTCCCAGTGTGTTTGTCCCCAGTTCTCACATCCCAGTGTGTTCGTCCCCAGTTCTCACCTCCCCGTGTGTTTGTTCCCAGTTCTAACCTCCCAGTGTGTTGGTATCCAGTTCTCACCTCCTAGTGTGTTTTTCCCCAGTTCTCACTTCCAGTGTGTTTGTCTACAGTTCTCACTTCCCAGTGTGTTTGTCCCCAGTTCTCACCTCCCAGTGTGTTTGTCCCCAGCTCTCACCTCCCCGTGAGTTTGTCCCCAGTTCTCACCTCCCAGTGTGTTTGTCCCCAGTTCTCACCTCCCAGTGTGTTTGTCACCAGTTCTAGCCTCCCAGTGTGTTTGTCCCCAGTTCTTACCTCCCAGTGTGTTTGTCCCCAGTTCTTACCTCTCAGTGTATTTGTCCATAGTTCTTACCTCCCAGTGTGTTTGTTCCCAATTCTCACCTCCCCGAGTGTCCGTCCCCTGCTCTCACCTCACCGTGTTTGTCCCCAGTTCTCACCTCCCCGTGTGTTTCTCTCCAGATCTCACCTCCCAGTGTGTCCGTCCCCTGTTCTTAACTCCCAGTGTGTCCGTCCCCTGTTCTCTCCTCCCAGTGTGTTTGTCCCCAGTTCTCACCTCCCAGTGTGCTTGTCCTCAGTTCTCACCTCTCAGTGTATTTGTCTCCAGTTCTCACCTCCCAGTGTGTTTGTCTCCAGTTCTCACCTGCCAGTGTGTTTGTCTCCAGTTCTCACCTCCCAGTGTATTTGTTCCCAGCTCTCACCTCCCAGTGTATTTGTCCCCAGTTCTCGACTCCCAGTGTGTTTGTCCCTAGTTCTTAGCTTCCAGTGTGTTTGTCTCCAGTTCTCTCCTCCCAGTGTGTTTGTTCCCAGTTCTCGCCTCCCAGTGTGTTTGTCTGCAGTTCTCACCTCCCAGTGTGTTTGTCCTCAGTTCTCATCAGTGTGGTTATCCCCAGTTCTCCCCTCCCAGTGTGTTGGTATCCAGTTCTCACCTCCTAGTGTGTTTTTCCCCAGTTCTCACTTCCAGTGTGTTTGTCCCCAGTTCTCACTTCCCAGTGTGTTTGTCCCCAGTTCTCACCTCCCAGTGTGTTTGTCCCCAGCTCTCACCTCCCCGTGAGTTTGTCCCCAGTTCTCACCTCCCAGTGTGTTTGTCCCCAGTTCTCACCTCCCAGTGTGTTTGTCACCAGTTCTAGCCTCTCAGTGTGTTTGTCCCCAGTTCTTACCTCCCAGTGTGTTTGTCCCCAGTTCTCACCTCTCAGTGTATTTGTCCATAGTTCTTACCTTCCAGTGTGTTTGTTCCCAATTCTCACCTCCCCGAGTGTCCGTCCCCTGTTCTCCCCTCCCAGTGTGTTTGTTCCCAATTCTCACCTCCCCATGTGTTTGTCCCCTGCTCTCACCTCACCGTTTTTGTCCCCTGCTCTCACCTCACCGTGTTTGTCCCCAGTTCTCACCTCCCCGTGTGTTTCTCTCCAGATCTCACCTCCCAGTGTGTCCGTCCCCTGTTCTCAACTCCCAGTGTGTCCGTCCCCTGTTCTCTCCTCCCAGTGTGTTTGTCCCCAGTTCTCACCTCCCAGTGTTTGTCCCCAGTTCTCACCTCGCAGTGTGTTTGTCACCAGTTCTCACCTCCCAGTGTGTTTGTCCCCAGTTCTTACCTCCCAGTGTGTTTGTCTCCAGTTCTCACCTCTCAGTGTATTTGTCCCCAGTTCTTACCTCCCAGTGAGTTTGTTCCCAATTCCCACCTCCCCGAGTGTCCGTCCCCTGTTCTCACCTCCCAGTGTGTTTGTTCCCAATTCTCACCTCCCCATGTGTTTGTCCCCTGCTCTCACCTCACCGTGTTTGTCCCCTGCTCTCACCTCACCGTGTTTGTCCCCAGTTCTCACCTCCCCGTGTGTTTGTCTCCAGATCTCACCTCCCAGTGTGTCCGTCCCCTGTTCTCACCTCCCAGTGTGTCCGTCCCCTGTTCTCTCCTCCCAGTGTGTTTGTCCCCAGTTCTCACCTCCCAGTGTGCTTGTCCCCAGTTCTCACCTCTCAGTGTATTTGTCTCCAGTTCTCACCTCCCAGTGTGCTTGTCCTCAGTTCTCACCTCTCAGTGTATTTGTCTCCAGTTCTCACCTCCCAGTGTGTTTGTCTCCAGTTCTCACCTGCCAGTGTGTTTGTCTCCAGTTCTCACCTCCCAGTGTATTTGTTCCCAGCTCTCACCTCCCAGTGTATTTGTCCCCAGTTCTCGACTCCCAGTGTGTTTGTCCCTAGTTCTTAGCTTCCAGTGTGTTTGTCTCCAGTTCTCTCCTCCCAGTGTGTTTGTTCCCAGTTCTCGCCTCCCAGTGTGTTTGTCTGCAGTTCTCACCTCCCAGTGTGTTTGTCCTCAGTTCTCATCAGTGTGGTTATCCCCAGTTCTCCCCTCCCAGTGTGCTTGTCCCCAGTTCTCACCTCTCAGTGTATTTGTCTCCAGTTCTCACCTCCCAGTGTGTTTGTCTCCAGTTCTCACCTGCCAGTGTGTTTGTCTCCAGTTCTCACCTCCCAGTGTATTTGTCCCCAGCTCTCACCTCCCAGTGTATTTGTCGCCAGTTCTCGACTCCCAGTGTGTTTGTCCCTAGTTCTTAGCTTCCAGTGTGTTTGTCTCCAGTTCTCTCCTCCCAGTGTGTTTGTTCCCAGTTCTCGCCTCCCAGTGTGTTTGTCTGCAGTTCTCACCTCCCAGTGTGTTTGTCCCCAGTTCTCACATCCCAGTGTGTTCGTCCCCAGTTCTCACCTCCCCGTGTGTTTGTTCCCAGTTCTAACCTCCCAGTGTGTTGGTATCCAGTTCTCACCTCCTAGTGTGTTTTTCCCCAGTTCTCACTTCCAGTGTGTTTGTCTACAGTTCTCACTTCCCAGTGTGTTTGTCCCCAGTTCTCACCTCCCAGTGTGTTTGTCCCCAGCTCTCACCTCCCAGTGTGTTTGTCACCAGTTCTAGCCTCCCAGTGTGTTTGTCCCCAGTTCTTACCTCCCAGTGTGTTTGTCCCCAGTTCTTACCTCTCAGTGTATTTGTCCATAGTTCTTACCTCCCAGTGTGTTTGTTCCCAATTCTCACCTCCCCGAGTGTCCGTCCCCTGTTCTCCCCTCCCAGTGTGTTTGTTCCCAATTCTCACCTCCCCATGTGTTTGTCCCCTGCTCTCACCTCACCGTTTTTGTCCCCTGCTCTCACCTCACCGTGTTTGTCCCCAGTTCTCACCTCCCCGTGTGTTTCTCTCCAGATCTCACCTCCCAGTGTGTCCGTCCCCTGTTCTTAACTCCCAGTGTGTCCGTCCCCTGTTCTCTCCTCCCAGTGTGTTTGTCCCCAGTTCTCACCTCCCAGTGTGCTTGTCCTCAGTTCTCACCTCTCAGTGTATTTGTCTCCAGTTCTCACCTCCCAGTGTGTTTGTCTCCAGTTCTCACCTGCCAGTGTGTTTGTCTCCAGTTCTCACCTCCCAGTGTATTTGTTCCCAGCTCTCACCTCCCAGTGTATTTGTCCCCAGTTCTCGACTCCCAGTGTGTTTGTCCCTAGTTCTTAGCTTCCAGTGTGTTTGTCTCCAGTTCTCTCCTCCCAGTGTGTTTGTTCCCAGTTCTCGCCTCCCAGTGTGTTTGTCTGCAGTTCTCACCTCCCAGTGTGTTTGTCCTCAGTTCTCATCAGTGTGGTTATCCCCAGTTCTCCCCTCCCAGTGTGTTGGTATCCAGTTCTCACCTCCTAGTGTGTTTTTCCCCAGTTCTCACTTCCAGTGTGTTTGTCCCCAGTTCTCACTTCCCAGTGTGTTTGTCCCCAGTTCTCACCTCCCAGTGTGTTTGTCCCCAGTTCTCACCTCCCAGTGTGTTTGTCCCCAGTTCTCACCTCCCAGTGTGTTTGTTCCCAGTTCTAACCTCCCAGTGTGTTGGTATCCAGTTCTCACCTCCTAGTGTGTTTTTCCCCAGTTCTCACTTCCAGTGTGTTTGTCTACAGTTCTCACTTCCCAGTGTGTTTGTCCCCAGCTCTCACCTCCCCGTGAGTTTATCCCCAGTTCTCACCTCCCAGTGTGTTTGTCCCCAGTTCTCACCTCCCAGTGTGTTTGTCACCAGTTCTCACCTCCCAGTGTGTTTGTCCCCAGTTCTTACCTCCCAGTGTGTTTGTCTCCAGTTCTCACCTCTCAGTGTATTTGTCCCCAGTTCTTACCTCCCAGTGAGTTTGTTCCCAATTCTCACCTCCCCGAGTGTCCGTCCCCTGTTCTCACCTCCCAGTGTGTTTGTTCCCAATTCTCACCTTCCCATGTGTTTGTCCCCTGCTCTTACCTCACCGTGTTTGTCCCCTGCTCTCACCTCACCGTGTTTGTCCCCAGTTCTCACCTCCCCGTGTGTTTGTCTCCAGATCTCACCTCCCAGTGTGTCCGTCCCCTGTTCTCACCTCCCAGTGTGTCCGTCCCCTGTTCTCTCCTCCCAGTGTGTTTGTCCCCAGTTCTCACCTCGTAGTGTGCTTGTCCCCAGTTCTCACCTCTCAGTGTATTTGTCTCTAGTTCTCACCTCCCAGTGTGTTTGTCTCCAGTTCTCACCTGCCAGTGTGTTTGTCTCCAGTTCTCACCTCCCAGTGTATTTGTCCCCAGCTCTCACCTCCCAGTGTATTTGTCCCCAGTTCTCGACTACAAGTGTGTTTGTCCCTAGTTCTTAGCTTCCAGTGTGTTTGTCTCCAGTTCTCTCCTCCCAGTGTGTTTGTTCCCAGTTCTCGCCTCCCAGTGTGTTTGTCTGCAGTTCTCACCTCCCAGTGTGTTTGTCCCCAGTTCTCACATCCCAGTGTGTTCGTCCCCAGTTCTCACCTCCCAGTGTGTTTGTTCCCAGTTCTAACCTCCCAGTGTGTTGGTATCCAGTTCTCACCTCCTAGTGTGTTTTTCCCCAGTTCTCACTTCCAGTGTGTTTGTCTACAGTTCTCACTTCCCAGTGTGTTTGTCCCAAGTTCTCACCTCCCAGTGTGTTTGTCCCCAGCTCTAGCCTCCCCGTGAGTTTGTCCCCAGTTCTCACCTCCCAGTGTGTTTGTCCCCAGTTCTCACCTCCCAGTGTGTTTGTCACCAGTTCTCACCTCCCAGTGTGTTTGTCCCCAGTTCTTACCTCCCAGTGTGTTTGTCCCCAGTTCTCACCTCTCAGTGTATTTGTCCATAGTTCTTACCTCCCAGTGTGTTTGTTCCCAATTCTCACCTCCCCGAGTGTCCGTCCCCTGTTCTCCCCTCTCAGTGTGTTTGTTCCCAATTCTCACCTCCCCATGTGTTTTTCCCCTGCTCTTACCTCACCGTTTTTGTCCCCTGCTCTCACCTCACCGTGTTTGTCCCCAGTTCTCACCTCCCCGTGTGTTTCTCTCCAGATCTCACCTCCCAGTGTGTCCGTCCCCTGTTCTCACCTCCCAGTGTGTCCGTCCCCTGTTCTCTCCTCCCAGTGTGTTTGTCCCCAGTTCTCACCTCCCAGTGTGCTTGTCCCCAGTTCTCACCTCTCAGTGTATTTGTCTCCAGTTCTCACCTCCCAGTGTGTTTGTCTCCAGTTCTCACCTGCCAGTGTGTTTGTCTCCAGTTCTCACCTCCCAGTGTATTTGTCCCCAGCTCTCACCTCCCAGTGTATTTGTCCCCAGTTCTCGACTCCCAGTGTGTTTGTCCCTAGTTCTTAGCTTCCAGTGTGTTTGTCTCCAGTTCTCTCCTCCCAGTGTGTTTGTTCCCAGTTCTCGCAACCCAGTGTGTTTGTCTGCAGTTCTCACCTCCCAGTGTGTTTGTCTGCAGTTCTCACCTCCCAGTGTGTTTGTCCTCAGTTCTCATCAGTGTGGTTATCCCCAGTTCTCACCTCCCAGTGTGTTGGTATCCAGTTCTCACCTCCTAGTGTGTTTTTCCCCAGTTCTCACTTCCAGTGTGTTTGTCCCATTTTCTCACTTCCCAGTGTGTTTGTCCCCAGTTCTCACCTCCCAGTGTGTTTGTCCCCAGTTCTCACCTCCCAGTGTGTTTGTCCCCAGTTCTCACCTCCCAGTGTGTTGTCCCCAGTTCTCACATCCCAGTGTGTTTGTCCCCAGTTCTCACCTCCCCGTGTTTGTTCCCAGTTCTAACCTCCCAGTGTGTTGGTATCCAGTTCTCACCTCCTAGTGTGTTTTTCCCCAGTGTTCACTTCCAGTGTGTTTGTCTACAGTTCTCACTTCCCAGTGTGTTTGTCCCCAGTTCTCACCTCCCAGTGTGTTTGTCCCCAGCTCTCACCTCCCCGTGAGTTTGTCCCCAGTTCTCACCTCCCAGTGTGTTTGTCCCCAGTTCTCACCTCCCAGTGTGTTTGTCACCAGTTCTCACCTCCCAATGTGTTTGTCCCCAGTTCTCACCTCTCAGTGTATTTGTCCATAGTTCTTACCTCCCAGTGTGTTTGTTCCCAATTCTCACCTCCCCGAGTGTCCGTCCCCTGTTCTCACCTCCCAGTGTGTTTGTTCCCAATTCTCACCTCCCCATGTGTTTGTCCCCTGCTCTCACCTCACCGTGTTTGTCCCCTGCTCTCACCTCACCGTCTTTGTCCCCAGTTCTCACCTCCCCGTGTGTTTCTCTCCAGATCTCACCTCCCAGTGTGTCCGTCCCCTGTTCTCACCTCCCAGTGTGTCCGTCCCCTGTTCTCTCCTCCCAGTGTGTTTGTCCCCAGTTCTCACCTCCCAGTGTGCTTGTCCCCAGTTCTCACCTCTCAGTATATTTGTCTCCATTTCTCACCTCCCAGTGTGTTTGTCTCCAGTTCTCACCTGCCAGTGTGTTTGTCTCCAGTTCTCACCTCCCAGTGTATTTGTTCCCAGCTCTCACCTCCCAGTGTATTTGTCCCCAGTTCTCGACTCCCAGTGTGTTTGTCCCTAGTTCTTAGCTTCCAGTGTGTTTGTCTCCAGTTCTCTCCTCCCAGTGTGTTTGTTCCCAGTTCTCGCAACCCAGTGTGTTTGTCTGCAGTTCTCACCTCCCAGTGTGTTTGTCTGCAGTTCTCACCTCCCAGTGTGTTTGTCCTCAGTTCTCATCAGTGTGGTTATCCCCAGTTCTCACCTCCCAGTGTGTTGGTATCCAGTTCTCACCTCCTAGTGTGTTTTTCCCCAGTTCTCACTTCCAGTGTGTTTGTCCCATTTTCTCACTTCCCAGTGTGTTTGTCCCCAGTTCTCACCTCCCAGTGTGTTTGTCCCCAGTTCTCACCTCCCAGTGTGTTTGTCCCCAGTTCTCACCTCCCAGTGTGTTTGTCCCCAGTTCTCACATCCCAGTGTGTTTGTCCCCAGTTCTCACCTCCCCGTGTGTTTGTTCCCAGTTCTAATCTCCCAGTGTGTTGGTATCCAGTTCTCACCTCCTAGTGTGTTTTTCCCCAGTTCTCACTTCCAGTGTGTTTGTCTACAGTTCTCACTTCCCAGTGTGTTTGTCCCCAGTTCTCACCTCCCAGTGTGTTTGTCCCCAGCTCTCACCTCCCCGTGAGTTTGTCCCCAGTTCTTACCTCCCAGTGTGTTTGTCCCCAGTTCTCACCTCCCAGTGTGTTTGTCACCAGCTCTCACCTCCCAATGTGTTTGTCCCCAGTTCTCACCTCTCAGTGTATTTGTCCATAGTTCTTACCTCCCAGTGTGTTTGTTCCCAATTCTCACCTCCCCGAGTGTCCGTCCCCTGTTCTCACCTCCCAGTGTGTTTGTTCCCAATTCTCACCTCGCCATGTGTTTGTCCCCTGCTCTCACCTCACCGTGTTTGTCCCCTGCTCTCACCTCACCGTGTTTGTCCCCAGTTCTCACCTCCCCGTGTGTTTGTATCCAGATCTCACCTCCCAGTGTGTCCGTCCCCTGTTCTCACCTCCCAGTGTGTCCGTCCCCTGTTCTCTCCTCCCAGTGTGTTTGTCCCCAGTTCTCACCTCCCAGTGTGCTTGTCCCCAGTTCTCACCTCTCAGTGTATTTGTCTCCATTTCTCACCTCCCAGTCTGTTTGTCTCCAGTTCTCACCTGCCAGTGTGTTTGTCTCCAGTTCTCACCTCCCAGTGTATTTGTCCCCAGCTCTCACCTCCCAGTGTATTTGTCCCCACTTCTCGACTCCCAGTGTGTTTGTCCCTAGTTCTTAGCTTCCAGTGTGTTTGTCTCCAGTTCTCTCCTCCCAGTGTGTTTGTTCCCAGTTCTCGCCTCCCAGTGTGTTTGTCTGCAGTTCTCACCTCCCAGTGTGTTTGTCTCCAGTTCTCACCTGCCAGTGTGTTTGTCTCCAGTTCTCACCTCCCAGTGTATTTGTTCCCAGCTCTCACCTCCCAGTGTATTTGTCCCCAGTTCTCGACTCCCAGTGTGTTTGTCCCTAGTTCTTAGCTTCCAGTGTGTTTGTCTCCAGTTCTCTCCTCCCAGTGTGTTTGTTCCCAGTTCTCGCAACCCAGTGTGTTTGTCTGCAGTTCTCACCTCCCAGTGTGTTTGTCTGCAGTTCTCACCTCCCAGTGTGTTTGTCCTCAGTTCTCATCAGTGTGGTTATCCCCAGTTCTCACCTCCCAGTGTGTTGGTATCCAGTTCTCACCTCCTAGTGTGTTTTTCCCCAGTTCTCACTTCCAGTGTGTTTGTCCCATTTTCTCACTTCCCAGTGTGTTTGTCCCCAGTTCTCACCTCCCAGTGTGTTTGTCCCCAGTTCTCACCTCCCAGTGTGTTTGTCCCCAGTTCTCACCTCCCAGTGTGTTTGTCCCCAGTTCTCACATCCCAGTGTGTTTGTCCCCAGTTCTCACCTCCCCGTGTGTTTGTTCCCAGTTCTAATCTCCCAGTGTGTTGGTATCCAGTTCTCACCTCCTAGTGTGTTTTTCCCCAGTTCTCACTTCCAGTGTGTTTGTCTACAGTTCTCACTTCCCAGTGTGTTTGTCCCCAGTTCTCACCTCCCAGTGTGTTTGTCCCCAGCTCTCACCTCCCCGTGAGTTTGTCCCCAGTTCTTACCTCCCAGTGTGTTTGTCCCCAGTTCTCACCTCCCAGTGTGTTTGTCACCAGCTCTCACCTCCCAATGTGTTTGTCCCCAGTTCTCACCTCTCAGTGTATTTGTCCATAGTTCTTACCTCCCAGTGTGTTTGTTCCCAATTCTCACCTCCCCGAGTGTCCGTCCCCTGTTCTCACCTCCCAGTGTGTTTGTTCCCAATTCTCACCTCGCCATGTGTTTGTCCCCTGCTCTCACCTCACCGTGTTTGTCCCCTGCTCTCACCTCACCGTGTTTGTCCCCAGTTCTCACCTCCCCGTGTGTTTGTATCCAGATCTCACCTCCCAGTGTGTCCGTCCCCTGTTCTCACCTCCCAGTGTGTCCGTCCCCTGTTCTCTCCTCCCAGTGTGTTTGTCCCCAGTTCTCACCTCCCAGTGTGCTTGTCCCCAGTTCTCACCTCTCAGTGTATTTGTCTCCATTTCTCACCTCCCAGTCTGTTTGTCTCCAGTTCTCACCTGCCAGTGTGTTTGTCTCCAGTTCTCACCTCCCAGTGTATTTGTCCCCAGCTCTCACCTCCCAGTGTATTTGTCCCCAGTTCTCGACTCCCAGTGTGTTTGTCCCTAGTTCTTAGCTTCCAGTGTGTTTGTCTCCAGTTCTCTCCTCCCAGTGTGTTTGTTCCCAGTTCTCGCCTCCCAGTGTGTTTGTCTGCAGTTCTTACCTCCCAGTGTGTTTGTCTGCAGTTCTCACCTCCCAGTGTGTTTGTCCTCAGTTCTCATCAGTGTGGTTATCCCCAGTTCTCACCTCCAAGTGTTGGTATCCAGTTCTCACCTCCTAGTGTGTTTTTCCCCAGTTCTCACTTCCAGTGTGTTTGTCCCCAGTTCTCACTTCCAAGTGTGTTTGTCCCCAGTTCTCACCTCCCAGTGTGTTTGTCCCCAGTTCTCACCTCCCAGTGTGTTTGTTCCCAGTTCTCACCTCCCAGTGTGTTTGTTCCCAGTTCTAACCTCCCAGTGTGTTGGTATCCAGTTCTCACCTCCTAGTGTGTTTTTCTCCAGTTCTCACTTCCAGTGTGTTTGTCTACAGTTCTCACTTCCCAGTGTGTTTGTCCCCAGCTCTCACCTCCCCGTGAGTTTATCCCCAGTTCTCACCTCCCAGTGTGTTTGTCCCCAGTTCTCACCTCCCAGTGTGTTTGTCACCAGTTCTCACCTCCCAGTGTGTTTGTCCCCAGTTCTTACCTCCCAGTGTGTTTGTCTCCAGTTTTCACCTCTCAGTGTATTTGTCCCCAGTTCTTACCTCCCAGTGAGTTTGTTCCCAATTCTCACCTTCCCGAGTGTCCGTCCCCTGCTCTCACCTCACCGTGTTTGTCCCCTGCTCTCACCTCACCGTGTTTGTCCCCAGTTCTCACCTCCCCGTGTGTTTGTCTCCAGATCTCACCTCCCAGTGTGTCCGTCCCCTGTTCTCACCTCCCAGTGTGTCCGTCCCCTGTTCTCTCCTCCCAGTGTGTTTGTCCCCAGTTCTCACCTCCCAGTGTGCTTGTCCCCAGTTCTCACCTCTCAGTGTATTTGTCTCCAGTTCTCACCTCCCAGTGTGTTTGTCTCAAGTTCTCACCTGCCAGTGTGTTTGTCTCCAGTTCTCACCTCCCAGTGTATTTGTCCCCAGCTCTTACCTCCCAGTGTGTTTGTCTCCAGTTCTCACCTCTCAGTGTATTTGTCCCCAGTTCTTACCTCCCAGTGAGTTTGTTCCCAATTCTCACCTCCCCGAGTGTCCGTCCCCTGTTCTCACCTCCCAGTGTGTTTGTTCCCAATTCTCACCTCCCCATGTGTTTGTCCCCTGCTCTTACCTCACCGTGTTTGTCCCCTGCTCTCACCTCACCGTGTTTGTCCCCAGTTCTCACCTCCCCGTGTGTTTGTCTCCAGATCTCACCTCCCAGTGTGTCCGTCCCCTGTTCTCACCTCCCAGTGTGTCCGTCCCCTGTTCTCTCCTCCCAGTGTGTTTGTCCCCAGTTCTCACCTCGTAGTGTGCTTGTCCCCAGTTCTCACCTCTCAGTGTATTTGTCTCTAGTTCTCACCTCCCAGTGTGTTTGTCTCCAGTTCTCACCTGCCAGTGTGTTTGTCTCCAGTTCTCACCTCCCAGTGTATTTGTCCCCAGCTCTCACCTCCCAGTGTATTTGTCCCCAGTTCTCGACTACAAGTGTGTTTGTCCCTAGTTCTTAGCTTCCAGTGTGTTTGTCTCCAGTTCTCTCCTCCCAGTGTGTTTGTTCCCAGTTCTCGCCTCCCAGTGTGTTTGTCTGCAGTTCTCACCTCCCAGTGTGTTTGTCCCCAGTTCTCACATCCCAGTGTGTTCGTCCCCAGTTCTCACCTCCCAGTGTGTTTGTTCCCAGTTCTAACCTCCCAGTGTGTTAGTATCCAGTTCTCACCTCCTAGTGTGTTTTTCCCCAGTTCTCACTTCCAGTGTGTTTGTCTACAGTTCTCACTTCCCAGTGTGTTTGTCCCAAGTTCTCACCTCCCAGTGTGTTTGTCCCCAGCTCTAGCCTCCCCGTGAGTTTGTCCCCAGTTCTCACCTCCCAGTGTGTTTGTCCCCAGTTCTCACCTCCCAGTGTGTTTGTCACCAGTTCTCACCTCCCAGTGTGTTTGTCCCCAGTTCTTACCTCCCAGTGTGTTTGTCCCCAGTTCTCACCTCTCAGTGTATTTGTCCATAGTTCTTACCTCCCAGTGTGTTTGTTCCCAATTCTCACCTCCCCGAGTGTCCGTCCCCTGTTCTCCCCTCTCAGTGTGTTTGTTCCCAATTCTCACCTCCCCATGTGTTTTTCCCCTGCTCTCACCTCACCGTTTTTGTCCCCTGCTCTCACCTCACCGTTTTGTCCCCAGTTCTCACCTCCCCGTGTGTTTCTCTCCAGATCTCACCTCCCAGTGTGTCCGTCCCCTGTTCTCACCTCCCAGTGTGTCCGTCCCCTGTTCTCTCCTCCCAGTGTGTTTGTCCCCAGTTCTCACCTCCCAGTGTGCTTGTCCCCAGTTCTCACCTCTCAGTGTATTTGTCTCCAGTTCTCACCTCCCAGTGTGTTTGTCTCCAGTTCTCACCTGCCAGTGTGTTTGTCTCCAGTTCTCACCTCCCAGTGTATTTGTCCCCAGCTCTCACCTCCCAGTGTATTTGTCCCCAGTTCTCGACTCCCAGTGTGTTTGTCCCTAGTTCTTAGCTTCCAGTGTGTTTGTCTCCAGTTCTCTCCTCCCAGTGTGTTTGTTCCCAGTTCTCGCAACCCAGTGTGTTTGTCTGCAGTTCTCACCTCCCAGTGTGTTTGTCTGCAGTTCTCACCTCCCAGTGTGTTTGTCCTCAGTTCTCATCAGTGTGGTTATCCCCAGTTCTCACCTCCCAGTGTGTTGGTATCCAGTTCTCACCTCCTAGTGTGTTTTTCCCCAGTTCTCACTTCCAGTGTGTTTGTCCCATTTTCTCACTTCCCAGTGTGTTTGTCCCCAGTTCTCACCTCCCAGTGTGTTTGTCCCCAGTTCTCACCTCCCAGTGTGTTTGTCCCCAGTTCTCACCTCCCAGTGTGTTGTCCCCAGTTCTCACATCCCAGTGTGTTTGTCCCCAGTTCTCACCTCCCCGTGTTTGTTCCCAGTTCTAACCTCCCAGTGTGTTGGTATCCAGTTCTCACCTCCTAGTGTGTTTTTCCCCAGTTGTCACTTCCAGTGTGTTTGTCTACAGTTCTCACTTCCCAGTGTGTTTGTCCCCAGTTCTCACCTCCCAGTGTGTTTGTCCCCAGCTCTCACCTCCCCGTGAGTTTGTCCCCAGTTCTCACCTCCCAGTGTGTTTGTCCCCAGTTCTCACCTCCCAGTGTGTTTGTCACCAGTTCTCACCTCCCAATGTGTTTGTCCCCAGTTCTCACCTCTCAGTGTATTTGTCCATAGTTCTTACCTCCCAGTGTGTTTGTTCCCAATTCTCACCTCCCCGAGTGTCCGTCCCCTGTTCTCACCTCCCAGTGTGTTTGTTCCCAATTCTCACCTCCCCATGTGTTTGTCCCCTGCTCTCACCTCACCGTGTTTGTCCCCTGCTCTCACCTCACCGTCTTTGTCCCCAGTTCTCACCTCCCCGTGTGTTTCTCTCCAGATCTCACCTCCCAGTGTGTCCGTCCCCTGTTCTCACCTCCCAGTGTGTCCGTCCCCTGTTCTCTCCTCCCAGTGTGTTTGTCCCCAGTTCTCACCTCCCAGTGTGCTTGTCCCCAGTTCTCACCTCTCAGTATATTTGTCTCCATTTCTCACCTCCCAGTGTGTTTGTCTCCAGTTCTCACCTGCCAGTGTGTTTGTCTCCAGTTCTCACCTCCCAGTGTATTTGTCCCCAGCTCTCACCTCCCAGTGTATTTGTCCCCAGTTCTCGACTCCCAGTGTGTTTGTCCCTAGTTCTTAGCTTCCAGTGTGTTTGTCTCCAGTTCTCTCCTCCCAGTGTGTTTGTTCCCAGTTCTCGCAACCCAGTGTGTTTGTCTGCAGTTCTCACCTCCCAGTGTGTTTGTCTGCAGTTCTCACCTCCCAGTGTGTTTGTCCTCAGTTCTCATCAGTGTGGTTATCCCCAGTTCTCACCTCCCAGTGTGTTGGTATCCAGTTCTCACCTCCTAGTGTGTTTTTCCCCAGTTCTCACTTCCAGTGTGTTTGTCCCATTTTCTCACTTCCCATTGTGTTTGTCCCCAGTTCTCACCTCCCAGTGTGTTTGTCCCCAGTTCTCACCTCCCAGTTTGTTTGTCCCCAGTTCTCGCCTCCCAGTGTGTTTGTCCCCAGTTCTCACATCCCAGTGTGTTTGTCCCCAGTTCTCACCTCCCCGTGTGTTTGTTCCCAGTTCTAATCTCCCAGTGTGTTGGTATCCAGTTCTCACCTCCTAGTGTGTTTTTCCCCAGTTCTCACTTCCAGTGTGTTTGTCTACAGTTCTCACTTCCCAGTGTGTTTGTCCCCAGTTCTCACCTCCCAGTGTGTTTGTCCCCAGCTCTCACCTCCCCGTGAGTTTGTCCCCAGTTCTTACCTCCCAGTGTGTTTGTCCCCAGTTCTCACCTCCCAGTGTGTTTGTCACCAGCTCTCACCTCCCAATGTGTTTGTCCCCACTTCTCACCTCTCAGTGTATTTGTCCATAGTTCTTACCTCCCAGTGTGTTTGTTCCCAATTCTCACCTCCCCGAGTGTCCGTCCCCTGTTCTCACCTCCCAGTGTGTTTGTTCCCAATTCTCACCTCGCCATGTGTTTGTCCCCTGCTCTCACCTCACCGTGTTTGTCCCCTGCTCTCACCTCACCGTGTTTGTCCCCAGTTCTCACCTCCCCGTGTGTTTGTATCCAGATCTCACCTCCCAGTGTGTCCGTCCCCTGTTCTCACCTCCCAGTGTGTCCGTCCCCTGTTCTCTCCTCCCAGTGTGTTTGTCCCCAGTTCTCACCTCCCAGTGTGCTTGTCCCCAGTTCTCACCTCTCAGTGTATTTGTCTCCATTTCTCACCTCCCAGTCTGTTTGTCTCCAGTTCTCACCTGCCAGTGTGTTTGTCTCCAGTTCTCACCTCCCAGTGTATTTGTCCCCAGCTCTCACCTCCCAGTGTATTTGTCCCCAGTTCTCAACTCCCAGTGTGTTTGTCCCTAGTTCTTAGCTTCCAGTGTGTTTGTCTCCAGTTCTCTCCTCCCAGTGTGTTTGTTCCCAGTTCTCGCCTCCCAGTGTGTTTGTCTGCAGTTCTCACCTCCCAGTGTGTTTGTCTGCAGTTCTCACCTCCCAGTGTGTTTGTCCTCAGTTCTCATCAGTGTGGTTATCCCCAGTTCTCACCTCCAAGTGTTGGTATCCAGTTCTCACCTCCTAGTGTGTTTTTCCCCAGTTCTCACTTCCAGTGTGTTTGTCCCCAGTTCTCACTTCCAAGTGTGTTTGTCCCCAGTTCTCACCTCCCAGTGTGTTTGTCCCCAGTTCTCACCTCCCAGTGTGTTTGTCCCCAGTTCTCACCTCCCAGTGTGTTTGTTCCCAGTTCTAACCTCCCAGTGTGTTGGTATCCAGTTCTCACCTCCTAGTGTGTTTTTCTCCAGTTCTCACTTCCAGTGTGTTTGTCTACAGTTCTCACTTCCCAGTGTGTTTGTCCCCAGCTCTCACCTCCCCGTGAGTTTATCCCCAGTTCTCACCTCCCAGTGTGTTTGTCCCCAGTTCTCACCTCCCAGTGTGTTTGTCACCAGTTCTCACCTCCCAGTGTGTTTGTCCCCAGTTCTTACCTCCCAGTGTGTTTGTCTCCAGTTTTCACCTCTCAGTGTATTTGTCCCCAGTTCTTACCTCCCAGTGAGTTTGTTCCCAATTCTCACCTTCCCGAGTGTCCGTCCCCTGCTCTCACCTCACCGTGTTTGTCCCCTGCTCTCACCTCACCGTGTTTGTCCCCAGTTCTCACCTCCCCGTGTGTTTGTCTCCAGATCTCACCTCCCAGTGTGTCCGTCCCCTGTTCTCACCTCCCAGTGTGTCCGTCCCCTGTTCTCTCCTCCCAGTGTGTTTGTCCCCAGTTCTCACCTCCCAGTGTGCTTGTCCCCAGTTCTCACCTCTCAGTGTATTTGTCTCCAGTTCTCACCTCCCAGTGTGTTTGTCTCAAGTTCTCACCTGCCAGTGTGTTTGTCTCCAGTTCTCACCTCCCAGTGTATTTGTCCCCAGCTCTCACCTCCCAGTGTATTTGTCCCCAGTTCTCACCTCCCAGTGTGTTTGTTCCCAGTTCTAACCTCCCAGTGTGTTGGTATCCAGTTCTCACCTCCTAGTGTGTTTTTCCCCAGTTCTCACTTCCAGTGTGTTTGTCTACAGTTCTCACTTCCCAGTGTGTTTGTCCCCAGCTCTCACCTCCCCGTGAGCTTATCCCCAGTTCTCACCTCCCAGTGTGTTTGTCCCCAGTTCTCACCTCCCAGTGTGTTTGTCACCAGTTCTCACCTCCCAGTGTGTTTGTCCCCAGTTCTTACCTCCCAGTGTGTTTATCTCCAGTTCTCACCTCTCAGTGTATTTGTCCCCAGTTCTTACCTCCCAGTGAGTTTGTTCCCAATTCTCACCTCCCCGAGTGTCCGTCCCCTGTTCTCACCTCCCAGTGTGTTTGTTCCCAATTCTCACCTCTCCATGTGTTTGTCCCCTGCTCTTACCTCACCGTGTTTGTCCCCTGCTCTCACCTCACCGTGTTTGTCCCCAGTTCTCACCTCCCCGTGTGTTTGTCTCCAGATCTCACCTCACAGTGTGTCCGTCCCCTGTTCTCACCTCCCAGTGTGTCCGTCCCCTTTTCTCTCCTCCCAGTGTGTTTGTCCCCAGTTCTCACCTCCCAGTGTGCTTGTCCCCAGTTCTCACCTCTCAGTGTATTTGTCTCTAGTTCTCACCTCCCAGTGTGTTTGTCTCCAGTTCTCACCTGCCAGTGTGTTTGTCTCCAGTTCTCACCTCCCAGTATATTTGTCCCCAGCTCTCACCTCCCAGTGTATTTGTCCCCAGTTCTCGACTACAATTGTGTTTGTCCCTAGTTCTTAGCTTCCAGTGTGTTTATCTCCAGTTCTCTCCTCCCAGTGTGTTTGTTCCCAGTTCTCGCCTCCCAGTGTGTTTGTCTGCAGTTCTCACCTCCCAGTGTGTTTGTCCCCAGTTCTCACATCCCAGTGTGTTCGTCCCCAGTTCTCACCTCCCCGTGTGTTTGTTCCCAGTTCTAACCTCCCAGTGTGTTGGTATCCAGTTCTCACCTCCTAGTGTGTTTTTCCCCAGTTCTCACTTCCAGTGTGTTTGTCTACAGTTCTCACTTCCCAGTGTGTTTGTCCCAAGTTCTCAGCTCCCAGTGTGTTTATCCCCAGCTCTAGCCTCCCCGTGAGTTTGTCCCCAGTTCTCACCTCCCAGTGTGTTTGTCCCCAGTTCTCACCTCCCAGTGTGTTTGTCACCAGTTCTCACCTCCCAGTGTGTTTGTCCCCAGTTCTTACGTCCCAGTGTGTTTGTCCCCAGTTCTCACCTCTCAGTGTATTTGTCCATAGTTCTTACCTCCCAGTGTGTTTGTTCCCAATTCTCACCTCCCCGAGTGTCCGTCCCCTGTTCTCCCCTCTCAGTGTGTTTGTTCCCAATTCTCACCTCCCCATGTGTTTGTCCCCTGCTCTCACCTCACCGTTTTTGTCCCCTGCTCTCACCTCACCGTGTTTGTCCCCAGTTCTCACCTCTCCGTGTGTTTCTCTCCAGATCTCATCTCCCAGTGTGTCCGTCCCCTGTTCTCACCTCCCAGTGTGTCCGTTCCCTGTTCTCTCCTCCCAGTGTGTTTGTCCCCAGTTCTCACCTCCCAGTGTGCTTGTCCCCAGTTCTCACCTCTCAGTGTATTTGTCTCCAGTTCTCACCTCCCAGTGTGTCTGTCTCCAGTTCTCACCTGCCAGTGTGTTTGTCTCCAGTTCTCACCTCCCAGTGTATTTGTCCCCAGCTCTCACCTCCCAGTGTATTTGTCCCCAGTTCTCGACTCCCAGTGTGTTTGTCCCTAGTTCTTAGCTTCCAGTGTGTTTGTCTCCAGTTCTCTCCTCCCAGTGTGTTTGTTCCCAGTTCTCGCAACCCAGTGTGTTTGTCTGCAGTTCTCACCTCCCAGTGTGTTTGTCTGCAGTTCTCACCTCCCAGTGTGTTTGTCCTCAGTTCTAATCATTGTGGTTATCCCCAGTTCTCACCTCCCAGTGTGTTGGTATCCAGTTCTCACCTCCTAGTGTGTTTTTCCCCAGTTCTCACTTCCAGTGTGTTTGTCCCATTTTCTCACTTCCCAGTGTGTTTGTCCCCAGTTCTCACCTCCCAGTGTGTTTGTCCCCAGTTCTCACCTCCCAGTGTGTTTGTCCCCAGTTCTCACCTCCCAGTATGTTTGTCCCCAGTTCTCACATCCCAGTGTGTTTGTCCCCAGTTCTCACCTCTCCGTGTGTTTGTTCCCAGTTCTAACCTCCCAGTGTGTTGGTATCCAGTTCTCACCTCCTAGTGTGTTTTTCCCCAGTTCTCTCTTCCAGTGTGTTTGTCTACAGTTCTCACTTCCCAGTGTGTTTGTCCCCAGTTCTCACCTCCCAGTGTGTTTGTCCCCAGCTCTCACCTCCCCGTCAGATTGTCCCCAGTTCTCACCTCCCAGTGTGTTTGTCCCCAGTTCTCACCTCCCAGTGTGTTTGTCACCAGTTCTCACCTCCCAATGTGTTTTTCCCCAGTTCTCACCTCTCAGTGTATTTGTCCATAGTTCTTACCTCCCAGTGTGTTTGTTCCCAATTCTCACCTCCCCGAGTGTCCGTCCCCTGTTCTCACCTCCCAGTGTGTTTGTTCCCAATTCTCACCTCCCCATGTGTTTGTCCCCTGCTCTCACCTCACCGTGTTTGTCCCCTGCTCTCACCTCACCGTGTTTGTCCCCAGTTCTCACCTCCCCGTGTGTTTGTCTCCAGATCTCACCTCCCAGTGTGTCCGTCCCCTGTTCTCTCCTCCCAGTGTGTTTGTCCCCAGTTCTCACCTCCTAGTGTGCTTGTCCCCAGTTCTCACCTCTCAGTGTATTTGTCTCCATTTCTCACCTCCCAGTGTGTTTGTCTCCAGTTCTCACCTGCCAGTGTGTTTTTCTCCAGTTCTCACCTCCCAGTGTATTTGTCCCCAGCTCTCACCTCCCAGTGTATTTGTCCCCAGTTCTCGACTCCCAGTGTGTTTGTCCCTAGTTCTTAGCTTCCAGTGTGTTTGTCTCCAGTTCTCTCCTCCCAGTATGTTTGTTCCCAGTTCTCGCCTCCCAGTGTGTTTGTCTGCAGTTCTCACCTCCCAGTGTGTTTGTCTGCAGTTCTCACCTCCCAGTGTGTTTGTCCTCAGTTCTCATCAGTGTGGTTATCCCCAGTTCTCACCTCCCAGTGTGTTGGTATCCAGTTCTCACCTCCTAGTGTGTTTTTCCCCAGTTCTCACTTCCAGTGTGTTTGTCCCCAGTTCTCACTTCCCAGTGTGTTTGTCCCCAGTTCTCACCTCCCAGTGTGTTTGTCCCCAGTTCTCACCTCCCAGTGTGTTTGTCTCCAGTTCTCACCTGCCAGTGTGTTTGTCTCCAGTTCTCACCTCCCAGTACATTTGTCCCCAGCTCTCACCTCCCAGTGTATTTGTCCCCAGTTCTCGACTCCCAGTGTGTTTGTCCCTAGTTCTTAGCTTCCAGTGTGTTTGTCTCCAGTTCTCTCCTCCCAGTGTGTTTGTTCCCAGTTCTCGCAACCCAGTGTGTTTGTCTGCAGTTCTCACCTCCCAGTGTGTTTGTCTGCAGTTCTCACCTCCCAGTGTGTTTGTCCTCAGTTCTCATCAGTGTGGTTATCCCCAGTTCTCACCTCCCAGTGTGTTGGTATCCATTTCTCACCTCCTAGTGTGTTTTTCCCCAGTTCTCACTTCCAGTGTGTTTGTCCCATTTTCTCACTTCCCAGTGTGTTTGTCCCCAGTTCTCACCTCCCAGTGTGTTTGTCCCCAGTTCTCACCTCCCAGTGTGTTTGTCCCCAGTTCTCACCTCCCAGTGTGTTTGTCCCCAGTTCTCACATCCCAGTGTGTTTGTCCCGAGTTCTCACCTCCCCGTGTGTTT
The DNA here is from genome assembly GCA_036924085.1 of Ariolimax columbianus. Classification (NCBI taxonomy): domain Eukaryota; kingdom Metazoa; phylum Mollusca; class Gastropoda; order Stylommatophora; family Arionidae; genus Ariolimax; species Ariolimax columbianus. Next base: position 1,226,874 of record JAVGWX010000014.1, read on the forward strand.
GTTCCCAGTTCTAACCTCCCAGTATGTTGGTATCCAGTTCTCACCTCCTAGTGCTTTTTTCCCCAGTTCTCACTTCCAGTGTGTTTGTCTACAGTTCTTACTTCCCAGTGTGTTTGTCCCCAGTTCTCACCTCCCAGTGTGTTTGTCCCCAGCTCTCACCTCCCCGTGAGTTTTTCCCCAGTTCTCACCTCCCAGTGTGTTTGTCCCCAGTTCTCACCTCCCAGTGTGTTTGTCACCAGTTCTCACCTCCCAATGTGTTTGTACCCAGTTCTCACCTCTCAGTGTATTTGTCCATAGTTCTTACCTCCCAGTGTGTTTGTTCCCAATTCTCACCTCCCCGAGTGTCCGTCCCCTGTTCTCCCCTCTCAGTGTGTTTGTTCCCAATTCTCACCTCCCCATGTGTTTGTCCCCTGCTCTCACCTCACCGTTTTTGTCCCCTGCTCTCACCTCACCGTGTTTGTCCCCAGTTCTCACCTCTCCGTGTGTTTCTCTCCAGATCTCATCTCCCAGTGTGTCCGTCCCCTGTTCTCACCTCCCAGTGTGTCCGTTCCCTGTTCTCTCCTCCCAGTGTGTTTGTCCCCAGTGCTCACCTCCCAGTGTGCTTGTCCCCAGTTCTCACCTCTCAGTGTATTTGTCTCCAGTTCTCACCTCCCAGTGTGTCTGTCTCCAGTTCTCACCTGCCAGTGTGTTTGTCTCCAGTTCTCACCTCCCAGTGTATTTGTCCCCAGCTCTCACCTCCCAGTGTATTTGTCCCCAGTTCTCGACTCCCAGTGTGTTTGTCCCTAGTTCTTAGCTTCCAGTGTGTTTGTCTCCAGTTCTCTCCTCCCAGTGTGTTTGTTCCCAGTTCTCGCAACCCAGTGTGTTTGTCTGCAGTTCTCACCTCCCAGTGTGTTTGTCTGCAGTTCTCACCTCCCAGTGTGTTTGTCCTCAGTTCTAATCATTGTGGTTATCCCCAGTTCTCACCTCCCAGTGTGTTGGTATCCAGTTCTCACCTCCTAGTGTGTTTTTCCCCAGTTCTCACTTCCAGTGTGTTTGTCCCATTTTCTCACTTCCCAGTGTGTTTGTCCCCAGTTCTCACCTCCCAGTGTGTTTGTCCCCAGTTCTCACCTCCCAGTGTGTTTGTCCCCAGTTCTCACCTCCCAGTATGTTTGTCCCCAGTTCTCACATCCCAGTGTGTTTGTCCCCAGTTCTCACCTCTCCGTGTGTTTGTTCCCAGTTCTAACCTCCCAGTGTGTTGGTATCCAGTTCTCACCTCCTAGTGTGTTTTTCCCCAGTTCTCTCTTCCAGTGTGTTTGTCTACAGTTCTCACTTCCCAGTGTGTTTGTCCCCAGTTCTCACCTCCCAGTGTGTTTGTCCCCAGCTCTCACCTCCCCGTCAGATTGTCCCCAGTTCTCACCTCCCAGTGTGTTTGTCCCCAGTTCTCACCTCCCAGTGTGTTTGTCACCAGTTCTCACCTCCCAATGTGTTTTTCCCCAGTTCTCACCTCTCAGTGTATTTGTCCATAGTTCTTACCTCCCAGTGTGTTTGTTCCCAATTCTCACCTCCCCGAGTGTCCGTCCCCTGTTCTCACCTCCCAGTGTGTTTGTTCCAAATTCTCACCTCCCCATGTGTTTGTCCCCTGCTCTCACCTCACCGTGTTTGTCCCCTGCTCTCACCTCACCGTGTTTGTCCCCAGTTCTCACCTCCCCGTGTGTTTGTCTCCAGATCTCACCTCCCAGTGTGTCCGTCCCCTGTTCTCACCTCCCAGTGTGTCCGTCCCCTGTTCTCTCCTCCCAGTGTGTTTGTCCCCAGTTCTCACCTCCTAGTGTGCTTGTCCCCAGTTCTCACCTCTCAGTGTATTTGTCTCCATTTCTCACCTCCCAGTGTGTTTGTCTCCAGTTCTCACCTGCCAGTGTGTTTTTCTCCAGTTCTCACCTCCCAGTGTATTTGTCCCCAGCTCTCACCTCCCAGTGTATTTGTCCCCAGTTCTCGACTCCCAGTGTGTTTGTCCCTAGTTCTTAGCTTCCAGTGTGTTTGTCTCCAGTTCTCTCCTCCCAGTGTGTTTGTTCCCAGTTCTCGCCTCCCAGTGTGTTTGTCTGCAGTTCTCACCTCCCAGTGTGTTTGTCTGCAGTTCTCACCTCCCAGTGTGTTTGTCCTCAGTTCTCATCAGTGTGGTTATCCCCAGTTCTCACCTCCCAGTGTGTTGGTATCCAGTTCTCACCTCCTAGTGTGTTTTTCCCCAGTTCTCACTTCCAGTGTGTTTGTCCCCAGTTCTCACTTCCCAGTGTGTTTATCCCCAGTTCTCACCTCCCAGTGTGTTTGTCCCCAGTTCTCACCTCCCAGTGTGTTTGTCTCCAGTTCTCACCTGCCAGTGTGTTTGTCTCCAGTTCTCACCTCCCAGTACATTTGTCCCCAGCTCTCACCTCCCAGTGTATTTGTCCCCAGTTCTCGACTCCCAGTGTGTTTGTCCCTAGTTCTTAGCTTCCAGTGTGTTTGTCTCCAGTTCTCTCCTCCCAGTGTGTTTGTTCCCAGTTCTCGCAACCCAGTGTGTTTGTCTGCAGTTCTCACCTCCCAGTGTGTTTGTCTGCAGTTCTCACCTCCCAGTGTGTTTGTCCTCAGTTCTCATCAGTGTGGTTATCCCCAGTTCTCACCTCCCAGTGTGTTGGTATCCATTTCTCACCTCCTAGTGTGTTTTTCCCCAGTTCTCACTTCCAGTGTGTTTGTCCCATTTTCTCACTTCCCAGTGTGTTTGTCCCCAGTTCTCACCTCCCAGTGTGTTTGTCCCCAGTTCTCACCTCCCAGTGTGTTTGTCCCCAGTTCTCACCTCCCAGTGTGTTTGTCCCCAGTTCTCACATCCCAGTGTGTTTGTCCCGAGTTCTCACCTCCCCGTGTGTTTGTTCCCAGTTCTAACCTCCCAGTATGTTGGTATCCAGTTCTCACCTCCTAGTGCTTTTTTCCCCAGTTCTCACTTCCAGTGTGTTTGTCTACAGTTCTAACTTCCCAGTGTGTTTGTCCCCAGTTCTCACCTCCCAGTGTGTTTGTCCCCAGCTCTCACCTCCCCGTGAGTTTTTCCCCAGTTCTCACCTCCCAGTGTGTTTGTCCCCAGTTCTCACCTCCCAGTGTGTTTGTCACCAGTTCTCACCTCCCAATGTGTTTGTACCCAGTTCTCACCTCTCAGTGTATTTGTCCATAGTTCTTACCTCCCAGTGTGTTTGTTCCCAATTCTCACCTCCCCGAGTGTCCGTCCCCTGTTCTCACCTCCCAGTGTGTTTGTTCCCAATTCTCACCTCCCCATGTGTTTGTCCCCTGCTCTCACCTCACCGTGTTTGTCCCCTGCTCTCACCTCACCGTGTTTGTCCCCAGTTCTCACCTCCCCGTGTGTTTGTCTCCAGATCTCACCTCCCAGTGTGTCCGTCCCCTGTTCTCACCTCCCAGTGTGTCCGTCCCCTGTTCTCTCCTCCCAGTGTGTTTGTCCCCAGTTCTCACCTCCCAGTGTGCTTGTCCCCAGTTCTCACCTCTCAGTGTATTTGTCTCCATTTCTCACCTCCCAGTGTGTTTGTCTCCAGTTCTCACCTGCCAGTGTGTTTGTCTCCAGTTCTCACCTCCCAGTGTATTTGTCCCCAGCTATCACCTCCCAGTGTATTTGTCCCCAGTTCTCGACGCCCAGTGTGTTTGTCCCTAGTTCTTAGCTTCCAGTGTGTTTGTCTCCAGTTCTCTCCTCCCAGTGTGTTTGTTCCCAGTTCTCGCCTCCCAGTGTGTTTGTCTGCAGTTCTCACCTCCCAGTGTGTTTGTCTGCAGTTCTCACCTCCCAGTGTGTTTGTCCTCAGTTCTCATCAGTGTGGTTATCCCCAGTTCTCACCTCCAAGTGTTGGTATCCAGTTTTCACCTCCTAGTGTGTTTTTCCCCAGTTCTCACTTCCAGTGTGTTTGTCCCCAGTTCTCACTTCCAAGTGTGTTTGTCCCCAGTTCTCACCTCCCAGTGTGTTTGTCCCCAGTTCTCACCTCCCAGTATGTTTGTCCCCAGTTCTCACCTCCCAGTGTGTTTGTTCCCAGTTCTAACCTCCCAGTGTGTTGGTATCCAGTTCTCACCTCCTAGTGTGTTTTTCCCCAGTTCTCACTTCCAGTGTGTTTGTCTACAGTTCTCACTTCCCAGTGTGTTTGTCCCCAGCTCTCACCTCCCCGTGAGTTTATCCCCAGTTCTCACCTCCCAGTGTATTTGTCCCCAGTTCTCACCTCCCAGTGTGTTTGTCACCAGTTCTCACCTCCCAGTGTGTTTGTCCCCAGTTCTTACCTCCCAGTGTGTTTGTCTCCAGTTCTCACCTCTCAGTGTATTTGTCCCCAGTTCTTACCTCCCAGTGAGTTTGTTCCCAATTCTCACCTCCCCGAGTGTCCGTCCCCTGTTCTCACCTCCCAGTGTGTTTGTTCCCAATTCTCACCTCCCCATGTGTTTGTCCCCTGCTCTCACCTCACCGTGTTTGTCCCCAGTTCTCACCTCCCCGTGTGTTTGTCTCCAGATCTCACCTCCCAGTGTGTCCGTCCCCTGTTCTCACCTCCCAGTGTGTCCGTCCCCTGTTCTCTCCTCCCAGTGTGTTTGTCCCCAGTTCTCACCTCCCAGTGTGCTTGTCCCCAGTTCTCACCTCTCAGTGTATTTGTCTCCAGTTCTCACCTCCCAGTGTGTTTTTCTCAAGTTCTCAACTGCCAGTGTGTTTGTCTCCAGTTCTCACCTCCCATTGTATTTGTCCCCAGCTCTCACCTCCCAGTGTATTTGTCCCCAGTTCTCACCTCCCAGTGTGTTTGTCCCTAGTTCTTAGCTTCCAGTGTGTTTGTCTCCAGTTCTCTCCTCCCAGTGTGTTTGTTCCCAGTTCTCGCCTCCCAGTGTGTTTGTCTGCAGTTCTCACCTCCCAGTGTGTTTGTCTGCAGTTCTCACCTCCCAGTGTGTTTGTCCTCAGTTCTCATCAGTGTGATTATCCCCAGTTCTCACCTCCCAGTGTGTTGGTATCCAGTTGTCACCTACTAGTGTGTTTTTCCCCAGTTCTCACTTCCAGTGTGTTTGTCCCCAGTTCTCACTTCCCAGTGTGTTTGTCCCCAGTTCTCACCTCCCAGTGTGTTTGTCCCCAGTTCTCACCTCCCAGTGTGTTTGTCCCCAGTTCTCACCTCCCAGTGTGTTTGTCCCCAGTTCTCACATCCCAGTGTGTTTGTCCCCAGTTCTCACCTCCCCGTGTGTTTGTTCCCAGTTCTAACCTCCCAGTGTGTTGGTATCCAGTTCTCACCTCCTAGTGTGTTTTTCCCCAGTTCTCACTTCCAGTGTGTTTGTCTACAGTTCTCACTTCCCAGTGTGTTTGTCCCCAGTTCTCACCTCCCAGTGTGTTTGTCCCCAGCTCTCACCTCCCCGTGAGTTTGTCCCCAGTTCTCACCTCCCAGTGTGTTTGTCCCCAGTTCTCACCTCCCAGTGTGTTTGTCACCAGTTCTCACATCCCAGTGTGTTTGTCCCCAGTTCTCACCTCTCAGCGTATTTGTCCATAGTTCTTACCTCCCAGTGTGTTTGTTCCCAATTCTCACCACCCCGAGTGTCCGTCCCCTGTTCTCACCTCCCAGTGTGTTTGTTCCCAATTCTCACCTCCCCATGTGTTTATCCCCTACTCTCACCTCACCGTGTTTGTCCCCTGCTCTCACCTCACCGTGTAAGTCCCCAGTTCTCACCTCCCCGTGTGTTTCTCTCCAGATCTCACCTCCCAGTGTGTCCGTCCCCTGTTCTCACCTCCCAGTGTGTCCGTCCCCTGTTCTCTCCTCCCAGTGTGTTTGTCCCCAGTTCTCACCTCCCAGTGTGCTTGTCCCCAGTTCTCACCTATCAGTGTATTTGTCTCCAGTTTTCACCTCCCAGTGTGTTTGTCTCCAGTTCTCACCTGCCAGTGTGTTTGTCTCCAGTTCTCACCTCCCAGTGTATTTTTCCCCAGCTCTCACCTCCAAGTGTATTTGTCCCCAGTTCTCGACTCCCAGTGTGTTTGTCCCTAGTTCTTAGCTTCCAGTGTGTTTGTCTCCAGTTCTCTCCTCCCAGTGTGTTTGTTTCCAGTTCTCGCCTCCCAGTGTGTTTGTCTGCAGTTCTCACCTCCCAGTGTGTTTGTCTGCAGTTCTCACCTCCCAGTGTGTTTGTCCTCAGTTCTCATCAGTGTGGTTATCCCCAGTTCTCACCTCTCAGTGTGTTGGTATCCAGTTCTCACCTCCTAGTGTGTTTTTCCCCAGTTCCCACTTCCAGTGTGTTTGTCCCCAGTTCTCACCTCCCCGTGTGTTTGTTCCCAGTTCTAACCTCCCAGTGTGTTGGTATCCAGTTCTCACCTCCTAGTGTGTTTTTCCCCAGTTCTCACTTCCAGTGTGTTTGTCTACAGTTCTAACTTCCCAGTGTGTTTGTCCCCAGTTCTCACCTCCCAGTGTGTTTGTCCCCAGCTCTCACCTCCCCGTGAGTTTGTCCCCAGTTCTCACCTCCCAGTGTGTTTGTCACCAGTTCTCACCTCCCAGTGTTTTTGTCACCAGTTCTCACCTCCCAGTGTGTTTGTCCCCAGTTCTTACCTCCCAGTGTGTTTGTCCCCAGTTCTCACCTCTCAGTGTATTTGTACATAGTTCTTACCTCCCAGTGTGTTTGTTCCCAATTCTCACCTCCCCGAGTGTCCGTCCCCTGTTCTCACCTCCCAGTGTGTTTGTTCCCAATTCTCACCTCCCCATGTGTTTGTCCCCTGCTCTCACCTCACCGTGTTTGTCCCCTGCTCTCACCTCACCGTGTTTGTCCCCAGTTCTCACCTCCCCGTGTGTTTCTCTCCAGATCTCACCTCCCAGTGTGTCCGTCCCCTGTTCTCACCTCCCAGTGTGTTCGTCCCCTGTTCTCTCCTCCCAGTGTGTTTGTCCCCAGTTCTCACCTCCCAGTGTGCTTGTCCCCAGTTCTCACCTCTCAGTGTATTTGTCTCCAGTTCTCACCTCCCATTGTGTTTGTCTCCAGTTCTCACCTGCCAGTGAATTTGTCTCCAGTTCTCACCTCCCAGTGTATTTGTCCCCAGCTCTAACATCCCAGTGTATTTGTCCCCAGTTCTCGACTCCCAGTGTGTTTGTCCATAGTTCTAGCTTCCAGTGTGTTTGTCTCCAGTTCTCTCCTCCCAGTGTGTTTGTTCCCAGTTCTCGCCTCCCAGTGTGTTTGTCTGCAGTTCTCACCTCCCAGTGTGTTTGTCTGCAGTTCTCACCTCCCAGTGTGTTTGTCCTCAGTTCTCATCAGTGTGGTTATCCCCAGTTCTCACCTCCCAGTGTGTTGGTATCCAGTTCTCACCTCCTAGTGAGTTTTTCCCCAGTTCTCACTTCCAGTGTGTTTGTCTACAGTTCTCACTTCCCAGTGTGTTTGTCCCCAGCTCTCACCTCCCCGTAAGTTTGTCCCCAGTTCTCACTTCCCAGTGTGTTTGTCCCCAATTCTCACCTCCCAGTGTGTTTGTCACCAGTTCTCATCTCCCAGTGTTTTTGTCCCCAGTTCTTACCTCCCAGTGTGTTTGTCTCCAGTTCTCACCTCTCAGTGTATTTGTCCCCAGTTCTTACCTCCCAGTGAGTTTGTTCCCAATTCTCACCTCCCCGAGTGTACGTCCCCTGTTCTCACCTCCCAGTGTGTATGTTCCCAATTCTCACCTCCCCATGTGTTTGTCCCCTGCTCTCACCTCACCGTGTTTGTCCCCTGCTCTCACCTCACCGTGTTTGTCCCCAGTTCTCACCTCCCCGTGTATTTGTCTCCAGATCTCACCTCCCAGTGTGTCCGTCCCCTGTTCTCACCTCCCAGTGTGTCCGTCCCCTGTTCTCTCCTCCCAGTGTGTTTGTCCCCAGTTCTCACCTCCCAGTGTGCTTGTCCCCAGTTCTCACCTCTCAGTGTATTTCTCTCCAGTTCTCACCTCCCAGTGTGTTTGTCTCCAGTTCTCACCTGCCAGTGTGTTTGTCTCCAGTTCTCACCTCCCAGTGTATTTGTCCCCATCTCTCCCCTCCCAGTGTATTTGTCCCCAGTTCTCGACTCCCAGTGTGTTTGTCCCTAGTTCTTAGCTTACAGTGTGTTTGTCTCCAGTTCTCTCCTCCCAGTGTGTTTGTTCCCAGTTCTCGCCTCCCAGTGTGTTTGTCTGCAGTTCTCACCTCTCAGTGTGTTTGTCTGCAGTTCTCACCTCCCAGTGTGTTTGTCCTCAGTTCTCATCAGTGTGGTTATCCCCAGTTCTCACCTCCCAGTGTGTTGGTATCCAGTTATAACATCCTAGTGTGTTTTTCCCCAGTTCTCACTTCCAGTGTGTTTGTACCCAGTTCTCACTTCCCAGTGTGTTTGTCCCCAGTTCTCACCTCCCAGTGTGTTTGTCCCCAGTTCTCGCCTCCCAGTGTGTTTGTCCCCAGTTCTCACCTCCCAGTGTGTTTGTCCCCAGTTCTCACATCCCAGTGTGTTTGTCCCCAGTTCTCACCTCCCCGTGTGTTTGTTCCAAGTTCTAACCTCCCAGTGTGTTGGTATCCAGTTCTCACCTCCTAGTGTGTTTTTCCCCAGTTCTCACTTCCAGTGTGTTTGTCTACAGTTCTCACTTCCCAGTGTGTTTGTCCCCAGTTCTCACCTCCCAGTGTGTTTGTCCCCAGCTCACACCTCCCCGTGAGTTTGTCCCCAATTCTCACCTCCCAGTGTGTTTGTTCCCAGTTCTCACCTCCCAGTGTGTTTGTCACCAGTTCTCACCTCCCAGTGTGTTTGTCCCCAGTTCTCACCTCTCAGTGTATTTGTCCATAGTTCTTACCTCCCAGTGTGTTTGTTCCCAATTCTCACCTCCCCGAGTGTCCGTCCCCTGTTCTCACCTCCCAGTGTGTTTGTTCCCAATTCTCACCTCCCCATGTGTTTGTCCCCTGCTCTCACCTCACCGTGTTTGTCCCCTGCTCTCACCTCACCGTGTTTGTCCCCAGTTCTCACCTCCCCGTGTGTTTCTCTCCAGATATCACCTCCCAGTGTGTCCGTCCCCTGTTCTCACCTCCCAGTGTGTCCGTCCCCTGTTCTCTCCTCCCAGTGTGTTTGTCCCCAGATCTAACCTCCCAGTGTGCTTGTCCCCAGTTCTCACCTCTCAGTGTATTTGTCTCCAGTTCTCACCTCCCAGTGTGTTTGTCTCCAGTTCTCACCTGCCAGTGTGTTTGTCTCCAGTTCTCACCTCCCAGTGTATTTGTCCCCAGCTCTCACCTCCCAGTGTATTTGTCCCCAGTTCTCGACTCCCAGTGTGTTTGTCCCTAGTTCTTAGCTTCCAGTGTGTTTGTCTCCAGTTCTCTCCTCCCAGTGTGTTTGTTCCCAGTTCTCGCCTCCCAGTGTGTTTGTCTGCAGTTCTCACCTCCCAGTGTGTTTGTCTGCAGTTCTCACCTCCCAGTGTGTTTGTCCTCAGTTCTCATCAGTGTGGTTATCCCCAGTTCTCACCACCCAGTGTGTTGGTATCCAGTTCTCACCTCCTAGTGTGTTTTTCCCCAGTTCTCACTTCCAGTTTGTTTGTCCCCAGTTCTCACTTCCCAGTGTGTTTGTCCCCAGTTCTCACCTCCCAGTGTTTGTCCCCAGTTCTCACCTCCCAGTGTGTTTGTCCCCAGTTCTCACCTCCCAGTGTGTTTGTTCCCAGTTCTAACCTCCCAGTGTGTTGGTATCCAGTTCTCACCTCCCAGTGTGTTTGTCTCCAGTTCTCACCTGCCAGTGTGTTTGTCTCCAGTTCTCACCTTCCAGTGTATTTGTCCCCAGCTCTCACCTCCCAGTGTGTTTGTCCCCAGTTCTCACCTCCCAGTGTGTTTGTCACCAGTTCTCACCTCCCAGTGTGTTTGTCCCCAGTTCTTACCTCCCAGTGTGTTTGTCCCCAGTTCTCACCTCATAGTGTATTTGTCCATAGTTCTTACCTCCCAGTGTGTTTGTTCCCAATTCTCACCTCCCCGAGTGACCGTCCCCTGTTCTCACCTCCCAGTGTGTTTGTTCCCAATTCTCACCTCCCCATGTGTTTGTCCCCTGCTCTCACCTCACCGTGTTTGTCCCCTGCTCTCACCTCACCGTGTTCTTCCCCAGTTCTCACCTCCCCGTGTGTTTGTCTCCAGATCTCACCTCCCAGTGTGTCCGTCCCCTGTTCTCTCCTCCCAGTGTGTTTGTCACCAGTTCTCACCTCCCAGTGTGCTTGTCCCCAGTTCTCACCTCTCAGTGTATTTGTCTCCAGTTCTCACCTCCCAGTGTATTTGTCTCCAGTTCTCACCTCCCAGTGTGTTTGTCTCCAGTTCTCACCTGCCAGTGTGTTTGTCTCCAGTTCTCACCTCCCAGTGTATTTGTCCCCAGCTCTCACCTCTTAGTGTATTTGTCCCCAGTTCTCGACTCCCAGTGTGTTTGTCCCTAGTTCTTAGCTTCCAGTGTGTTTGTCTCCAGTTCTCTCCTCCCAGTGTGTTTGTTCCCAGTTCTCGCCTCCCAGTGTGTTTGTCTGCAGTTCTCACCTCCCAGTGTGTTTGTCTGCAGTTCTCACTTCCCAGTGTGTTTGTCCTCAGTTCTCATCAGTGGGGTTATCCCCAGTTCTCACCTCCCAGTGTGTTGGTATCCAGTTCTCACCTCCTAGTGTGTTTTTCCCCAGTTCTCACTTCCAGTGTGTTTGTCCCCAGTTCTCACTTCCCAGTGTGTTTGTCCCCAGTTCTCACCTCCCAGTGTGTTTGTCCCCAGTTCTCACCTCCCAGTGTTTGTCCCCAGTTCTCACCTCCCAGTGTGTTTGTCCCCAGTTCTCACATCCCAGTGTGTTTGTCCCCAGTTCTCACCTCCCCGTGTGTTTGTTCCCAGTTCTAACCTCCTTGTGTGTTTGTCCCCAGTTCTCACCTCCCAGTGTGGTTATCCCCAGTTCTCACCTCCCAGTGTGTTGGTATCCAGTTCTCACCTCCTAGTGTGTTTTTCCCCAGTTCTCACTTCCAGTGTGTTTGTCCCCAGTTCTCACTTCCCAGTGTGTTTGTCCCCAGTTCTCACTTCCCAGTGTGTTTGTCCCCAGTTCTCACCTCCCAGTGTGTTTGTCCCCAGTTCTCACCTCCCAGTGTGTTTGTCCCCAGTTCTCACCTCCCCGTGTGTTTGTTCCCAGTTCTAACCTCCCAGTGTGTTGGTATCCAGTTCTCACCTCCTAGTGTGTTTTTCCCCAGTTCTCACTTCCAGTGTGTTTGTCTACAGTTCTCACTTCCCAGTGTGTTTGTCCTCAGTTCTCACCTTCCAGTGTGTTTGTCCCCAGCTCTCACCTCCCCTTGAGTTTGTCCCCAGTTCTCACCTCCCAGTGTGTTTGTCCCCAGTTCTCACCTCCCAGTGTGTTTGTCACCAGTTCTCACCTCCCAGTGTGTTTGTCCCCAGTTCTCACCTCTCAGTGTATTTGTCTATAGTTCTTACCTCCCAGTGTGTTTGTTCCCAATTCTCACCTCCCCGAGTATCCGTCCCCTGTTCTCACCTGCCAGTGTGTTTGTTCCCAATTCTCACCTCCCCATGTGTTTGTCCCCTGCTCTCACCTCACCGTGTTTGTCCCCTGCTCTCACCTCACCGTGTTTGTCCCCAGTTCTCACCTCCCCGTGTGTTTCTCTCCAGATCTCACCTCCCAGTGTGTCCGTCCCCTGTTCTCACCTCCCAGTGTGTCCGTCCCCTGTTCTCTCCTCCCAGTGTGTTTGTCCCCAGTTCTCACCTCCCAGTGTGCTTGTCCCTAGTTCTCACCTCTCAGTGTATTTGTCTCCAGTTCTCACCTCCCAATGTGTTTGTCTCCAGTTCTCACCTGCCAGTGTGTTTGTCTCCAGTTCTCACCTCCCAGTGTATTTGTCCCCAGCTCTCACCTCCCAGTGTATTTGTCCCCAGTTCTCGACTCCCAGTGTTTGTCCCTAGTTCTTAGCTTCCAGTGTGTTTGTCTCCAGTTCTCTCCTCCCAGTGTGTTTGTTCCCAGTTCTCGCCTCCCAGTGTGTTTGTCTGCAGTTCTCACCTCCCAGTGTGTTTGTCTGCAGTTCTCACCTCCCAGTGTGTTTGTCCTCAGTTCTCATCAGTGTGGTTATCCCCAGTTCTCACCTCCCAGTGTGTTGGTATCCAGTTCTCACTTCCCAGTGTGTTTGTCCCCAGTTCTCACCTCCCAGTGTGTTTGTCTCCAGCTCTCACCTCCCCGTGAGTTTGTCCCCAGTTCTCACCTCCCAGTGTGTTTGTCCCCAGTTCTCACCTTCCAGTGTGTTTGTCACCAGTTCTCACCTCCCAGTGTGTTTGTCCCCAGTTCTTACCTCTCAGTGTGTTTGTCTCCAGTTCTCACCTCTCAGTGTATTTGTCCCCAGTTCTTACCTCTCAGTGTGTTTGTTCCCAATTCTCACCTCCCCGAGTGTCCGTCCCCTGTTCTCACCTCCCAGTGTGTTTGTTCCCAATTCTCACCTCCCCATGTGTTTGTCCCCTGCTCTCACCTCACCGTGTTTGTCCTTAGTTCTCACCTCCCCGTGTGTTTGTCTCCAGTTCTCACCTCCCAGTGTGTCCGTCCCCTGTTCTCACCTCCCAGTGTGTCCGTCCCCTGTTCTCTCCTCCCAGTGTGTTTGTCCCCAGTTCTCACCTCCCAGTGTGCTTGTCCCCAGTTCTCACCTCTCAGTGTATTTGTCTCCAGTTCTCAACTCCCAGTGTGTTTGTCTCCAGTTCTCACCTGCAAGTGTGTTTGTCTCCAGTTCTCACCACCCAGTGTATTTGTCCCCAGCTCTCACCTCCCAGTGTATTTGTCCCCAGTTCTCGACTCCCAGTGTGTTTGTCCCTAGTTCTTAGCTTCCAGTGTGTTTGTCTCCAGTTCTCTCCTCCCAGTGTGTTTGTTCCCAGTTCTCGCCTCCCAGTGTGTTTGTCTGCAGTTCTCACCTCCCAGTGTGTTTGTCTGCAGTTCTCACCTCCCAGTGTGTTTGTCCTCAGTTCTCATCAGTGTGGTTATCCCCAGTTCTCACCTCCCAGTGTGTTGGTATCCAGTTCTCACCTCCTAGTGTGTTTTCCCCCAGTTCTCACTTCCAGTGTGTTTGTTCCCAGTTCTCACATCCCAGTATGTTTGTCCCCAGTTCTCACCTACCAGTGTGTTTGTCCCCAGTTCTCACCTCCCAGTGTGTTTGTCCCCAGTTCTCACCTCCCAGTGTGTTTGTCCCAAGTTCTCACCTCCCAGTGTGTTTGTCCCCAGTTCTCACCTCCCAGTGTTTGTCACCAGTTCTCACCTCCCAGTGTGTTTGTCCCCAGCTCTCACCTCCCCGTGAGTTTGTCCCCAGTTCTCACCTCCCAGTGTGTTTGTTCCCAGTTCTCACCTCCCAGTGTGTTTGTCACCAGTTCTCACCTCCCAGTGTGTTTGTCCCCAGTTCTCACCTCTCAGTGTATTTGTCCATAGTTCTTACCTCCCAGTGTGTTTGTTCCCAATTCTCACCTCCCCGAGTGTCCGTCCCCTGTTCTCACCTCCCAGTGTGTTGGTTCACAATTCTCACCTCCCCATGTGTTTGTCCCCTGCTCTCACCTCACCGTGTTTGTCCCCTGCTCTCACCTCACCGTGTTTGTCCCCAGTTCTCACCTCCCCGTGTGTTTCTCTCCAGATCTCACCTCCCAGTGTGTCCGTCCCCTGTTCTCACCTCCCAGTGTGTCCGTCCCCTGTTCTCTCCTCCCAGTGTGTTTGTCCCCAGTTCTAACCTCCCAGTGTGCTTGTCCCCAGTTCTCACCTCTCAGTGTATTTGTCTCCAGTTCTCACCTCCCAGTGTGTTTGTCTCCAGTTCTCACCTGCCAGTGTGTTTGTCTCCAGTTCTCACCTCCCAGTGTATTTGTCCCCAGCTCTCACCTCCCAGTGTATTTGTCCCCAGTTCTCGACTCCCAGTGTGTTTGTCCCTAGTTCTTAGCTTCCAGTGTGTTTGTCTCCAGTTCTCTCCTCCCAGTGTGTTTGTTCCCAGTTCTCGCCTCTCAGTGTGTTTGTCTGCAGTTCTCACCTCCCAGTGTGTTTGTCTGCAGTTCTCACCTCCCAGTGTGTTTGTCCTCAGTTCTCATCAGTGTGGTTATCCCCAGTTCTCACCACCCAGTGTGTTGGTATCCAGTTCTCACCTCCTAGTGTGTTTTTCCCCAGTTCTCACTTCCAGTGTGTTTGTCCCCAGTTCTCACTTCCCAGTGTGTTTGTCCCCAGTTCTCACCTCCCAGTGTTTGTCCCCAGTTCTCACCTCCCAGTGTGTTTGTCCCCAGTTCTCACCTCCCAGTGTGTTTGTTCCCAGTTCTAACCTCCCAGTGTGTTGGTATCCAGTTCTCACCTCCTAGTGTCTTTTTCCCCAGTTCTCACTTCCAGTGTGTTTGTCTCCAGCTCTCACCTCCCCGTGAGTTTGTCCCCAGTTCTCACCTCCCAGTGTGTTTGTCCCCAGTTCTCACCTCCCAGTGTGTTTGTCACCAGTTCTCACCTCCCAGTGTGTTTGTCCCCAGTTCTTACCTCCCAGTGTGTTTGTCCCCAGTTCTCACCTCTCAGTGTATTTGTCCATAGTTCTTACCTCCCAGTGTGTTTGTTCCCAATTCTCACCTCCCCGAGTGACCGTCCCCTGTTCTCACCTCCCAGTGTGTTTGTTCCCAATTCTCACCTCCCCATGTGTTTGTCCCCTGCTCTCACCTCACCGTGTTTGTCCCCTGCTCTCACCTCACCGTGTTTGTCCCCAGTTCTCATCTCCCCGTGTGTTTGTCTCCAGATCTCACCTCCCAGTGTGTCCGTCCCCTGTTCTCTCCTCCCAGTGTGTTTGTCCCCAGTTCTCACCTCCCAGTGTGCTTGTCCCCAGTTCTCACCTCTCAGTGTATTTGTCTCCAGTTCTCACCTCCCAGTGTGTTTGTCTCCAGTTCTCACCTGCCAGTGTGTTTGTCTCCAGTTCTCACCTCCCAGTGTGTTTGTCCCCAGTTCTCACCTCCCAGTGTGTTTGTCTCCAGTTCTCACCGGCCAGTGTGTTTGTCTCCAGTGCTCACCTCCCAGTGTATTTGTCCCCAGCTCTCACCTCCCAGTGTATTTGTCCCCAGTTCTCGACTCCCAGTGTGTTTCTCCCTAGTTCTTAGCTTCCAGTGTGTTTGTCTCCAGTTCTCTCCTCCCAGTGTGTTTGTTCCCAGTTCTCGCCTCTCAGTGTGTTTGTCTGCAGTTCTCACCTCCCAGTGTGTTTGTCCTCAGTTCTCATCAGTGTGGTTATCCCCAGTTCTCACCTCCCAGTGTGTTGGTATCCAGTTCTCACCTCCTAGTGTGTTTTTCCCCAGTTCTCACTTCCAGTGTGTTTGTCCCCAGTTCTCACTTCCCAGTGTGTTTGTCCCCAGTTCTCACTTCCCAGTGTGTTTGTCCCCAGTTCTCACCTCCCAGTGTGTTTGTCCCCAGTTCTCACCTCCCAGTGTGTTTGTCCCCAGTTCTCACCTCCCCGTGTGTTTGTTCCCAGTTCTAACCTCCCAGTGTGTTGGTATCCAGTTCTCACCTCCTAGTGTGTTTTTCCCCAGTTCTCACTTCCAGTGTGTTTGTCTACAGTTCTCACTTCCCAGTGTGTTTGTCCTCAGTTCTCACCTTCCAGTGTGTTTGTCCCCAGCTCTCACCTCCCCTTGAGTTTGTCCCCAGTTCTCACCTCCCAGTGTGTTTGTCCCCAGTTCTCACCTCCCAGTGTGTTTGTCACCAGTTCTCACCTCCCAGTGTGTTTGTCCCCAGTTCTCACCTCTCAGTGTATTTGTCCATAGTTCTTACCTCCCAGTGTGTTTGTTCCCAATTCTCACCTCCCCGAGTATCCGTCCCCTGTTCTCACCTGCCAGTGTGTTTGTTCCCAATTCTCACCTCCCCATGTGTTTGTCCCCTGCTCTCACCTCACCGTGTTTGTCCCCTGCTCTCACCTCACCGTGTTTGTCCCCAGTTCTCACCTCTCCGTGTGTTTCTCTCCAGATCTCACCTCCCAGTGTGTCCGTCCCCTGTTCTCACCTCCCAGTGTGTCCGTCCCCTGTTCTCTCCTCCCAGTGTGTTTGTCCCCAGTTCTCACCTCCCAGTGTGCTTGTCCCCAGTTCTCACCTCTCAGTGTATTTGTCTCCAGTTCTCACCTCCCAATGTGTTTGTCTCCAGTTCTCACCTGCCAGTGTGTTTGTCTCCAGTTCTCACCTCCCAGTGTATTTGTCCCCAGCTCTCACCTCCCAGTGTATTTGTCCCCAGTTCTCGACTCCCAGTGTTTGTCCCTAGTTCTTAGCTTCCAGTGTGTTTGTCTCCAGTTCTCTCCTCCCAGTGTGTTTGTTCCCAGTTCTCGCCTCCCAGTGTGTTTGTCTGCAGTTCTCACCTCCCAGTGTGTTTGTCTGCAGTTTTCGCCTCCCAGTGTGTTTGTCCTCAGTTCTCATCAGTGTGGTTATCCCCAGTTCTCACCTCCCAGTGTGTTGGTATCCAGTTCTCACCTCCTAGTGTGTTTTTCCCCGGTTCTCACTTCCAGTGTGTTTGTCCCCAGTTCTCACTTGCCAGTGTTTGTCCCCAGTTCTCACCTCCCAGTGTGTTTGTCCTCAGTTCTCACCTCCCAGTGTGTTTGTCCCCAGTTCTCACCTCCCAGTGTGTTTGCTCCCAGTTCTAACCTCCCAGTGTGTTGGTATCCAGTTCTCACCTCCCAGTGTGTTTTTCCCCAGTTCTCACTTCCAGTGTGTTTGTCTACAGTTCTCACTTCCCAGTGTGTTTGTCCCCAGTTCTCACCTCCCAGTGTGTTTGTCCCCAGCTCTCACCTCCCCGTGAGTTTGTCCCCAGTTCTCACCTCCCAGTGTGTTTGTCCCCAGTTCTCACCTTCCAGTGTGATTGTCACCAGTTCTCACCTCCCAGTGTGTTTGTCCCCAGTTCTTACCTCTCAGTGTGTTTGTCTCCAGTTCTCACCTCTCAGTGTATTTGTCCCCAGTTCTTACCTCTCAGTGTGTTTGTTCCCAATTCTTACCTCCCCGAGTGTCCGTCCCCTGTTCTCACCTCCCAGTGTGTTTGTTCCCAATTCTCACCTCCCCATGTGTTTGTCCCCTGCTCTCACCTCACCGTGTTTGTCCTTAGTTCTCACCTCCCCGTGTGTTTGTCTCCAGTTCTCACCTCCCAGTGTGTCCGTCCCCTGTTCTCACCTCCCAGTGTGTCCGTCCCCTGTTCTCTCCTCCCAGTGTGTTTGTCCCCAGTTCTCACCTCCCAGTGTGCT
Organism: Ariolimax columbianus; assembly: GCA_036924085.1. Taxonomy (NCBI): domain Eukaryota; kingdom Metazoa; phylum Mollusca; class Gastropoda; order Stylommatophora; family Arionidae; genus Ariolimax; species Ariolimax columbianus. The sequence continues at coordinate 1,244,000 of JAVGWX010000014.1, forward strand.
TGCCCCCAGTTCTCACCTCTCAGTGTATTTGTCTCCAGTTCTCAACTCCCAGTGTGTTTGTCTCCAGTTCTCACCTGCCAGTGTGTTTGTCTCCAGTTCTCACCACCCAGTGTATTTGTCCCCAGCTCTCACCTCCCAGTGTATTTGTCCCCAGTTCTCGACTCCCAGTGTGTTTGTCCCTAGTTCTTAGCTTCCAGTGTGTTTGTCTCCAGTTCTCTCCTCCCAGTGTGTTTGTTCCCAGTTCTCGCCTCCCAGTGTGTTTGTCTGCAGTTCTCACCTCCCAGTGTGTTTGTCTGCAGTTCTCACCTCCCAGTGTGTTTGTCCTCAGTTCTCATCAGTGTGGTTATCCCCAGTTCTCACCTCCCAGTGTGTTGGTATCCAGTTCTCACCTCCTAGTGTGTTTTCCCCCAGTTCTCACTTCCAGTGTGTTTGTCCCCAGTTCTTACATCCCAGTGTGTTTGTCCCCAGTTCTCACCTCCCAGTGTGTTTGTCCCCAGTTCTCACCTCCCAGTGTGTTTGTCCCCAGTTCTCACCTCCCAGTGTGTTTGTCCCCAGTTCTCACCTCCCAGTGTGTTTGTCCCCAGTTCTCACCTCCCAGTGTTTGTCACCAGTTCTCACCTCCCAGTGTGTTTGTCCCCAGTTCTTACCTCCCAGTGTGTTTGTCTCCAGTTCTCACCTCTCAGTGTATTTGTCCCCAGTTCTTACCTCCCAGTGTGTTTGTTCCCAATTCTCACATCCCTGAGTGTCCGTCCCCTGTTCTCACCTCCCAGTGTGTTTGTTCCCAATTCTCACCTCCCCATGTTTTGTCCCCTGCTCTCACCTCACCGTGTTTGTCCCCTGCTCTCACCTCACCGTGTTTGTCCCCTGTTCTCACCTCCCCGTGTGTTTGTCTCCAGATCTCACCTCCCAGTGTGTCCGTCCCCTGTTCTCACCTCCCAGTGTGTCCGTCCCCTGTTCTCTCCTCCCAGTGTGTTTGACCCCAGTTCTCACCTCCCAGTGTGCTTGTCCCCAGTTCTCACCTCTCAGTGTATTTGTCTCCAGTTCTCACCTCCCAGTGTGTTTGTCTCCAGTTCTCACCTGCCAGTGTGTTTGTCTCCAGTTCTCACCTCCCAGTGTATTTGTCCCCAGCTCTCACCTCTTAGTGTATTTGTCCCCAGTTCTCGACTCCCAGTGTGTTTGTCCCTAGTTCTTAGCTTCCAGTGTGTTTGTCTCCAGTTCTCTCCTCCCAGTGTGTTTGTTCCCAGTTCTCGCCTCCCAGTGTGTTTGTCTGCAGTTCTCACCTCCCAGTGTGTTTGTCTGCAGTTCTCACTTCCCAGTGTGTTTGTCCTCAGTTCTCATCAGTGGGGTTATCCCCAGTTCTCACCTCCCAGTGTGTTGGTATCCAGTTCTCACCTCCTAGTGTGTTTTTCCCCAGTTCTCACTTCCAGTGTGTTTGTCCCCAGTTCTCACTTCCCAGTGTGTTTGTCCCCAGTTCTCACCTCCCAGTGTGTTTGTCCCCAGTTCTCACCTCCCAGTGTTTGTCCCCAGTTCTCACCTCCCAGTGTGTTTGTCCCCAGTTCTCACATCCCAGTGTGTTTGTCCCCAGTTCTCACCTCCCCGTGTGTTTGTTCCCAGTTCTAACCTCCTTGTGTGTTTGTCCCCAGTTCTCACCTCCCAGTGTGTTTGTCCCCAGTTCTCACCTCCCAGTGTGTTTGTCCCCAGTTCTCACCTCCCAGTGTGTTTGTCCCCAGTTCTCACCTCCCAGTGTGTTTGTCCCCAGTTCTCACCTCCCCGTGTGTTTGTCCCCAGTTCTCACCTCCCAGTGTGTTTGTCCCCAGTTCTCACCTCCCAGTGTGTTTGTCCCCAGTTCTCACCTCCCAGTGTGTTTGTCCCCAGTTCTCACCTCCCAGTGTGTTTGTCCCCAGTTCTCACCTCCCAGTGTGTTTGTCCCCAGTTCTCACCTCCCAGTGTGTTTGTCCCCAGTTCTCACCTCCCAGTGTGTTTGTCCCCAGTTCTCACCTCCCAGTGTGTTTGTCCCCAGTTCTCACCTCCCAGTGTGTTTGTCCCCTTTTCTAGCCCGTTCGTGTTAGACTTCTGCTCTCTGCTATTTCTTTAAGAACAGTGGTTTAACAAAAGACTTCTTTGAAATCGTTTGGTTTTCTCAATATGTGCCTTATTTACGCCAGCGTTTCCTGTTCAACTCTAGTTCCTCTACCATGTCTGGATCATTGAAACGGTTCCAACTTAGTTATCTTATACCATTTCAAATCCTTCTTGTCTGCAGTCCCACGTTTATTATAGTAATGATAATACTTTCTTGTTCTTTGTGTGTTAGTAAATAGATTTGAAAAGCTGTCAGTTGCTTGGACTTAATGTCTGCTGATATCAATAACTGTGGCAATAACTGTCACAATAGGTATCACAATAGATGTCACAATAGATGTCACAATAGATGTCACAAAAAGTGTCACAATAAATTGGTTTCTCAACATCTGTTATAACAGGTGTCATTAAAGGTGAACTTTAGTCTAGTAACAGTCTTACTGTTTGGTGGTTATTGGTCTAGTGACAGTCTTACTGTAAGGTGGTTATTGGTCTAGTAACAGTCTTACTGTAAGGTGGTTATTGGTCTAGTAACAGTCTTACTGTAATGTGGTTATTGGTCTAGTGACAGTCTTACTGTAAGGTGGTTATTGGTCTAGTAACTGTCTTACTGTAAGGTGGTTATTGGTCTAGTGACAGTCTTACTGTAAGGTGGTTATTGGTCTAGTAACAGTCTTACTGTAAGGTGGTTATTGGTCTAGTAACAGTCTTACTGTAAGGTGGTTATTGGTCTAGTAACAGTCTTACTGTAAGGTGGTTATTGGTCTAGTGACAGTCTTACTGTAAGGTGGTTATTGGTCTAGTGACAGTCTTACTGTAAGGTGGTTATTGGTCTAGTAACAGTCTTACTGAAAGGTGGTTATTGGTCTAGTGACAGTCTTACTGTAAGGTGGTTATTGGTCTAGTAACAGTCTTACTGTAAGGTGGTTATTGGTCTAGTAACAGTCTTACTGTAAGGTGGTTATTGGTCTAGTAACAGTCTTACTGTAAGGTGGTTATTGGAGAATGATAGAAAAAGGTAGGAAAGAACGGGGAAGTTATGGGAATACTAGGGAAGATTGGGAAATAGAAGGCAAGAGAAATAGAGATATGAAAACAGATGAGGAGGAGGGAAGTGATTAGAAGAGTAGGGAAGGTGATGGGATGGAGGGGGGGGGGGTGATGGGAGGGGGGGGGAGGTGATAGGATGTGTGGGAAGGTAATGGAATGTGTGAGAAGATGATAAGATGGGGGAACGGTAATGGGATGTGGGGGGAGGTGATGGGCTGGGGGGAGGTGATGGGATGGGGAGAGGTAATTGCATGGGGGAGGTGATGGGATGTGTGTGAAGGTGATGGGATGGATGGGGGGAGGTGATGGGATGGGAGGGGAGGTGAAAGGATGTATGGGAAGGTGATGGGAATGGGGGGGGGAGGTGATGAGATTTGTGGGAAGGTGATGGTTGCGGGGGGGGGGGGGGAGGGGAAGGTGATAAGAATAGGGGACAATAGAAGGGTATAGAAGGGAAGAGTGAAGGAAAGAAATGACAATAACCCACTCAATCAGAACGGATAATAATAAAATTGTGGAAGAAGTCTCATGAAACCAATCCAAGAGGACTGCACGATGAACGGATCGGGAAGTTTTTTTTTATCAGCCGCAACCTCCAACCGGAGCCAGAACCGGGTAATCATGTAACATATGGGGAGACAACTTCCTAGACGATTGTTGACGGGGTCATTTCAGGATTTCTTCCCTTTGCATATTCCGACTTTGTACAGACAGGATGAGAGAGACAGGCAGAGAGAGACAGGCAGAGAGAGACAGGCAGAGAGAGATAGGCAGAGAGAGACATGCAGAGAGAGACATGCGGAGAGAGACATGCAGAGAGAGACAGGCAGAGAGAGACAGGCAGAGAGAGAGAGGCAGAGAGAGACAGGCAGAGAGAGACAGGCAGAGAGAGACAGGCAGAGAGAGACAAGCAGAGAGAGACAGTCAGAGAGAGACAGGCAGAGAGAGACAGGCAGAGAGAGACAAGCAGAGAGAGACAGACAGAGAGAGACAGGCAGAGAGAGATAGGCAGAGAGAGACATGCAGAGATAGACATGCAGAGAGAGACAGGCAGAGATAAGCAGAGAGAGACAAGCAGAGAGAGACAGACAGAGAGAGACAGGCAGAGAGAGACAGGCAGAGAGAGAGACGCAGAGAGAGACACGCAGAGAGAGACAGGCAGAGAGAGAGAGGCAGAGAGAGTGACAGAGAGAGAAAGGCAGAGAGAGACGCAGAGAGAGACAGACAGAGAGAGACAGGCAGAGAGAGTCTGGCAGAGAGAGACTAGCAGAGAGAGACAGGCAGAGAGAGACAGGCAGAGAGAGAGAGGCAGAGAGAGACAAGCAGAGAGAGACAGTCAGAGAGAGACAGGCAGAGAGAGACAGGCAGAGAGAGAGACGCAGAGAGAGACAGACAGAAAGAGACATGCAGAGAGAGACAGGCAGAAAGAGACATGCAGAGACAGACAGGCAGAGACAGGCAGAAAGAGACATGCAGAGAGAGACAGGCAGAGACAGGCAGAAAGAGACATGCAGAGAGAGAGACAGACAGAGAGAGACAGGCAGAGACAGGCAGATAGAGACAGACAGAGAGAGACAGGCAGAAAGATATGGTCAGCCTGCTGTACCGCACTAGAGGATGTGAGATAGGGTCCTGGTCACTGCCTATGTGCTGACATTGGCCCTAATCCTGGCTAGCCCTTACAAGAGAGCAAGTGTTACACAATACGATAGTTTTTTGTTCAGAAAGTAAATTATGTGCAAATACAATTGTCAAGTTTATCTTTGCTGGACTAAGTGAGCGTGCTGGACTTAGTGAGCGTGCTGGACTTATTGAGCGTGCTGGACTTAGTGAGCGTGCTGGACTTAGTGAGCGTGCTGGACGAGCGTGCTGGACTTAGTGAGCGTGCTGGACGAGCGTGCTGGACTTAGTGAGCGTGCTGGACTTAGTGAGCGTGCTGGACGATCATGCTTGTCTTAATGAGCTTGTTGGACTTAGTGAGCGTGCTGGACTTAGTGAGCGTGTTAGACTTAGTGAGCGTGCTAGACGAGCGTGCTGGACTTAGTGAGCGTGCTGGACGATCATGCTGGTCTTAATGAGCTTGTTGGACTTAGTGAGCGTGCTGGACTTAGTGAGCGTGTTAGACTTAGTGTGCGTGCTGGACGATCATGCTGGACTTAGTGAGCTTGTTGGACTTAGTTAGCGTGCTGGAACAGTGACTCCCACCAGGCCATATAGAATGATCTCACCAAGGTCATAAACAATGACCTCACCCACACCACAAACAATGACTCCACCCAGACTATAAACCGTGACTCCATCCAGACCATAAACAATGACCTCACCAAGACTATAAACAGTGACTCCACCCGGGCCATAAACAATGACTCCACCCAGAATATAAACAGTGACTCCACCCAGACCATAAACAATGACTCAACCCAGACTATGAACAGTGACTCCACCCAGAACATAAACAATAACTCCACCCAGACTATAAACAGTGACTCCACCCAGACGATAAACAATGACTCCACCCAGACTATAAACAGTGACTCCATCCAGACCATAAACAATGACTCCACCCAGACCATAAACATTGACTCCACCCAGGCCATAAACATTGACTCCACCCAGCCCATAAATAATGTCCCCACCAAGGTCATAAACAATGACCCCACAAAGGCCCTAAACAGTGACCTCACCAAGGTCATAAACAATGACCCTACGAAGGCCCTAAACAATTACCTCACCAAGGTCATAAACAATGACCCCAACCCAGACCATAAACAGTGACTCCACCCAGACAGTAAACAATGACTCCATCCAGACTATAAACATTGACTCCACCCAGGCCATAAACAATGACTCCACCCAGACTATAAACATTGACTCCACCCAGGCCATAAACAATGTCCCCACCAAGGTCATAAACAATGACCCCACAAAGGCCCTAAACAGTGACCTCACCAAGGTCATAAACAATGACCCCACGAAGGCCCTAAACAGTGACCTCACCAAGGTCATAAACAATGACCCCAACCAGCCCCTAAACAATTACCTCACCAAGGTCATAAACAATGACTCCACCCAGACCATAAACATTGACTCCACCCAGAAAATAAACAATGACTCCACCCAGACTATAAACATTGACTCCACCCAGGCCATAAACAATGTCCCCACCAAGGTCATAAACAATGACCCCACAAAGGCCCTAAACAGTGACCTCACCAAGGTCATAAACAATGACCCCACGAAGGCCCTAAACAGTGACCTCACCAAGGTCATAAACAATGACCCCACGAAGGCCCTAAACAGTGACCTCACCAAGGTCATAAACAATGACCCCACGAAGGCCCTAAACAGTGACCTCACCAAGGTCATAATCAATGACCCCTGAAGGCCCTAAACAGTGACCTCACCAAGGTCAAAAGCAATGACCCAACGAAGGCCCTAAACAGTGACCTCACCAAGGTCATAATCAATGACCCCACCAATTCCCTAAACAGTGACTCCAACCAGCCCCTAAACAATGACCTCACCAAGGTCATAAACAATGACTCAACCCAGACCATAAACAGTGACTCCACCCAAACTATAAACAGTGACTCCACCCAGACCATAAACTGTTACTCCACCAGACTATAAACAGTGACTCCACCCAGACATAAACAATGACTTCACCAAGGTCATAAACAGTGACCCCACTCATGCCCAAACACAATGACCTCACCTAGACTATAAACAATGACCCCACCCAGACCCTAATATTTGTGGTACACAACGAAGTGAACAGGAACAACTTCGCTGAGTTCCAGTTTGGTTTCTGGAGGCTAAACGGTTATATTGTAAGCCATGTTTTCACTCCCAGAGACACACCAGGGTTTTATCGCTAAAATGGACGCCGCTGTCGTAAACCTGTCATGGTGGAGCAAGATTTACCGGCGCTTAGTTGTGGAAGTGGCAGGGAATGTGCGAACACAGAGGTGCTGCGGCCTGGTGGCATGTCTACGTGTATTTTTGCAGGCGTTCAACTGGCGCATCACCTATGTCCGCCCGTTAAAGTGCCCAAGGACGGGGGATATGGCTCTCGTTGTGGTTGTGGTTCGGTCTACCAAGGTGTACATTTGGAACCTGACTTAGGATGATGTGTAATGATGTTGTATGGTTGTTCCTGGTTTAGGCTTTACATTATGTTGCATGTTGCGAGACAGCTCTCTTCCTTGCTGCCTTTTATTGTCTAACATGAAGTCAGGTACCCGTTTTGAACTGGGTAGATTTCAGTTCAATTCTTACTTAAATTGGCTGAATTTAAAACTAAAATACATGTAACATTTTATCCACGACAGCAGTTAAAGTTATAAAATTGTATTTAATTTGGACTAACACCAGGCAACGAGGAAGGAAACTGAACAAAACGCTTTGACAATAAGTCCTGAAGTCCCTAACAAGAACCAGCTGCTTGAAGGACACTTTCGAGGCATCACTAATTTGGTCCTTCTATATACCGTGTTTTCAGACCATCAAGACGTTTCATTTTGGGCCTTCTTCATGCAGATCTAACGGTTTCATTTTGGGCCTTCTCCATACAGATCTAGAGGTTTCATTTTTGGGTCTTTTCTATACAGATCAAAAGGATTCATTTTGGGCCTTCTCCATACAGTGTGCTTAGACCAGCAAGAGATTTCATTTTGTTTCTTATTGATTGTATTTATTTTCGATATACCAGGTAGCTTCAAAAAGTTCCCGAAATAATCGACTCGTGTTTGAATGAAAGATGATGTTATGAAGAATTTATTTTTATAAGTTGGTAGTGACCTTGACGAAACGACATGGCAGACGTGACCTTCACATAAGAACTCGAGCAGAAGTTACAGAATGTTCTTTCGTCAGATTTGAAAATGTCCTTGATTGAACAACGTACAAATGTCAAATTCTGTGTTTTGCTTGAGAAGTCACCCACAGAGACACAAACATTGTTTTATAAAGCCTATGGTGATACCGCAAAGAAGAGATCGCAAGTATTTGAGTGGCACAATGCTCAGACAAAACGTCAGTCCTCTGATCCTCAGACAAAACGTCAGTCCTCTGATCCTCAGACAAAACGTCACTCCTGTGATCCTCAGACAAAACGTCAGTCCTCTTATCCTCAGACAAAACGTCAATTCTCTTAATGGAAATCTCTCACATCTCCCCGGACACAGACAGTCTGGTTGGACAAGAGCAAAGGAAAAGTTATTTAGAATTGTGTGTTTTTATTCCCAATTTGTATTGTCTACCTGAAGGCCGAACGGTTACCAAGGAAATGTAAGCTGATATCCTCCGTCGTCTATAAGATGCAATCAGAAGAAAACGACCAGAAAATGGAGAAGAAACAGTTGGATTACGCTGCATGATGAGCCAGCACATCGATCCCTACTAGTGAAGCAGTACCTCGTCAAGCACAATGTGATTACTTTGGAACATCCTCTATATTCTCCCGGCCTGGTACCGGCTGATCTTTTCTTGTTCCCTCGACTGAAACCAGCGCTGAAAGGACAGCGATTTAAGGATAGTGAGTAAGCTATCACCAATACCACAATAGAGCTGAGAGAGGTGTCAAAGAATGGGTTCCAGCAGCTGAGAGGTGTCAAAGAATGGGTTTCACGAATGTTCCCAGCAGGTGAGAGAGGTGTCAAATAATGGGTTTCACGAATGTTCCCAGCAGCTGAGAGAGGTGTCAAAGAATGGGTTCCACGAATGTTCCCAGCAGCTGTATGCAAGTTGACAAATGTGTGCAGTTGTCGAAGGGATCTACTTTGAAGGTCATGTAGTGTAGATAATTCTATTGTAACTGATATTAATATAATCCACTAATTGCTGGAAATTTTTGAAGCTACCTCGAATATATATATATATATATATATATGGTATAAGCTGGTGGAGGTGTGTGTGTGTGTGTGTGTGTGTGCGTGTGTGACTGTACGTGCGTATGTGCGTATAAATGTGCGTACGAATGTGTATGTGCGTGCGCGTGTGTGTGTTTGTGTGGGCGAGTCAGCATGTACAAATGTGTGTGTGCGAGTTTGTGTATGTACGTGTGCGTGTGCATGGGCATGTGTGTGCATGCATGTATGTGTGTGTCGGTTCGTGTGCAGGCATGTGTGTGTGTGTGTGTGTGTGTGTACGAGTGTTGAAACAGTTATCGAATTGAATTTATAAACAGAGTAGAAGAGTTACAGATGTGTACTTCTATCGCCTTCCCAAAAATCTCACCTGTCTCGTGCTACATCCCCACATAATTCTGATCGAGCCATGTTCTGGGGTTATCTCCTGACATGCAGCGCACTTGGTTCAGGACAGATAACGTACGCTCACCACTCAGCTTAGCGGCATGTGAAAGGAAAACTAACTAACCCCAGGGAATGAGAACTGGTAACTATGGTGATTGTGTACATGTGGACTTGGTGGACCTGTGGACTTGGTGGACCTGTGGACTTGGTGGACTTGGTGGACCTGTGGACTTGGTGGACTTGGTGGACCTGTGAACTTGGTGGACTTGGTGGACCTGTAGACTTGGTGGACCTGTGGACTTGGTGGACTTGGTGGACCTGTGGACTTGGTGGACCTGTGGATTTGGTGAACCTGTGGACTTGGTGGTTCTGTGGACTTGGTGGACCTGTGGACTTGGTGGACCTGTGGACTTGATGGACTTGGTGGACCTGTAGACTTGGTAGACCTGTGGACTTGGTGGACATGTGGATTTGGTGAACCTGTGGACTTGGTGGTTCTGTGGACTTGGTGGACCTGTGGACTTGGTGGACCTGTGGACTTGATGGACTTGGTGGACCTGTAGACTTGGTAGACCTGTGGACTTGGTGGACCTGTGGATTTGGTGAACCTGTGGACTTGGTGGTTCTGTGGACTTGGTGGACCTGTGGACTTGGTGGACCTGTGGACTTGATGGACTTGGTGGACCTGTAGACTTGGTAGACCTGTGGACTTGGTGGACATGTGGACTTGGTGGACCAGTGGACTTGGTGGACTTGGTGGACCTGTGAACTTCGTGGACCTGTGGACTTGGTGGACCTGTGGACTTGGTGGACTTGGTGGACCTGTGGACTTGGTGGACCTGTGGACTTGGTGGACCTGTGGACTTGGTGGACCTGTGGACTTGGTGGACTTGGTTGACCTGTGGACTTGGTGGACCTGTGGACTTGGTGGACTTGGTGGACCTGTGAACTTGGTGGACTTGGTGGACCTGTAGACTTGGTGGACCTGTGGACTTGGTGGACTTGGTGGACCTGTGGACTTGGTGGACCTTTGGATTTGGTGAACCTGTGGACTTGGTGGACCTGTGGACTTGGTGGACCTGTCGACTTGGTGGACCTGTGAACTTGATGGACTTGGTGGGCATGTAGACTTGGTAGACCTGTGGACTTGGTGCATCTGTGGACTTGGTGGACCTGTGGATTTGGTGGACCTGTGCACTTGGTGGACCTGTGGACTTGGTGGACCTGATGACCTGTGGACTTGGTGGACCTGTAGACACGGTGGACCTGTGGAATTGTTGGACCTGTGGACTTCTGTACTTGCTGGAGCTGTGGACTTGGTGGACCTGTGGACTTGGTATACCTGTGGATTTGGTGGACTTGATGGACTTGGTGGACCTATTACTTGGTGGACCTATGGACTTGGTGGACCTGTTGACCTGTGGACCTGATGGACCTATAGACATGGTGGACCTGTGGACTTAGTGGACCTGTGGACGATGAACTTGGTGGACTTGGGGGACCTGTGGACTTGGTGGACTTGTGGACCTGTGGACTTGGTAGACCTGTGGACTTAGTGGACCTGTGGACTTGGTGGACCTGTGGACTTGGTAGAAATGTTGGACGTGGTGGACCTGTGGACTTTGTAGACCTGTGGACTCGGTTGACATGTGCACTTATTGGACCTATGGTCTTGGTAGACCTGTGGACTTGGTGGACCTGTGGACATGGTGGACCTGTGGACTTGGTGGACCTGTGGACTTGGTGAGCTTGGTTGACTTGGTGGACCTGTGGACTTAGTGGACTTGGTGGACTTGGAGGACTTGGTGGACCTGTGAAACCCGTGGACCTGTGGATTGTAGCTCTTATCCATAAACTGTTTCAATTTCGTTGCTCATGACAATGCAACGAGTACGTGTCACACACGTAAGGGGAAAGCACTATTGCAAACAAACAAGAAGAGCGAGACAGATATGATTCCGGAGAGATCACATGGTTCCGGAAATATGATGCTAATCAGGAAAATTGTTTAACACTTCACTCATGTGTGTGCGTGTGAAGCCTGTGCTCTTGTTTGGCATAAGTTGTACATTTCTGGCTACCATATAGGAGTGGGCTGACAACACATACATTGTACACCATGGCCTTGGTTTTAATTGTCAGCTTCTCATTTCTCCAAACACGCGATGTGAGGTGAGAAAATGTAGCATCAGCTATGCCAATGTGAGGTCTGGGTTTAGAGAGAGCTTGTCCTTGATGAGGAATCTCAGGTATGTGAGGTCTATTTCTGGGTCTAGAGAGAACTTGTCATTGATGAGGGATCTCAGGTATGTGAGGTCTATTTCTGGGTCTAGAGAGAGCTTGTTGGTGAGGGATCCCAGGTATGTGAGGTCTATTTCTGGGTCTAGAGAGAACTTGTCATTGATGAGGGATCCCAGGTATGTGAATTGGTGCACAACTGCCAGCTCAAAATGATCGATGTAAGAGTTGGCGTGGCATGTATTGTTTTATTGACTGAGACCAGGACCTTGGCACACCTGGGATGAGGGATCCATCCTACTGACTGTGGGAGAGAGCAGGACCTTGGCACACCTGGGAGGAGGGATCCATCCTACTGACTGTGGGAGAGAGCAGGACCTTGGCACCTTGGCACACCTGGGATGAGGGATCCATCCTACTGACTGTGGGAGAGAGCAGGACCTTGGCACACCTGGGAGGAGCGATCCATCCTACTGACTGTGGGAGAGAGCAGGACCTTGGCACACCTGGGAGGAGCGATCCATCCTACTGACTGTGGGTGAGAGCAGGACCTTGGCACACCTGGGAGGAGCGATCAATCCTACTGACTGTGGGAGAGAGCAGGACCTTGGCACACCTGGGAGGAGCGATCCATCCTACTGACTGTGGGAGAGAGCAGGACCTTTGCACACCTGGGAACAGCGATCCATCCTACTGACTGTGGGTGAGAGCTTCATCAGAGAAAAGCAGATCCCTGCTTTCATCTCCCTGATCCTGGTTTTGGCTTTGAGCTATACACGGTCGAACAGCTGACTATCCGATATCTTCACGAAGGCAGGAACAGTCACCAATTGTAGACTACAGTAACAGAGTCAAGGCGATTCACAGCGTTGGCGGGGCCTGAGAAGCTGACGTGCGGAACAGAAAGCGATTGTACCGAGCAGAAAGCGATTGTACCGAATAGAAAGCATTGTACCGAACAGAAAGTTGGTGTGCTGAGCTCAGTGACGCAGATGTGCTGAACCCAGTGACGCAGATGTGCTGAGCTCAGTGACGCAGATGTGCTGAGCTCAGTGACGCAGTTGTGCTGAACCCAGTATAGTGTTGCACATATTCTTAAGCTGACCAGAACAGCAACATGTAACAGAATTATACCCTGTTGCGTGTCTGGAGCAGCGGGGCAACAAGTAGGGCATGGATCGCTTTTATCAACCCTCCTAAGGAGGGTATATATCAGTATATTAGCTTTAGCTGACAAACTACCTGAAAAACCCAGTCATAAACGACCTTTCTCAAGTGAGAATGGGAAAACATTGGGTTCCCAGAGACCGGATCCAACATATAGAACTATGTAGGTACAAGTGTTCTCAACCTTTTGGACGCGTTAGGACCCTTTTAGTAGACTGGCTGCCTCCTAGAACGGGGCCTAAACTGCAAATAAGGGTATTCATGTTGCCATTGATGACTGCCCACAATTAAGTGCTGCGGTAGCTATCATTTCATCCCAAGCGTGCTGATGAAGGTGTACTGGGGTCCTGTTGTGTTAAAAACTTGGCTTAGGAATAGGTCCCTACTACGAGGATCACGTTGATACCCTACCTCGACCATGCTGCCTGAAAACAGCATGTTTCCATGGAGAACTGCACGAAAGTGATGTGAGGGTCTCAGTTTGTTTTGTTTGATCCTAACTAACATTTTTCGATCAGGGACTTTTTTCCCTGGCCAGACGTAGTCTCCTCTCCGCGGAACATTCAGTAAATAGATACCTGTTTCTTTTCTTTCTCCTACACTTCAAATTTCAATTTGGCAATAACCTCAACTTGGCAATAACCTCAACTTGACAATAACCTCAACTTGACAATAAAATCAATTTGACAATAACCTCAACTTGACTGGCCTGTCTAAGGACACCGACTTCGTGTCTTTTTTCCTACGTCATCATTTGTGGGGCCTGGAATGTATCACAGGAAAGCAGGCAGTTTTTCTGCCTGCGGTTACTGGTAGCCTCAAGACAATGTCGAAGGAATGCTTCCCACGATGGCTTCCCACGATGGCTTCCCACGATGGCTTGCTACGACTTCCCCCGATGGCTTCCCACGATGGCTTCCTACGACTTCCTACGATGGCTTCCCACGATGGCTTCCCACGATGGATGTAAATCTTTTCTGAGCTCTTCGTGTTGAACCGACTTGAGAGAGATGATCGACTTATTGAAGCACAAACATCGGTTATTGCTATCTCGAGTTTGGTCAAGATGGCATCTCAATATGTGGTGAAATACGACATGAGTTTGGGCTACGGAGGTTATTAGGGTGAGAGAGAAAGCTATAGAAGCAATAGCAGATATTTGATACAGGAATAGAAGAAATTGTAAAAACAATAGCCCATATATGATACAGGAATACAAGAAAGCTCTAGACACAATAGCTAATATATGATACAGGAATACAAGAAAGGTCTAGAAACAATAACCCATATATGATACAGGAATACAAGAAAGCTCTAGACACAATAGCTAATATATGATACAGGAATACAAGAAAGCTCTAGAAACAATAACCCGTATATGATACAGGGATACAAAAAAGCTCTAGAAACAGTAGCCCATATATGATACATGGATACAAGAAAGCCATAAAGTCCCATGTGACCTACGACATTCACTAGTAGATGCTTCATGTGAACTGTCCACGTGTATAATACCCATACACATTAGTGGTAGATAGACTGGACCCACACAGATTAGTGGTAGATAGACTGGACCCATACAGATTAGTGGTAGATAGACTGGATCCACACAGATTAGTGGTAGATAGACTGGACCCACACAGATTAGTGGTAGATAGACTGGACCCACACAGATTAGTGGTAGATAGACTGGACCCACACAGATTAGTGGTAGATAGACTGGACCCACACAGATTAGTGATAGATAGACTAGACCCACACAGATTAGTGGTAGACATACTGGACCCATACAGATTAGTTGTAGATAGACTGGACCCACACAGATTAGTGGTAGACAGACTGGAACCATACAGATTAGTGGCAGACATACTGGACCCACACAGATTAGAAGTAAACAGACTGGACCCACACAGATTAGAGGTAGATAAACTGGACCCACACAGATTAGATATAGACAGACTGGACCCATACAGATTAGTTGTAGATAGACTGGACCGACACAGATTAGTGGTAGACAGACTGGACCCATACATATTAGAGGTAGATAGACTGGACCCACACAGATTAGAGGTAGACAGACTGGACCCACACAGATTTGAGGTCGATAGACTGGACCCACACAGATTAGATATAGACAGAGTGGACCCACACAGATTAGCGGTAGACAGACTGGACCCACACAGATTAGTGGTAGATAGACTGGACCCACACAGATTAGTGGTAGATAGACTGGACCCACACAGATTAGTTGTAGATAGACTGGACCCACACAGATTAGTGGTAGATAGACTGGACCCACACAGATTAGTGATAGATAGACTGGACCCACACAGATTAGTGGTAGATAGACTGGACCCACACAGATTAGTGGTAGATAGACTGGACCCACACAGATTAGTGGTAGATAGACTGGACCCACACAGATTAGTGGTAGATAGACTGGACCCACACAGATTAGTGGTAGATAGACTGGACCCACACAGATTAGTGGTAGATAGACTGGACCCACACAGATTAGTGGTAGATAGACTGGACCCACACAGATTAGTGGTAGATAGACTGGACCCACACAGATTAGTGGTAGATAGACTGGACCCACACAGATTAGTGGTAGATAGACTGGACCCACACAGATTAGTGGTAGATAGACTGGACCCACACAGATTAGTGGTAGATAGACTGGACCCACACAGATTAGTGGTAGATAGAGTGGACCCACACAGATTAGTGGTAGATAGACTGGACCCACACAGATTAGTGGTAGATAGACTGGACCCACACAGATTAGTGGTAGATAGACTGGACCCACACAGATTAGTGGTAGATAGACTGGACCCACACAGATTAGTGGTAGATAGACTGGACCCACACAGATTAGTGGTAGATAGACTGGACCCACACAGATTAGTGGTAGATAGACTGGACCCACACAGATTAGTGGTAGATAGACTGGACCCACACAGATTAGTGGTAGATAGACTGGACCCACACAGATTAGTGGTAGATAGACTGGACCCACACAGATTAGTGGTAGATAGACTGGACCCACACAGATTAGTGGTAGATAGACTGGACCCACACAGATTAGTGGTAGATAGACTGGACCCACACAGATCAGTGGTAGATAGACTGGACCCACACAGATTAGTGGTAGATAGACTGGACCCACACAGATCAGTGGTAGATAGACTGGACCCACACAGATCAGTGGTAGATAGACTAGACCCACACAGATTAGTGGTAGATAGACTGGACCCACACAGATTAGTGGTAGATAGACTGGACCCACACAGATTAGTGGTAGATAGACTGGACCCACACAGATTAGTGGTAGATAGACTGGACCCACACAGATCAGTGGTAGATAGACTGGACCCACACAGATTAGTTGTAGATAGACTGGACCCACACAGATCAGTGGTAGACAAAGTGCACATTTTCTGAGACTCTCACTCCTCATCTTGTTGAACTCTCACTCATGACTGACAGGAGCTACTGCTGTAGTCGGTCATGACTTAAAGGGGATACTGTATTCGGTCTTGACTGAATCGGTCTACTATAGTCGGGCATGACTGACAGGGGCTACTTTATTCAGTAATGACTGACATGGGCTACTGTATTTGGTCTTGACTGAATGAGACTACTATAGTCAGGCATGACTGAAAGGGACTACTATAGTCAGTCATGACTGACAGGGGCTACTATAGACGAGCATGACTGGAAGGGGCTACTGCTACAATTATTCTAGGACGGCTGAAGTTTGAGTGATAAGAAAGACTGGCGTCAGGTGAAAGCCAGCTTGAGTCGGGCATGGCAACCTCAATACTGGAAATGATCATCTGTTTTATTTTGGTTTGACCTTAATGATCTCAGCTTGGCTCTGTGATCTCAGCTTTGTTCTGTGATCTCAGCTTGGCTCTATGATCTCAGCTTGGCTCTATGATCTCAGCTTGGCTCTATGATCTGAGTTTGGCTCTATGATCTCAGCTTGGCTCTATGATATCAGCTTGGCTCTATGATCTTAGTTTGGCTCTATGATCTCAGCTTGGCTCTATGATCTCAGCTTGGCTCTATTATCTTAGTTTGGCTCTAATGATCACTGTTCGTCTCTAATTTTCTTGGTTTGGATCTAATGATCTTGATTTGGCTCTAATGATCTTATTTTGGCTCTATTGATCTTGGTTTGGCTCTAATGATCTTAGTTTGGCTCTATTGATCTCAGTTTGGCTCTAATGATCACAGTTCGTCTCTAATTTTCTTGGTTTGGATCTAAGGATCTTGATTTGGCTCTAATGTTCCTAGTTTGGCTCTAATGATCTTGGTTAGATCCTTTTCAAAGATCTGACATCTTGGCGACTGAAGCGTCCATTTAAAGTTGACAGCGGGAACAAACACAAATCAGGCAATGACCACCTGCAAGGAGGTGACCCTGCAAGACGAATTATCAACATAGACACTTTTTAAAACTGCGAAGTTGGTTGAGCAGTTAAATACGATTTCGTTAAAACACAAAGTGCAGATTGGGGATTTGGTTTGGTGGCCTTTACTTCTCTGTCCGTATCTGGTCACACATTGTTGAGGATGTGTCTATCCCCGTGTCTCGGAAACAAATGTCCGGCACCATTTGTGGACAGAACCTTGACCGCATGGCTGGACAGCTAGTGACAATTCTCTGGGCTACGCAACTCCTGATCAAATATATAAACTCGAAATAATGTCCACATTTGTCCACTAGCCTGAATCGATGTCGTCATTTGTCCACTAACCTGATTCGATGTCCTAATTTGTCCACTAACCTGACTCGATGTCCTCATTTGTCCACTAACCTGACTCGATGTCCTCATTTGTCCACTAACCTGACTCGATGTCCTCATTTGTCCACTAACCTGACTCGATGTCCTCATTTGTCCACCAACCTGACTCGATGTCCTCATTTGTCCACTAACCTGACTCGATGTCCTCATTTGTCCACTAACCTGACTCGATGTCCTCATTTGTCCACTAACCTGACTCAATGCCCTCATTTGTCCACTAACCTGACTCGATGTCCTCATTTGTCCACTAACCTGACTCGATGTCCTCATTTGTCCACTAACCTGACTCAATGTCCTCATTTGTCCACTAACCTAACTCGATGTCCTCATTTGTTTTCATCTTCCATAGGACGGACATGACCAACCCTTGGCTGTCTAAGGACAGTGTACACACTTGGGAGATCGCCCGAGAGTGCATCTCTGCATGAGACGCCAAGAATAGATACCATGTTCCGTAGGTGAAAGGTGTTAAGCCGATGCTCCTGTCTGGAATAGGCTGCCTCAGTCCTGTTACCGTATAGAAGAGTACTGCCGACACAGGCATTGTAGACCATGGCCTTAGCCTTGGCTGTAAGTTATGGGTTTTCCCAAACCCGAGTTGGGAGACGAGAAGATGTCGTAGCCGATGGGATTGCCTATTCGGGGTCTAGGGAGAGCTTATTATTGAGGAGGGACCCCAGGTAACTGAGCTGGTCCACAGTTGCCAATTCAAGGTTATCGATAATGTTGGTTGGGGTGGTATCTACTTCCTGTTCCAGTACAATTGGTTTATTCGGGCTTATTTTGAGGCTGAAAATAATTGCACGCCTGTGAGAAGTGACCTAATCAAGATCTGGAACACCTGCTGACCGTGAGTGACAAGTGCAGCATCATCAGCAAATAACAAGTTCCTGTCAGTAACATCGCTGTTCTTGGATTTAGGAATCTCGCAAGATTAAACAGACGCCAATCTGATATAGGAATCGACCACGATCTGGTTATGATGACCACGCGTCTGCGATGGAAGGCAGTCGCAAAGAAGGATGGGACCAGGCTAACGTTTGACCTGGACAAACTAATGGACCCACAAATCACCGAAGTGTTCCAAGCAAGGGTGGGGGGGGAGATTTGCGCCACTATTGGCTCTCAGAGAAGGACTGGATACAGATACAGTTACAGAGTCTCTTAACGTAGCTCTCATAGATACTGCAACAGAGATCCTGGGATGCCACCAAACAAAACAGAAGCCAAGGGTGACCAAAGACATTCTAGACCTTTGTGATAAAAGAAGATCACTGAAAAAATACGATCACCCGTCGGAGGAGGTCGGCAGTTATAAAGAAGTCAAGAAAGCCTTACAACAAAAGATGAGAGAGGCGAAAGAAGCGTGGATATGTGAGCAATGCGCAAACATCGAAGAGAGACTAAACAGAAATGATGCTAAAGGAGCATACAAGGTGGTCAAAGAACTGGTAACACCAAGACAAGGCAGGAACATTATGATCCATGATAAAAGCGGCAAGTGTCTCATTGAGGAAAATGACGTACTGACAAGATGGACAGAGTACTGTTCCGAGCTATACAACTATGAAGGGCAAAACAAACCTGAGAAAATATTCCCCCAAAACCAACAAATATAGAGGATAACCAACTGATAACGAAGGAAGAGGTAATTGCAGCGGTAATGACATTGAAAAGAGGGAAGGCGGCCGGCGTGGACAATATACCAGCAGAGCTCTTACAAGCAGGTGGAGAGGTTGTGGTGGAAGGCCTGACACACATCTGTAACAAAATATGGGCGACAAGAAACTGGCCGGACTTATGGACGAAATCAATGGTTATACCGTTACATAAGTCTGGAAACCTGAAGCTCTGCCAAAATTACAGAACAATAAGCCTCATCAGCCACCCTAGCAAGGTCATGCTTAGATTAATCCTCGACCGATTGAAACCCCAAGCAGAGAACATTATTGCCGAGGAGCAAGCAGGGTTCAGACAGTGAAGAAGCACTACAGAACAGATATTTAATTTAAGGCTGCTAAGCGAGAAATATCTAGAACAGCAGCAAAAACTGTATCATGTGTTTGTTGATTTTAAGAAGGCGTTTGATAGAGTATGGCATAAAACGCTTTGGGCAACCATGAGGATGTATAATATCAACGGAAATATTATAACGGTCCTTGAACACCTGTACGACAAGGCGTCCAGCGCAGTTCTTGTGAATGGGAGGCGAGGAGACATCAGTTGGTGTGAGACAGAAGTGTACACCCTCTCCAACTCTTTTCAATATATTCCTTGAAGGAATTATGAGTGAGGCACTTGGAGGTCACGTTGGTACTGTCAAGATAGGGGGCCGAACGATTACCAACCTTCGTTTTGCAGATGATATCGACGGGTTGGCGGGTTCAGAAGCAGAACTCCAGGAATGGGTCAGAAGGCTCGATGAAACAGCTCTTGACTATGGTATGGAGATAAACGCTGGAAAGACAAAATTAATGACCAACAACGCCACGGGCTTCATCAGCAGGATAAAAGCTAACGGTCAGGAACTCGAAGTGGTTGACTGTTTTCAATATCTTGGGTCGATTGTCAGTGATGAAGGATCACTATGTGAGGTGTTGGCCAGAATAGCACAGACAATAGCGGCGCTTGCACGGCTTAACAAAATCTGGCAAGATAAACGGTTAGCACTATTCACGAAAATCAGATTACACTGGTCCTGTCAATATTCCTCCATGCTTGTGAGACATGGACAGTTACAGCTGACCTTCAACGAAGGATATAGGCCTTGGAGATCACTCTGACAAAGACCTAGCCAACACCACTGAGCAGTGAGACGCCTCTGACAAAGACCTAGCCAACACCACTGAGCAGTAAGACGACTCTGACAAAGACCTAGCCAACACAACTGAGCAGTGAGACTCCTCTGACAAAGACATAGCCAAAACCACTGAGCAGTGAGACGCCTCTGACAAAGACCTAGGCAACAACACTGAGCAGTGAGACGCCTCTGACAAAGACCTAGGCAACAACACTGAGCAGTTAGACGCCTCTGACAAAGACCTAGCCAACACAACTGAGCAGTGAGTTTCCTCTGACAAAGACATAGCCAAAACCACTGAGCAGTGAGACGCCTCTGACAAAGACCTAGGCAACAACACTGAGCAGTGAGACGCCTCTGACAAAGACCTAGGCAACAACACTGAGCAGTTAGACGCCTCTGACAAAGACCTAGCCAACAACACTGAGCAGTGAGACGCCTCTGACGCAGACCTTGCCAACAACACTGAGCAGTGAGACGCCTCTAACAAAGGCCTAGCCAACACCACTGAGTAGTGAGACGCCTCTGACAAAGGCCTAGCCAAAACCACTGAGACGCCTCTGACGAAGACCTATCCAACACCACTGAGCAGTGAGACGCCTATGACAAAGACCTAGCCAACAACACTGAGCAGTGAGACGCCTATGACAAAGACCTAGCCAACAACACTGAGACGCCTCTGACAAAGACCTGTCCAACACCACTGAGACGCCTCTGACGAAGACCTAGCCAACACCACTGAGCAGTGAGACGCCTATGACAAAGACCTAGCCAACAACACTGAGCAGTGAGACGCCTCTGACAAAGACCTAGCCAACACCACTGAGCAGTAAGACGACTCTGACAAAGACCTAGCCAACACAACTGAGCAGTGAGACTCCTCTGACAAAGACATAGCCAAAACCACTGAGCAGTGAGACGCCTCTGACAAAGACCTAGGCAACAACACTGAGCAGTGAGACGCCTCTGACAAAGACCTAGGCAACAACACTGAGCAGTTAGACGCCCCTGACAAAGACCTAGCCAACACAACTGAGCAGTGAGACTCCTCTGACAAAGACATAGCCAAAACCACTGAGCAGTGAGACGCCTCTGACAAAGACCTAGGCAACAACACTGAGCAGTGAGACGCCTCTGACAAAGACCTAGGCAACAACACTGAGCAGTTAGACGCCCCTGACAAAGACCTAGCCAACACAACTGAGCAGTGAGACTCCTCTGACAAAGACATAGCCAAAACCACTGAGCAGTGAGACGCCTCTGACAAAGACCTAGGCAACAACACTGAGCAGTGAGACGCCTCTGACAAAGACCTAGGCAACAACACTGAGCAGTTAGACGCCTCTGACAAAGACCTAGCCAACAACACTGAGCAGTGAGACGCCTCTGACGCAGACCTTGCCAACAACACTGAGCAGTGAGACGCCTCTAACAAAGGCCTAGCCAACACCACTGAGTAGTGAGACGCCTCTGACAAAGGCCTAGCCAAAACCACTGAGACGCCTCTGACAAAGACCTGTCCAACACCACTGAGACGCCTCTGACGAAGACCTAGCCAACACCACTGAGCAGTGAGACGCCTATGACAAAGACCTAGCCAACAACACTGAGCAGTGAGACGCCTCTGACAAAGACCTAGCCAACACCACTGAGACGCCTCTGGCAAAGACCTAGCCAACACCACTGAGCAGTGAGACGCCTCTGTAATTATTACAGTCACTTCTATCACCTTTATTCTGGTATGATGTGCTAATCTTTGAATATCTCATTACTTGGGGTATGAAGGCCTTTATCCAACTCTGGCAGAGCAACAAGTGTAGCGTTACACGAGTGAGTTTTTACAATGCTTGATCAGATCAGGCGTGATCCCGTCGCTGCCCCGTGCCCAGGGCCAAGCTATCAATGACTGTATTGTGATGGCTCCGTGTTTAGCTCCCCCATTCTATGATAGCCTTGAGCAGCATCAAGAGCCGTGGGAGTGACCGTACTGTGGCATGCGTAGAGCTCAGAGTATTGATCTACCTTTCGCTCCATCTGCCTTACCTTATTGTCTCGGTGCTGACGAGTTAGAGCCGCGCTGTCTTCCTGTGCACAGGTGCAATTAGCTTCCTCTTTATACTGTCATACATTTCTCTCCTACTGGCTGTTTATGACATACATTTCTCTCCTACTGGCTGTTTATGACATACATTTCTCTCCTACTGGCTGTTTATGACATACATTTCTCTCCTACTGGCTGTTTATGACATACATTTCTCTCCTACTGGCTGTTTATGACATACATTTCTCTCCTACTGGCTGTTTATGACATACATTTCTCTCCTACTGGCTGTTTATGACATACATTTCTCTCATACTGGCTGTTTATGACATACATTTCTCTCCTACTGGCTGTTTATGACATACATTTCTCTCCTACTGGCTGTTTATGACATACATTTCTCTCCTACTGGCTGTTTATGACATACATTTCTCTCATACTGGCTGTTTATGACATACATTTCTCTCCTACTGGCTGTTTATGACATACATTTCTCTGATATTGGTTGTTTATGACATACATTTCTCTGATATTGGTTGTTTATGACATACATTTCTCTGATATTGGTTGTTTATGACCTATATTTCTCTGATATTGGTTGTTTATGACACAGTCTGGATATTTTCACTAAGCTGAAGCCAGTAATCATGTGCACAGTGGAGAGCTGGTGGATTTGAGAGATTGCAGAGTAAGTGCATTAGGAGGGTGCTTGTAGTTAAGTAGAGCAGTGCGCTTCTTCTCAATGATAATTGACATATCATTTATCTTAGCTTCGAATCAATCATTGGATTGTGCAGTGCTTCCTCCAAACATAACAAGCGCAGGGTTGTGGATGTTGGAACCATTCATTGGAGTGTGCAGTGTTTCCTCCAAACATAACCAGCGCAGGGTTGTGGATGTTGGAACCAATCATTGGATTGTGCAGTGTTTCCTCCAAACATAACCAGCGCAGGGTTGTGGATGTTGGAACCAATCATTGGATTGTGCAGTGGTTCCTCCAAACATAATAAGCGCAGGGTTGTGGATGTTGGAACCAATCATTGGATTGTGCAGTGTTTCCTCCAAACATAACCAGCGCAGGGTTGTGGATGTTGGAACCAATCATTGGATTGTGCAGTGCTTCCTCCAAACATAACCAGCGCAGGGTTGTGGATGTTGGAACCAATCATTGGATTGTGCAGTGTTTCCTCCAAACATAACCAGCGCAGGGTTGTGGATCGAAGTTGTTTCCAGGTTCCTGTAACCATGGCGCCACAGTCTTCTCGAAGTTGTTCAGCGAATGATCAGTCCAGTCTGCTCGTGTCGATAGATGGCCCACCTTGGTGTCTGGTGTGATGACACTTTCTTGGTTGCTGCTCGTCTAGATAAGTGGTCCACCTTGGTGTCTGGTGTGATGACACTTTCTTGGTTGCTGCTCGTCTAGATAAGTGGTCCACCTTGGTGTCTGGTGTGATGACACTTTCTTGGTTGCTGCTCGTCTAGATAAGTGGTCCACCTTGGTGCCTGGTGTGATGACACTTTCTTGGTTGCTGCTCGTCTAGATAAGTGGTCCACCTTGGTGTCTGGTGTGATGACACTTTCTTGGCTGCTGCTCGTCCCGATAAGTGGTCCACCTTGGTGCCTGGTGTGATGACACTTTCTTGGTTGCTGCTCGTCTAGATAGGTGGTCCACCTAGGTGTATGGTGTGATGACACTTTCTTGGTTGCTGCTCGTCTAGATAAGTGGTCCACCTTGGTGCCTGGTGTGATGACACTTTCTTGGTTGCTGCTCGTCTAGATAAGTGGTCCACCTTGGTGCCTGGTGTGATGACACTTTCTTGGTTGCTGCTCGTCTAGATAGGTGGTCCACCTAGGTGCCTGGTGTGATGACACTTTTTTGGTTGCTGCTCGTCTAGATAAGTGGTCCACCTTGGTGCCTGGTGTGATGACACTTTCTTGGTTGCTGCTCGTCTAGATAAGTGGTCCACCTTGGTGCCTGGTGTGATGACACTTTCTTGGTTGCTGCTCGTCTAGATAGGTGGTCCACCTAGGTGCCTGGTGTGATGACACTTTCTTGGTTGCTGCTCGTCTAGATAAGTGGTCCACCTTGGTGCCTGGTGTGATGACACTTTCTTGGTTGCTGCTCGTCTAGATAAGTGGTCCACCTTGGTGTCTGGTGTGATGACACTTTCTTGGTTGCTGCTCGTCTAGATAAGTGGTCCACCTTGGTGCCTGGTGTGATGACACTTTCTTGGTTGCTGCTCGTCTAGATAGGTGGTCCACCTAGGTGTATGGTGTGATGACACTTTCTTGGTTGCAATTTATAGCAACTAGTCCCTTATCATTACTCGATGCGGCCCTATTACGATCAGACTGACTCAATGCGGCCCTATTCCTATCAGACTGACTCAATGCGGCCCTATTCCTATCAGACTGACTCTATGCGGCCCTATTCCTATCAGACTGGCTCGATGCGGCCCTATTCCTATCAGACTAACTCTATGCGGCCCTATTCATATCATACTGACTCTAAGCCACCCTATTCCTGTCAGACTGACTCAATGCGGCCATATTCCTGTCAGACTGACTCTATGCGGCCCTATTCCTGTCAGACTGACTCAATGCGGCCCTATTCCTGTCAGACTGACTCAATGCGGCTTTGAGTGTAGCTTATCTCAGAATTGTTCCTATTCTCAGGACAACGATAACCGTTGGCTGACGTCATATTTGACCTGGTCTCAACAGAACTTAATATGGTTATAAACTTGTGAGTCAGGCACAGAAGACCACTTCACGTCTCAGTACTGGGGCCTGAACTAAAACCTGGTTGCCTGTAGCTACTTAACAGCTGTCGTAAACTTGCGCCCCTCCCCCTCTCCCGGTCACACCGCCCTCCTGTAGACACTCACTGTAAGGGTCCCTCTTATTTCCTCCACCCCCCCCGTCTCCCCTCTCTCTCCCGTCTCCCCTCCCCCCCCCCTCCCGGGGAGATTATATGGGTATTATGAACTGTGCTCCCCCAGAACTGCTTCACTTCATCTGATAGGTCTGAACGGGACGGGTGAAGGTGCACATCAAGACATCCGAGGACACAGTGGACGAGGATAAAGTCTGAGCGAGGTTTGAGCTTCTCTGAGGTAGGTGGTTCCTGGTTCTTGTACAGTTGTTGGAAGCCACTTAATCTGAGTTCATTAAATTATTGTAGAAGTTTTTCTGAAAACAGGTTACAGTTGCTCTTCTTATACCATAAGACGTCACGATCTCACGTGACGGGGAAATTCGGGGGAGGGATTTCATGAGTATGTTTGGGCCTGGCCCTGACTTGAGGTGGAGTCTTGATCTATATGTCTGTGCTGACCTTGACGTGAGGTAAGGGTATCGGTCAGTATATTACCTGTAATCCTGACAAGATCTGGGTCATGGCCCCGGTCCAGCCTGCTCCTGAAGGCCCCTACAGAAAACCAAACATCACTTGACACAATCAATGTCTCAACGCAGTTGACAGCGTCAGTCACACAGGAAGTACCTTCACCTGGATAGTGGACAGGAAGTAGCCTCACCTAGATAGTGGACAGGACAGGAAGTAGCCTCACCTGGATGGTGGACAGGACAGAAAGTAGCCTCACCTGGATAGTAGACAGGACAGAAAGTAGCCTCACCTGGATAGTAGACAAGACAGGAAGTAGCCTCACCTGGATAGTGGACAGGACAGAAAGTAGCCTCACCTGGCTAGTGAACAGGACAGGAAGTAGCTTCACCTGGGTAGTAGACAGGACAGAAAGTAGCCTCACCTGAAAAGTGAGTATCGATTCTCAGGTCAATTACAAGATTGCACGGGAAAGTTTTAGAGCGTGAAGCATACATTACCGTCTGTTAAATAGTTTGCATGTTGCCATAAAGAGCCCAAAACGTGCTGCTCTCATACTCGCTTAGCCGCTCCCCGAACAGCTGATGCCATAAGAACAGTCAGACTCAAGCGCAGAACCGCTCCGACTAGCTCGCTAACTTCACACAATGTGCTTAGGTCGCTCAGCGTGGTATTTTACGGCTGAGACAAAACTGTGCCAAGTAAATAGGACACACGGAAATTACATAGTCGATCCCTTGCATAGTGTTTCTGCCGTGCCAGGTTTGGAATTTATAGTCATGCAGAAACACATATATGTCTTCTATTGGGGGGCGGGGGGGGGGGGGGTAGTGTGGAAAATTGGTCAGTTTGTATGATCTAGTTTGATGAGAGTGCCGCTAGCAGTCTGCTAAAATCCCTACATTTCCTAGATTTCCTTACATTTCTTAGATCTCCTTACATTTCCTAGATCTCCTTAAATTTCTTAGATGTTCTTACATTTCTTAGATCTCCTTACTTGTCCTAGATCTCCTTACTTGTCCTAGATCTCCTTACTTGTCCTAGATCTCCTTACTTGTCCTAGATCTCCTTACATTTCCTAGATCTCATTACATTTCTTAGATCTCCTTACTTGTCCTAGATCTCGAGAGAGGGTTGGCTGACAACATACCAGAAGTGATGACCACCCACGACCCACTTAGTTGTCAAGTACATGGCCAAGAAAAACATAACCAGATAATGAATCAAAACTTAACTTCTTTATACTGGTTTAGAAGATGCTACATAATCTGTATACAACAAGTTCCATTTACATTTCATTGCTCTAAGCATTATTTGCATCCAATCTATTTTTAAATGCATTTATTGTCCTTGCCTCTACTACTGTATGTAGCAATGCATTCCAAGCATTCACAACTCTCTGACTAACAAAATATTTCCTAATATCTAATATGGACCTTTCTTTAGTTAATTTGTTCCAATGACAAGAGGTGGTTGTATTTATTTTTTTAAACTTGTTATAGTCTAATTTATCCATTCCTCTGACCATCTTATAAACCTGTATTAAGTCACCACGAATTCTTCTCTCTTCTAGACACTGTAGGCCGGTTTTTCTGAGTCTTTCCTCATAACTGTAATTCTGGAATCCCACTATCAGCTTTGTCGCTCTGTTTTGTATTCTTTCCAGCATGTTTATATCCCATCTATGATAAGGACTCCACACCTGTACACAGTACTCCAATCTAGGTCTAACTAATGCTTTATACAGTTTCACTATCACTTCCTTGCTCCTATGTTTAATATTCCTTTTATCATACCTAACATTGCACTGTTACATTTTCACTGTTACCTGGACTTGTTCACTCACTTTACCTGTGATCTATTATAACCCCTAGGTCCCTTTCCTTATCTATCTTTCTAATATTGTTCTCTCCCATTCTGTAATTATGTTCCATATTGGATCTACCCATGCGGATGACTGTACATTTATCTACATTAAACTCCATTTGCCATCTCACAGACCATTCTCGAAATTTATCTAAATCTGACCTCAATGTATTCACTTCCGCTTTAGATGAGACACTACTGCATAGTTTTGTGTCATCAGCAAATTTTGCAATCATGGATCCCATATCAATTTCCAAATCGTTTATATATATATCAAGAACAAAATTGGTCCCAAAACCGAGCCCTGTGGCACTCCACTTTTCACTTCACACCAACACATCCACACACCCACACATCTACCCAACCCACCTACCAGGTAAAACAACTCTCTATTACAGCCCCAACAAGAACGTCCCAACGAGCCGAGCCTGGTGCTGACCTTCCTGTGACCTTGGGGAGGCGAGAACACCAGCCAGGCGAGCTGTAGCAAGCCCTCGATATGGCGCGCACCTGCAGAGTAAGGCTTACAGAGAACAGGGAACAGGGAACAAAGAACAGGGAATAGGGAACAGAGAACAGGGAACAGATAACAGGGAACAGGGAACAGAGAACAGGGAACAGGGAATAGGGAAAGGTTAGTGGGCTAGACCGGCATCAATGTATGGGAAGTAATGGTAGCGACAGGGCATACAAGAGATCTGAGGTCTTCTGACGTGGGTGACGAGCTGTCTTGTTATCTGACGTGGTGTGACGATCTGTCGTGTCTTCTGACGTGGTGTGACGACCTCTTAGGCTTTGTAAGATTGGACGGCTTGATGTAATGGTCATGTAATGTGCCACGCGACAGAAATAGACATTGAAATGAAGCCATAAATCATTGATAGATTTTATATCTAACCTCCCATATTTTGATCAGAACTACAATCCCTGATCACCTGACTGGGAAACAAGTGCCCTACTAATAGATACTCGTGTCTGACGGACTCAATCTGTGGGGAGTAGATCTGTCAGCATTTCACGTTGATGTAATTCTATA
Source organism: Ariolimax columbianus (assembly GCA_036924085.1). Taxonomy (NCBI): domain Eukaryota; kingdom Metazoa; phylum Mollusca; class Gastropoda; order Stylommatophora; family Arionidae; genus Ariolimax; species Ariolimax columbianus. Next base: position 1,272,694 of record JAVGWX010000014.1, read on the forward strand.
TTCATTTTACTTTGTGTCAGTTGAGTCTCAAGGCGCCGCTGCTGTAGAATTGTACCGACTTCCATCCACTCCGGTGGGACACGCCGTCTCAAGGCGCCGCTGCTGCAGAATTGTACCGACTTCCATCCACCCACGAGGAAATACAACAATAGGAAACAGATTTTGAAAGCAACAAGTATGGCTGACATCTGTCTTGTGACCTGAACCTTGTGACCTTGTACTAACTGAAGACAGACTGGCCCCAGAGACGGTCTGTGGAGGTCGCAGACCAGTTTCCTGGAAATATAGATAATGTGTCTTTGTCATAATGGTGTCCAGCAATGTGTCTTTGTCATAATGGTGTCCAGCAATGTGTCTTTGTCATATAGGTGTCCATCAATGTGTCTTTGTCATAACGGTGTCCAGCAATGTGTCTTTGTCATATTGTGTCCAGCAATGTGTCTTTGTCATAACGGTGTCCAGCAATGTGTCTTTGTCATATTGTGTCCAGCAATGTGTCTTTGTCATAATGGTGTCCAGCAATGTGTCTTGTCATATTTGTGCATCATGGCTTCCGTGGACTTGATGTATGCTAACATCATTTTTCTTTTAGCAACAATGTCCACTTTAGACGGACTCTAACAGCTGGACTGTTTGTTGCACGATTTGTTTGTTTGTCTCGCCTGGTCCCAACGTGTTATTACCCTCGATTGCGTTGATGAACGCGCCTTCAGGATTCCGTCTCCCTGTGGTACACTCGTGTGGGATGGACGTTTGTCGTCGTTTGTGACCGTCGGCATGCCTCGTAATCCTGACGACCTGCCGCTTAAAGTCTCCGCAGTTTACTTGAAGTCTCATTAAATTCGTTCATCTGGTCGTTCATCTCTTCTTGTGTTCATTTGACCCGTCCTTTATCCTTTAGCACACTACGGTTGGTACATTCTTTACCAACGCGGCCTTCAAAAACGGAATTCGAAAAAACATTTTTTTTGTTGGTCAGAGACACTTCTGACAGCCATTTTTTTAGTGCTGGATACGTCATCCATCTACACACGATATTTTGCCACAAAAAGTATCGTATGCTAGATTACAAATGGCTTTTGAAGAATTTCAATTTGTATACTCCGTTTGGAGCAAGCCGACTTTTTGCGACAGGTAAAGTAGGTTGTTTGGAAGGAACTTTATCGGGTAGATATGTTTATTTTTTTTTGTTTAGATGAAAGAACTACGTTTAAATTGGCCACTAACAGTTGTGTTGATATTGTGAAGACAGTATCGATACATTGTTGTGGTTTCCATGGTTTTCTATCGAAGCGACTAGGCCTTAGTGGTCGAGTCCACATGTTTTCCGAGATTTTCATAAATTTTAAACTTCATCTTTTTGTATCTTAGAAACTAACAAACACACAACAAAAACATTAACACCCGCAAGTTATTTATTCAATTGTGTCTCTACACAGAAGAAAATCATATTTATTGACATACAAAAAGAAAAGTTACACATTTTAAAAGTCAACTACCATAGCGAGATATTAAGTTATTTAATTAGGTCAAATTCTCGTCATAAAACTGCAAGCGTGCTAAAGTATTCTCTCTCATCACTTCTCTAATGTCCATCTCTTCCATGACATCTCTAATGTCCATCTCTCCCATCACATCTCTAATGTCCATCTCTCCCATCACTTCTCTAATGTCCATCTCTCCCATGACGTCTCTAATGGCCATCTCTCCCATGACGTCTCTAATGTCAACCTCTCCCATCACATCTCTAATGTCCATCTCTCCCATCACATCTCTAATGTCCATCTCTTCCATGACGTCTCTAATGTCCATCTCTTCCATCACATCTCTAATGTCCATTTCTCCCATCACATCTCTAATGTCCATCTCTCCCATAAATTGTATAATGTCCATCTCTCCCATGACGTCTCTAATGTCAACCTCTCCCATCACATCTCTAATGTCCATCTCTCCCATCACATCTCTAATGTCCATCTCTTCCATGACGTCTCTAATGTCCATCTCTCCCATCACATCTCTAATGTCCATCTCTCCCATCACATCTCTAATGTCCATCTCTCCCATCACTTCTCTAATGTCCATCTCTCCCATGACGTCTCTAATGTCCATCTCTCCCATGACGTCTCTAATGTCAACCTCTCCCATCACATCTCTAATGTCCATCTCTCCCATCACATCTCTAATGTCCATCTCTTCCATGACGTCTCTAATGTCCATCTCTTCCATCACATCTCTAATGTCCATCTCTCCCATCACATCTCTAATGTCCATCTCTCCCATAAATTTTCTAATGTCCATCTCTTCCATGACGTCTCTAATGTCCATCTCTCACATGACGTCTCTAATGTCCATCTCTCCCATGACGTCTCTAATGTCCATCTTTCCCATCACTTCTCTAATGTCCATCTCTCCCATCACTTCTCTAATGTCCATCTTTCCCATCACTTCTCTAATGTCCATCTCTCCCATGACGTCTCTAATGTCCATCTCTCCCATGACGTCTCTAATGTCCACCTCTCCTTCGTCGTCTGTTCATTGGCTATATGTCACGTAGATATCACCTACCCTAAAGTCTAACATTATCTCCAGCAATTGTCTCGTCTCATAATCAACTATTATTTGACCACTAGTAGTCGGGGCACTAGGTTTGAACTCAGATTCATTGTAAACATCTGTTATCAGACCTGGCTTGTTCTTCCTTTGCAAACGGCATTTTACTCTAGGTGAAAAATCTGCCTGAACCAATTTTATTTTGAACGATTTGCGTCGGCAGCTTCAAGGCCGAGCAATTGACCGCTCTTAAGCTCGCCTGGCCAGATCTGATCGTCGCGATACTTGACCGTTTGATCTGGTCTCACCCACTTTTGAGATCTACTCCATTCCCGCCATTTCCCAGACTGGAATGCGTGGGTGGGAGGGGCCTGCAGATGTATCTGCTACCAACATTAACCCTCCCAGCTCGCTGGCTTGTTTTTCTAATTTTAATTTTTTTAAATGTTAAGTCTGACGGTAGTGAAAACAATGGATAAGAAAGGTCAAAAACTCTCTTGGTGGTCGCCAGACAATGGTGCTAGCGATTCTTTTCTAATCGCAAGCTACTAACTCACTGCTAGCTACCTCACTCCTAGCTACTACCTCACTGCTAGCTACCTCACTCCTAGCTACTACCTCGCTGCTACTAGCTCACTGCTACTACCTCACTGTTAGCTACCTCACTGCTAGCTACTACCTCACTCCTAGCTACTACCTCACTGCGAGCTACCTCACTCCTAGCTACTACCTCACTGCTACTACCTCACTGCTAGCTACCTCACTGCTAGCTACTACCTCACTGCTAGCTACTACCTCACAGCTACTACCTCACTGCTAGCTACTACCTCACAGCTACTACCTCACTGCTACTACCACACTCCTAGCTACCACCTCACTGCTAGCTACTACCTCACTGCTACTACCTCACTGCTACTACCTCACTGCTACTACCTCACTGCTACTACTTCCCTCCTAGCTACTACCTCACTCCTAGCTACTATCTCATTGCTACTAAATCACTCCTAGCTACTACCTCACTCGTAGCTACTGCATCACTGCTACTACCTCACTCCTAGCTACTACCTCCTTGCTAGATACTACCTCACTCCTAGCTACTACCTCACTGCTACTACCTCACTCCTAGCTACTACCTCCTTGCTAGATACTACCTCACTCCTAGCTACTACATCCTTGCTAGCTACTACCTCACTCCTAGCTACTACCTCACTGCGAGCTACCTCACTCCTAGCTACTACCTAACTGCTACTACCTCACTGCTAGCTACCTCACTGCTAGCTACTACCTCACTGCTAGCTACTACCTCACAGCTACTACCTCACTGCTAGCTACTACCTCACAGCTACTACCTCACTGCTACTACCACACTCCTAGCTAATACCTCACTGCTAGCTACTACCTCACTGCTACTACCTCACTGCTACTACCTCACTGCTACTACTTCCCTCCTAGCTACTACCTCACTCCTAGCTACTATCCCATTGCTACTAAATCACTCCTAGCTACTACCTCACTCCTAGCTACTGCATCACTGCTACTACCTCACTCCTAGCTACTACCTCCTTGCTAGATACTACCTCACTCCTAGCTACTACCTCCTTGCTAGCTACTACCTCACTCCTAGCTACTACCTCACTGCGAGCTACTTCACTCCTAGCTACTACCTCACTGCTACTACCTCACTGCTAGCTACCTCACTGCTAGCTACTACCTCACTGCTAGCTACTACCTCACAGCTACTACCTCACTGCTAGCTAGTACCTCACAGCTACTACCTCACTGCTACTACCACACTCCTAGCTAATACCTCACTGCTAGCTACTACCTCACTGCTACTACCTCACTGCTACTACTTCCCTCCTAGCTACTACCTCACTCCTAGCTACTATCTCATTGCTACTAAATCACTCCTAGCTACTACCTCACTCCTAGCTACTACCTCACTGCTACTACCACACTCCTAGCTACTACCTCACTCCTAGCTACTACCTCACTCCTAGCTACTACCTCACTCCTAGCTACTACCACACTCCTAGCTACTACCTCACTCCTAGCTACTACCTCACTGCTACTACCACACTCCTAGCTACTACCTCACTCCTAGCTACTACCTCACTCCTAGCTACTACCTCACTCCTAGCTACTACCTCCCTCAAAACAACTTTCTCCCTCCTAGATATTACCTCACTCCTAGCTAGTACCTCACTCCTAGCTACTACCTCCCTCAAAACTACTACCTCCCTCCTAGATACTACCTCACTCCTAGCTAGTACCTCACTCCTAGCTACTACCTCCCTCAAAACTACTACTTCCCTCCTAGATACTATATCACTCCTAGCTACTACCTCCTCCCTCCTAGCTACTACCTCACTCCTAGCTACTACCTCACTCCTAGCTACTACCTCACTCCTAGCTACTACCTCACTCCTAGCTACTACCTCACTCCTAGCTACTACCTCCCTCAAAACTACTACCTCACTCCTAGCTACTATCTCACTCCTAGCTACTACCTCACTCCTAGTTACTACCTCACTCCTAGTTACTACCTCACTCCTAGTTACTACCTCACTCCTAGCTACTTCCTCACTCCTAGCTACTATCATACTCCTAGCTACTACCTCACTCCTAGCTACTACCTCACTCCTAGCCTAGCAACCTCACCCAACCTCACCCCCACCTCACAGAAGCGGTGGCTTAGTAATCTGATGTCTCGAACAATTCATTCCCGACTGTAAGTCAAGTCTGTTCAAAGACTCGTCACATTCCCGACTGTCAGTCAAGTCTGTTTAAAGACTCGTCACATTCCCGACTGTCAGTCAAGTCTGTTCAAGGACTCGTCACATTCCCGACTGTCAGTCAAGTCTGTTCAAGGACTCGTCACATTCCCGACCGTCAGTCAAGTCTGTTCAAGGACTCGTCACATTTCCGACTGTCAGTCAAGTCTGTTCAAGGACTCGTCACATGTCTCATCCATTCCTCCCAAACAAATCACGAACACTGAGACTGTGTCCACTAAGTGAAATGGGAAATTGTTGATAACACCGACTTCACGATATTGGATATGCAACCAATCTCCCCTCCCCCCCCCCCCCCCCCCACACTAACCCTAAGCCCATAAACATTTTGACATTTGAAGGTTGCAACGACAGAACACCAACTCCGTGTCTCCCTAGGCAACTCAGAAATTGTCCTCTGACTCAGTCAGGTACCAATTTATAGCTGGGTTGACTGGTACGAATGTCCACACTATAACAAACTGACCTCATGCCAGGTTAGCCTGACATGATTCTCACCTGAAAACTTCAGAATTCAAACCAAAGGTCACGACCTTTAGACAAAGAGTGACGCTTAGCCCGAGGAATGGATGGACTGGTGATCTGCTTGCCAAGCCAGCGTTAGATCGAGACATGGAGTCCAGACAGAACATCTGATGAGCTGTTGGATGGCTGGGGAGAGATATGTTCAAACTGAGGCGTGGGGGACGGCGTGGGCTACTGGTTAAGTGACACGGCTCACAAACAGAAGGTACTGGGTTCGATCCCCATCACAACACCGACCATTACCCCGGGGAAGGAAACCCTTAGACAATGTAGGAGGAAGCACACCGTTACATAAAATTAATGCTGAAGTCGGATGCACTGGGCCGACAGGCGCAAAAGAAAAATCCCAGTGCAACGCACACCGCCACGGGGAATATAGAAATAAGGCGAACACAACAAGGCAGAAGTAACAAACAGCTCTGGAAGATGGTGATCATTGTAAGCCTGAACTTAACCAAATATCCCTAGATGCCAACCAACTTCTCAGTTTCCTGAAGTCAGAATAGTTTGTAATGGATTGCTGGTCATTCAAGTACACCGGACAATGACAAGGCAGACAAACTGGTTAAGACGGGATCAAGTCAAGAACAACAATACACACCAACAACCCTACAGACAGTCAAACAACTACAGAAGATTGCAAACAAAGAGGCCAGGCTGATGAGATTGGCAATGGGAAATACTGGGAGAGGAATCCACAAACATCATCATGTATCATCATGCAACATGTGCTCTATAGAACGTCGCTCCCATCACAGTCTGTCTGAAAGAAACACGTTCCCTTGCTAAAACTCCAGCCTCCGCCAAAGTCATACCCAGGCATTCCTGGATATCTTGGTGCCATCGTCTTCTTGGTCTACCTCGTCCTCTTTTGCCTGGCACCATACCTTCCATCACCGTTCTCTCAAGACCGTTGTGTCTCTTGATGTGACCAAATTATTTGCATTTGCTGGCCAAAATGGAATTGATAAACCAGTTCTCCTCTATGCTCAACTCTTGCCGAATGTCTACATTTGCCTTTTTCTCTGTCCAGGGTAGTCTGAGGATCTTTCTGTAACATTTTGACTCGAAGGATTCGATTCTTTGTCTAGAAGTTTTGGTAATCGTCCATGAATTACAGCCATAAGCTGCCACAGGAAAAACACAGGCTCTCAAGACTTTTACTTTTATCGTTTTGTTGGTGCTCTGCCATAATTTATTCAGGCTGTTCAGTCTCTGCATTGCCATGGCTAGTCTTCTTCTGATTTCTTTCGAGCAGTCACCATTTTTGTCAATTCTGGAGCCCAGATATTCAAAATGTGTGACCTGATCTATTTCTTCATCACCCACTGTAAATGTATGCTGACATCGTGTTTTATCGGTAGTCATTATCTTTGTTCTGTTTATGTTTATGAACAGGTTTTGATCTTTACTATAGCAATTTCAGAGCGGAGGCAGAGGCACTGCAGTAGAAGAAATGGTGGCATGCAAAGGAAATGAAAGTCATATAGTACTGTTTAGAGATGCTCTGGCCGTAGTCACAGCACTAAAAAGCCAGAAAAATACTGAACTTAATGATTTAAGAGCAGTACTCTGTCAACTATGCCAGCAGTCCGCACCAAAAAGAGTAGTGGTACAGTGGGTTCCATCCCACTGTAACATCCAAGGCAACGAGGAGGCAGACAGACTGGCAAAAGAAGGTGCAAGACTACCACAACCAGATTTAGTATGACATACGAAGAGTCAAAAAGGCTCATTAGAGCTAGATACATGACAAAATGGAAAACAGAACATACTGGCTACACACAAAATGATGCCTATTACCAGTTGAACAGAAGAGAGCAGGTCGGGGTCTTTAGACTTTGCACTGGCCACAATAGACTGAGGTACCACCTATTCAATAAATTGAAGATAGGTGGCACTGACGAATGCACTTGTGGTACCGGAAAAATGACTGCTGAACATCTGCTGCAAAACTGCCCGACATACGAGGACCAAAGAAAGCAGATGTGGCCATCACCAGTGGCAACACTAGACAAGCTCTATGGCAGTGTCGACAGCCTCAGGATGACCGCTGCTTTCTTCGAAAAAATACAGGTTGACGTTTGACAGCGTACGAAGAAGAAGAAGATCTTTTCTATGTTCATTAACGGCTGAAAGTAGCTGCTCTAGCCCTTCCGCACTTCTTGATAGTATTAGTGTGTCGTCTGCGTATCGTAAATCTGGAATCTCGTACCCGCCAATCGTAAATGGGTCGAAACTTTTAATATTCTCGTCTTCTCGAACATTTCTCATTATACATTCCGCATATATGTTGTACAGATAAGGTGACAGGACACATCCTTGTCGGACTCCCTTTTGTACCGCAAACCAATCTGATGTTTGACCAGATACTCTTCAAACATAAGCCATCCCAAATCCCAATGACTTCATCAACCTCCTGAAAAGGGAAGACCAAAACACCATTTTCTGACATCGCACTCAACACATGCAAGTCACTTGAACAGAATCCAACAGACCATACTCCGGCGTGCCGTCTGTGCGCACATCTCTATGAAACTGTTGATCATCACCTTTTTTAATATCCAGTGTTAGAAAAAAGCTTATTCCTCCGAGACCAGACAAATTGAACACTGTGTACGGAACTAAATAACAGCTTACAAACACTTGAATACACCACTATATGGCATTGGGCCGGCCTAAAGACAGAGCAGACAGGCTGCTGGATCAATAACCAACCCGGACAAAGCAGTTTATCCTAGTCAAAGGTAAATAGCTGTATTTATTACTTTGAACATCTTAGATTACTAGAGCTGTCTACCTTTGTATGATAAATTTCATGTTTTTATTTTCTCATCTTACGAGTTACAAAGGTGTTAGAGAGCTTGTTACTCATGACAATGCGTAGCACATTCAACTGCTGGTTTCAGCACGCTTCGGTTCATCCAATAGTAAGGTGGGTACCTGATTGAATGTAAGGAAAAGTAGCTCACCAAGAAACAAAAATGGGCATAGATCGTAGAACACAGTGAGAGTACTGTTAACATGACATCTCTAGCACTTGATCCATGACGGCAGTGCGTGATATGCGACATATTAACGTCTTAGTTAGTGACAGATAATGGAAAGAGAGAGAGAGAGAGAGAGAGAGGGGGGGGGGGAGAGAGAAACATATAGGAAAGAAGGTTCCACAACACTTGCCATCAACCGAGCGTGTATGTTGTCTGGATTGAAAAATAGTTCCAGAATTGGACTCTCAAATACACGGCCCACATTTGGCCCAAGAAACCGTTGTCTGCGACCCGCGAGTTATTGGAGTTTATGTACGTGATAAGCGAAAATAAAGGTTGGACAAAAACACGAGTCAGAATAAGGCACGATTGCGGCGGTACTGTAGATTAGGTACGCGGACTCCCATCCACAGGGCTATAAAAAAGCAAAGACACTCATAATCCACGAGGACCGAATGGAGAGACCAGCACAAGGAATTGAAGCTAGAAAATGACAGCATAGACAAACTTGGCAGAAATGGGCAGACAAAGATCTTCAGACTCAGAACAGGACATTGTAGACTCAAGGCCCACAGAATGGGTCTTAGAGACACCGCGAAGTGCGATTATGAAGCACCCAAACAAACCCCAGAACATATCCTGCATGACTGGCCTACTTATACAGACCAAAGAGAGGCAGTCTGACCCGCGGGAGCACTATGCTCGAAAAGCTGTGGAGGACCAGCAAAGACCTGTGGTGGACCAGCAAAGACCTGTGGTGGACCAGCAAAGACCTGTGGTGGACCGGCAAAGACCTGTGGTAGACCAGCAAAGACCTGTGGTGGACCGGCAAAGACATGTGGTGGACCAGCAAAGACCACCTGTGGAGGACCAGCAAAGACCTGTGGTGGACCAGCAAAGACCTGTGGTGGACCGGAAAAGACCTGTGGTAGACCAGCAAAGACCTGTGATGGACCGGCAAAGACCTGAAACGTCTTGTTCGTGATCCTCATCGGGTTAGAAACGTAGCATCAGTTGATCGAATAAGAAGAGGAGGAAGAAACGACAAAATAGAAGACGAAGAAGAAGATGACGAAGAAGATGAAGAAAAAGACGAAGAAGAAAAAGAAGAAGAAGAAGACGAGGAAGACAAATACGAAGAAGAAAAAGACGACATAGTGACAATCACGTAACTAACAAAGAGACGACTTAGAGGCTGACAAACTACGATCAAGATAAAAACCACAAAAACCAAGAAACGACCAAAATCGACCAAACGAACCACATGAAAGCTTGAAGAAGCGACGAAAAGACTAGGAAACGACGATCAGACGGACAAGAGACGATCAAGAAACGACTATTAGCCGGACAAGAGACGATCAAGAAACGACTATTAGCCGGACAAACAATGACAAATAGAGACCTACGATTTGAACACGTACCGGCCAAGAGACGACCACATCGGCCAACCAGAGGACTCTCACATCGGCCAACCAGAGGACTCTCACATGTAGCAGTACATCACTCATTTACCCTGGAGAACCGAGACTGTGTTGTGTCAGTCACGGCTGGGTTCTAGGGGTCAGTGCGTGATGATACAAATACTTCGCCATGGCAACAGACAGACGCGCTTCCGGGCAAGTCACCAGTCAGCACGTCTTGAGAAGGTCAGGTCTAATTATAGAAGTTGGTGTTTATGTGAAAGGTGTGAAAATGTGTGGCTGAGTGGGTGTTTGTGGGTGGTGTGGGTGTTTGTGGCTGAGTGGGTGTTTGTGGGTGTGTGGGTGGTGTGGATGTTTGTGGCTGTGTGGGTGGTGTGGGTGGTGTGGCTGTTTGTGGTTGTGTGGGTGTGTGTGGGTGGTGTGGGTGTCTGTGGGTGTCTGTGTGTGTGTGGGTGGTGTCAGTGTTTGTAGGTGTTTGTGGCTGTGTGTGGATGTTTGTGGGTGTTTGTGGTTGTGTGGGTGTGTGTGGGTGGTTTGGGTGATGTGGGTGTTTGTGGGTGTGTGGGTGGTGTGGGTGTGTGTGAGTGGTGTGGGTGGTGTGGGTGTCTGTGGGTGTTAGTGGCTGTGTGTGTGTGTGGGTGGTGTGGGTGTGTGTGAGTGGTGTGGGTGGTGTGGGTGTCTGTGGGTGTTAGTGGCTGTGTGTGTGTGTGGGTGGTGTGGGTGTGGGGTGGTGTGGGTGTGTGTGAGTGGTGTGGGTGTTAGTGGCTGTGTGGGTGTGTGTGGGTGGTGTGGGTGTGTGTGGGTGTGTGGGTGGTGTGGGTGTTTGTGGCTGTATGGGTGTGTGTGGGTGGTGTGGGTGTTTGTGGTTGTGTGGGTGGTGTTTGTGGCTGTGTGGGTGGTGTGGGTGTTTGTGGCTGTGTGGGTGTTTGTGGCTGTATGTGTATGTGGGTGGTACGGGTGTGTGGATGGTGTGGGTGTTTGTGTCTGTGTAGGTATGTGTGGGTGTTTGTGTCTGTGTGGGTATGTGTGGGTGTTTGTGGTTGTGTGGGTGGTGTGGGTGTTTGTGGTTGTGTGGGTGGTGTGGGTGTTTGTGGTTGTGTGGGTGGTGTGGGTGTTTGTGGCTGTGTGGGTGGTGTGGGTGTTTGTGGATGCGTGGGTGGGTTTGAAGAAGAAGAACTAGAGGAACATTCATTTAACCAGTGATGTGTGGACATACAGAGAAGAGTTTGATGGTTGGACATGAGAGCATTGAGAAGACTGACCACACGCCAACACACGGGTCATGGGATGACTTGTTCACATTGAGAGGACTGACCACACACCTACACACAGGTCATGGGATGACTTGTTCACATTGGGAGAAGCAGCAGCCGGAAAAAGGATGCACTCACAGCAGACAACCACTGTAGGAGGTCTGAGCTTATATGTTGTAAGGTGACCCGTTGCCTTCCTCGCTGACTTCGTTAACTTAACTAAGTCATGGACCCATTAACAATTGAATAGGCAGCACGAGTGTTCGGCGGACTGGTCGTCTACCCGAACCTTTCGATGTGAAAGGCGAGAACTGAAGCCGGGCTAAACAAGAGTTGGCGGGGGTGGGGGGGGGGGTGGGGGGGGGGCAGGGAGTCGTTGGTCTTACCTGCTGGCTTCACAGACAGGTGATGACAGACATGCTAGGTCGCTGGTCTTACCTGCTGGCTACACAGACAGGTGATGAAAGACATACTAGGTCGCTGGTCTTACCTGCTGGCTACATAGACAGGTGATGACAGACATGCTAGGGTAGCTGTTGGTATAGGCAGTTTACACAGAGACGGCAGGTGCTGGTGGAGCCGAGAGTGAAGGTCTGGATGTGCTACCTTTCAGGCCTGTATAGCAGATTCGTGTTATTTATAATAATTCTTCCGTTTTTCAACTTTTTTGCAGTAAAGTCTTATGTCAGGATGTTTGGATTGAGTCATTTGGATAGCATCTGATAACACTTGTTTATGGTTACAAATCTTGTTTGTCCTCATATTCTCCATCCATCCACAAGCCGTTCATTTTATTGTTCCTGTATCATATATGGTCTATTGTTTATAGAGTTTTCTTTGATTCCTGTATCGTATATTGGATACTGTTTCCATAACTTTTCCATATCAGAACCAAACTGGCTGTCCCATGCTGAATTGTGGGACTTTCAATACCAAGTGCTGGAGAGTCGTCTACTTGATAGTTGTGAAGGATGATGTTATACAAGTTGATACAAGCATCAGCAAGTTTGGCTTGATACTCCAATGTTACAGGAACAAAACGTAACTAAACGGGACGCCTGCAACAAGACCCACGAGATGTGTAAAGGTCATACCAGACGGTCCAGTCAGGATAAACATAGCCGACACAGTAACACTAGTTTGACGGCACAGATTGGTTGGTTAGGGGTTAGAGATCATCGTTAGATATTGGAGGCTAGAGATCGGAGGTTAGAGATCGGAGGTTAGAGATTGGAGGTCAGAAATCGGAGGTTAGAAATTGGAGGTCAGAAATCGGAGGTTAGAAATTGGAGGTCAGAAATCGGAGGTTAGAAATTGGAGGTCAGAAATCGGAGGTTAGAGATTGGAGGTCAGAAATCGGAGGTTAGAGACCGGTGGTTAGAGATTGGAGGTTAGAGATCGGAGGTCAGAGATCGGAGGTTAGAGATTGGAGGTTAGAGATCGGAGGTTAGAAATTGCCAGAAATCTGTAGTCACATCCTAACCAGCCTCTGGCCCGACCAGACATCTCCGCTGCACGCGGGAACAGTTGTGTTTTTAATACCCGTTTTACCTTTTCCGCCACCAGATCCTCCTTTTTTAAATTTGTTATTTATTTGACGTGTTTGTCTCAATAGTTTCTACTTGCTGAGGCGGGCATATTCCACTCCAGGCCGTAGTCTACTGGTTAAGACGCATAAACCAGTGCTTAGATGTATGTGTGCGTCTGTATGTACCTATGCTAGGTTCGTGCGCTCTCAGAAGCCAACCCAACCAAAGTGCAGTGGGTGTGAGCCCAACCGTGCTAGAGCAGAACTTACATTGCAAAAGGGTGCAGAGTTAGATCCCGATGCTGTATGCGCCCCTGTCAAACCAGCTGTAAACTGTTACCCGGTTGATTATAAATGAAAGACCGTCTTGGAGGTAGGTAGCTGGCCACCCTCATCTCCCTCTCACCCCCCACCCCCCTCATGCAACAAATGGAAGCCTAGTACAATGAATTAGCTAACACTTCAACCCAGACAGCATTCTCAGCTGTGGGGCTATCTTTACATTTCGTCCATTTCCAAAGTGGAGAGCCTACTAAGGAAGTTCGCGTTCCACTACATCCGGGATGATCGAGGTCCACTTTCATAAGTACGCTTAGAAGAGTCCATGTAACCCGCAACCAGCGGTCGCCGTCCATCAACATCCTCGCTTCTAGAGTTGACACTTCGTCCATCAACATCCTCGCTTCTAGCGAGATCAGTTTGGTTATACCAGGGTCTGTGGGCGATCATGGCCAGCCTGCACGTTCCAAGTGACCTTACATGTTTCTCCATCAGATTCAGGTTTCGCACGTGATCAGCATGCACCATTCAACTCTTGGGCAGCGGTGAAAAGTATTAACCTTAACAAGAGCTCCGGCAAATGAGCGTCTAGATGGCAGAGTAATAGAGCACACGCTTCCCGCGGTGAACGTATTTGGTTCGATATCGCTATCGACACGCTCCCGTCAACCCATGTGTAAATAAGTACAAATCAGGGAAGGTCAGGTAGGGGACTGCCCACCCCGCTTCATATAAGGCGGAGTGTGCTACACTTCATCACAACCCGACGGCAGGGCATGCAATGGGACACCTTCACAAATGGTATTTGTCAGTGTCACTATCAGCATCAAATCCAGCCCTTCTGTCCAGCTGGTGTCACGTAGGCGCTAACCAAACAGGTCTAATCTGTGGAGGAGCCATACAAAGCTCTTAGCCCTAAACTGAGCTGCTAATCAATCACGTGAGCTAATATTGTGAACAGCTCTTGTCTGCCTTGATCAGAATTGGGAAACTATCATCAGGAGCGAGGGGGGGGGGGGGCAGACCTCGACACTTCGCGGGAGAACTGACAACTCACACATCTCGCTTGTGGGCCGTCTCCGACCATTAAGTTCAGCCCACGGGACACCAGTCGTGGCTCTCTCCTTCTCTTAGGAGACCTGTTGGGAAGGTGAGCTGGTTTAGGACAATTTGTGGGCGGAGTTGAGTTCGAACCCTCATTGAATGTCGCTCTGCAACGAGTGATTCCATTGGTCGCCAAGTGACATGCCCTCATTTCATTCTCGTGCGCGTGATTTAGACTGGCTCGCGCGCCATCACAAATCATACAGCTCCGATCACGAGGCTGACTCGTTCCTTCCACGAGCCATGAATTCCTTCTTCGTTGCCTCCTGTCTGTCACAGTATTCTGACGAGAACCATTTCGCTCCAAACATCTACAGCAGCTCTCCAACTGTCACAGACTACGGGAAGTATTACAGTGGTTCAGGTCACCTGACAGGATACGGTCTACCTGTTCCCAGGGGATGGAGCGGGAATGGTGGATATCCCAGCGATGTACCTGTTCATCCACAAAACGTGTGTACACCTCTTGAACTGTCTTCTTCTGAGCTCAGTTCTTACCAATCACAGAAGTCCTGCAGATTTCTACTGGCATGCCCTTATAACGGCGCTGACCACAACGACGAGCCAATCACCAATGCTTGCCCTCCTAACGATTTGCACGGAACAGCATCATGTTTATATACCTCCACGCAGGGTACGCCTGTCCGTCCTACCAGCCAGGGCCAGGGTACGCTTGTCCGTCCTACCAGCCAGGGCCAGGGTACGCCTGTCCGTCCTATCAGCCAGGGCCAGGGTACGCTTGTCCGTCCTACCAGCCAGGGCCAGGGTACGCCTGTCCGTCCTATCAGCCTGAGCCAGCAGACGTGTACCAGTAACTACGACATCCGAAGCAAACACAACTCCCAGTCCCGCTCTACAACCGGATCATGTGCTCCCCAACCTGGCCCTCACCTGGAGATAGACGCTACGGAAACTGCCACCGGATCGACAATCCTCAACAACAACAACAACAGCAGCAGCAACAACAGCAGCAACATCAGCAGTAGACACATCGCTTCAGACACATGCCCTTCGCTGAGCTCATGTCTGCACCACAACAGCGCTTTTGTCCTACAGAATAACCATTCATCTCAGACCAATATCAATCCACAGCAACATCATTTACAACAACAACATCCGTCACAAAACCACACCAGCAGTGTCAAATTTGCAACAAGCCCTAAAATCCAACCCTCATGCTCCATCAATAACATCACCAGCAGCAGCCATCAGCACCAAAACGCAGGCCATGGCAGATACAGACCGACCTTAGACTGGCCTGTCCCCAGACACACCTCCACACCTTCACCTAAACTAAGCCAACAATGCTCTGTTGGGAGCCCACGTGAGCCAACCATTCTCAGCACTCGCTCCGTCCTGGCCGAACCTGGAGACTCTGGCCTGAGATCAGAACAGAAGCACACCCCCAGACACCGACCATTAGAGACTCAAACTCAGAACGTCTCATCACAACAACTTAGTCCCTTCTACTCCTGGATGGGGATCGTGGGTAAGTCTTTTCTCGTTAATACATACTCCTGATAGTTCTTCTCCTGCTAGTTCTTCTCCTGACAGTTCTTTTTCTCCGTGTTTCGCTCCGGTCAGAGCATAGGATCCCTGCTACAGTTAGTTTCCTTCCAGAACGACTGTGCCACTTCACTGTGCACGCTCCTGCAGTGCTCGTGTTCAGATATGGGGTTGTTAGCCTGATCTAGATTTGACGAAATGCATAACGATAGTGTTTTTCTTTACTCCTCAGTAAGGGGCACCAGGATACACAGGTTATTGGGGCACCAGGATACACGGGGCAATTGGGTGGCACCAGGATACACGGGGTTATGGGGCACCAGGATAGAGATGGGTTATGGGGCACCAGGATAGAGATGGGTTATGGGGCACCAGGATAGAGATAGGTTATGGGGCACCAGGATAGAGATGGGGTTATGGGGCACCAGGATAGAGATAGGTTTTGGGGCACCAAGATAGAGATGGGGTTATGGGGCACCAGTATAGAGATGGGGTTATGGGGCACCAGGATAGAGATGGGTTATGGGGCACCAGGATAGCGATGGGTTATGAGGCACCAGGATAGAGATGGGGTTATGGGGCACCAGGATATAAATGGGGTTAGGGGGCACCAGGATAGAGATGGGTTATGGGGCACCAGGATAGAGATGGGGTTATGGGGCACCAGGATAGAGATGGGTTATGGGGCACCAAGATAGAGATGGGTTATGGGGCACCAGGATAGAGATGGGGTTATGGGGCACCAGGATAGAGATGGGTTATGGGGCACCAAGATAGAGATGGGTTATGGGGCACCAGGATAGAGATGGGGCACCAGAATAGGGATGGGGTTATGGGGCACCAGGATAGTGATAGGTTTATGGGGCACCAGGATAGAGATTGTGTTATGGGACACCAGGATAGAGATTGGGTTATAGGGCACTAGGATACACGGGGTTATGGAGCACCAGGATATACGGGTTATTGGGAACCAGGATACATGAGTTATGGAAAACCAGGATAGAGATGGGGTTATTGGGCACCAGGATACATGAGGTAATGGGGCACCAGGATACACGGGTTATGGGGCACCAGGATAGAGATGGTGTTATGGGGCACAGGAAAGAGATAGGGTTATGGGGCACCAGGATAGAGATGGGGTTATGGGACACCAGGATACACGGGGTTATGGGGCACCAGGATGGACGGGTTATGGGGTACCAGAATAGACACGGGGTTATGGGGTACCAGAATAGACACGGGGTTATGTGGTACCAGGATACACGGGGTTATGGGGCACCAGGATACACGGGGTTATGGGGTACCAGAATAGACATGGACACTGGACATCTCTGATACTGGGCACTAGACATCTCTGACACTGGGCACTAGACATCTCTGACATGGGGCACTGGACATCTCTGACATGGGGCACTGGACATCTCTGACACGGGGCACTAGACATCTCTGACAAGGGGCACTGGACATCTCTGACACGGGGCACTAGACATCTCTGACATGGGGCACTTCACCAAAGATAGCCGAAAACGGAAAGGCATGGAAAATCCTCGTGTGCCACAGGGCATAACGAGAATTAAAGAGGCAATAGCTCACCATTAGAATGACATAACCAATTTTCAATAATCCTTGTACCACTATAACAGTTTGTCTATCCTGGTGCCCCATAGCTCGGTTTTATTCTGGTGCCCTTATAACCGCTTGTCTATCCTGGTTCCCCAATAACAGCTTGTCAGAGATGTCCAGTATCCATGTCATAGATGCCCAGAGCCTTATGTCATAGATGCACAGAGCCCCATGCCAGAGTAGTCCAGTGCCCAAGCTAGAGATGTCCAGTTGCCCATGCCAGAGATGCCCAGCGCCCCATGCCAGAGATGCCCAGCGCCCCATGCCAGAGATGCCCAGCGTCCCATGCCAGAGATGTCCAGTGCTCCATGTCTACCTCTCCTCCTATTACCCTGCCATGTTCAGGTAGTTGCTGTTCTTGTGGGCATGTTCCGACTCATTCCCACCCATCTCCATTTTCTCTCTCTCCCATGACATGCCCCAGTCATCTCCATCTTCTCTCTCCCATAATATGCCCAAGTCATCTCCATCTTCTCTCTCTCCCATGACATGCCCCAGTTATGTCATCTCTATTTTCTCTCTCCCATGACATGCCCCAGCCATCCCACTCCTCTCTCTCTCCCATGACATGCCCCAGTTATGTCATCTCTATTTTCTCTCTCCCATGACATGCCCCAGCCATCCCACTCCTCTCTCTCTCATGACATGCCCCAGCCATCTTCTCTCTCTCTCATGACATGCCCCAGCCATCTCAACATTCTCTCTCATGATATGCCCCAGCAATCCCCATCTTCTCTCTCCAATGACATGCCCCAGTCATCTCCATCTTCTCTTTCTCATGATATGCCCCAGCCATCTTCTCTCTCCCTCATGACATGCCCCAGCCATCTCCATTTTCTCTCCCTCATGACATGCCCCAGCCATCTTCATCTTCTCTCTCTCATGACATGCCTCAGCCATCTCCATCTTCTCTCCCTCATGACATGCCCCAGCCATCTCCATCTTCTCTCCCTCATGACATGCCCCAGCCATCGCCATCTTCTCTCCCTCATGACATGCCCCAGCCATCTCCATCTTCTCTCCCTCATGACATGCCCCAGCCATCTCCATCTTCTCTCTCTCATGACATGCCCCAACCATCTCCAAATTTTCTCTCATGATATGCCCCAGCAATCTCCATCTTCTCTCCCTCATGACATGCCCCAGCCATCTCCATCTTCTCTCCCTCATGACATGCCCCAGCCATCTCCATCTTCTCTCTCTCATGACATACCCCAGCCATCTCCATCTTCTCTCTCTCATGACATGCCCCAGCCATCTCCATCTTCTCTCTCTCATGACATGCCCCAGCCATCTCCATCTTCTCTCTCTCATGACATGCTCCAGCCATCTTCCCTCTCTCTCACGACATGCCCCAGACATCATCTCTCTCTCTTATAATGTTACCAATATTTTTGTGGTTGATAACCTGTAGAAGTTTGTCATCTGATATTTTGTCTGGTTAAAACACTCTAATAATTCCGTGAAGGCATGTATGGTGAAAGGTTTTTGGTTCCATGGGTTTCCCTGTTTGTCCTACTCCAGCATCACAAACCATATAACAGTACTGGTAAGACACTACTATCATACAAGCTGAGTTTAGCTTACCTACTATAAACATTGAATTTCCAAATTGGTTACATCAAAGATAGTCCTGGCCTTATTAATGAGAGATTTGACGTCCCCTTCCGTCCCTCTTTGGAGTGACACCAGACTTCTGAGATAAGCTCTTCTATGTTCTCCAACATTTGATTTCCTAGAGACACAGCCTGTCGGTGTGCAGGCTTGGTCACAATCAGATCTCTTGGTGTTGCCTTCAACCTTTCTTGTTTCGCAATTGTTTCTAACTTGGTGCTCGTATCCTGGACCCGCTTGTGAATCAGGAGCTATTTCAACAACACAATCCAGCTCTTCCAACAGGGTAATTATGTCCTTCTTATAACTGTCTGATCGTATACTTCTCTGATCGTATACTTCTCTGATCGTATACTTCTCTGATCGTATACTTCTCTGATCTTATACTTCTCTGATCGTATACTTCTCTGATCGTATACTTCTCTGATCGTATACTTCTCTGATCGTATACTTCTCTGATCGTATACTTCTCTGATCTTATACTTCTCTGATCTTATACTTCTCTGATCGTATACTTCTCTGATCGTATACTTCTCTGATCGTATACTTCTCTGATCGTATACTTCTCTGATCGTATATCTCTCTGATCTTTCCAATAGTTTTATTCATCAGCCAGTCAGTTGTAAGGTGGAACAGTAACGATGGCACGTGCCACCCATGTCCTAGACCAAACTTCACTGGCAGTGTCCGAGCTGTTCACGTCGTAGGAAACATCTTTATATAAGAGGGCTTTGCTGCTGTCGTCTGTGGTATGTCTTAGTATCTACCACATGCTGTGTCTGTGTGAACTGTCTACTTTGATGTACATGGCCAGCTGTCAGTCACAAACAAAATTGATGTACATGGCCACCTGTCAGTCACTACGTTGATCTTGGACGATGTGGAGGGAGGCCCCTGTTCCCTGCCCCCTGCCCCCTTTGAGAACGTTGTGCTCTATTTGATCTTGGACGATGTGGAGGGAGGCCCCTGTTCCCTGCCCCCTGCCCCCTTTGAGAACGTTGTGCTCTATTTGATCTTGGACGATGTGGAGGGAGGCCCCTGTTCCCTGCCCCTTTGAGAACGTTGTGCTCTATTTGATCTTGGACGATGTGGAGGGAGGCCCCTGTTCCCTGCCCCCTGCCCCCTTTGAGAACGTTGTGCTCTATTTGATCTTGGACGATGTGGAGGGAGGCCCCTGTTCCCTGCCCCCTGCCCCCTTTGAGAACGTTGTGCTCTATTTGATCTTGGACGATGTGGAGGGAGGCCCCTGTTCCCTGCCCCCTTTGAGAACGTTGTGCTCTATTTGATCTTGGACGATGTGGATGAAGGCCCCTGTTCCCTGCCCCCTTTGAGAACGTTGTGCTCTATTTGATCTTGGACGATGTGGAGGGAGGCCCCTGCCCCCTTCCCCCTTTGAGAATGTTGTCCTCTATTTAATCTTGGACGATGTGGATGAAGACCCCTGTTCCCTGCCCCCTTCCCCCTTTGAGAACGTTGTGCTCTATTTGATCTTCGTTTCTCACTACGATCATATTACTCAAAATGTTGTCCTGGAATTGGAAGATGTGTAATACTTCTCTGATCTAATACTTCTCTGATCTAATACTTCTCCCTTTGTTACAGAAAGACAAGTCTCCCTTCTTTGTAATTCTTACTATTTCTTCTTGCGTCCAGTATATGGCTAATTCTTCTCTTTCCGAAATGTCTGCGAACAGTGGTTGTAATCTGTTAGCAGCCATGTTTCGATCAACCTGGAAGATTTCTACTGGTAATTCCCTGGTGCTTTAGATGTAAAACTGTGCTCTCTCTCTCTTTCTCTCTCTCTCTCTCTCTCTCTCTCTCTCTCTCTCTCTATTTCTTTTTCTCTCTTTCTCTCTCTATTTTTCTATCTCTATCTAAACGTGGGAAGTTGAGTCATACATCTAACGATGTGTTAATTGTCTTAACCTGAAAGTTCAATTGCCCATCAATTGTTCATCGACAAAGGGTAGTTTCTGTCATATCTACAAAGGGTAGTTTCTACCATATCTACAAAGGGTAGTTTCTACCATATCTACAAAGGGTAGTTTCTACCATATCTACAAAGGGTAGTTTCTACCATATCTACAAAGGGTAGTTTCTACCATATCTACAAAGGGTAGTTTTTACCTTATCTACAAAGGGTAGTTTCTACCATATCTACAAAAGGTATTTTTTACCATATCTACAAAGGGTATTTTCTACCATATCTCCAAAGGAAAGTTTCTTCCATACCTACAAAGCGTAGTTTCTACCATACCTATAAAAGATAGTTTCTACCATACCTAAAATAGATAGTTTCTTCCATATCTACAAAAGATAGTTTCTACCATATCTACAAAAGATAGTTTCTACCATATCTACAAAAGATAGTTTCTACCATATCTACAAAAGATAGTTTCTTCCATATCTACAAAAGATAGTTTCTACCATATCTACAAAAGATAGTTTCTACCATATCTACAAAAAATAGTTTCTACCATATCTACAAAAGATAGTTTCTACCATACCTACAAAAGATAGTTTCTACCATATCTACAAAAGATAGATTCTACCATACCTACAAAAGATAGTTTTTACCATATCTACAAAAGATAGTTTCCACAATACCTACAAAAGATAGTTTCTACCATATCTACAAAGGTAGTTTCTACCATACCTACAAAAGATAGTTTCTTCCATATCTACAAAAGATAGTTTCTACCATACCTACAAAAGATAGTTTCTTCCATATCTACAAAATATAGTTTATACCATACCTACAAAAGATAGTTTCTTCCATATCTACAAAATATAGTTTCTACCATATCTACAAAAGATAGTTTCTTCCATATCTACAAAAGATAGTTTCTTCCATATCTACAAAAGATAGTTTCTACCATATCTACAAAAGATAGTTTCTTCCATATCTACAAAATATAGTTTCTACCATATCTACAAAAGATAGTTTCTACCATATCTACAAAAGATAGTTTCTTCCATATCTACAAAAGATAGTTTCTACCATATCTACAAAAGATAGTTTCTACCGTATTTCCAATTTCTTCATTTCTTATTTCGTCTCTCCGGATGACACCGGTGACCTTCCTCGGGCAATTCAGCTCACAAATTGTTTTATTTTCTCTCTTAAGTTTTGAATGTGTCACGTCAGACATTAGTAGCACACGTCGGACGTTAGTAGCACACGTCGGACGTTAGTAGCACACGCCGGACGTTAGTAACACACGTCGGACGTCAGTAACACACATCGGACGTTAGTAGCACACGTCGGACGTTAGTAGCACACGTCGGACGTTAGTAGCACACGCCGGACGTTAGTAACACACGTCGGACGTTATTAGCACACGTCGGACGTTAGTAGCACACGTCGGACGTTAGTAGCACACGTCGGACGTTAGTAGCACACGTCGGACGTTAGTAACACACGTCGGACGTTAGTAGCACACGCCGGACGTTAGTAGCACACGTCGGACGTTAGTAGCACAGAGTCATTATAAATCCATTTGCAACTATCAGTCGATGTTCCGGGGGTTTGAGACGAGACCACAACTGATACGACTCACTTAATGATTGCTGACACCATCTTTCTAGCTCTCACCCAACAAACTCAGCGACCCAAGTCACGCACCCACTCAGCGACCCACGTCACCCACCCACTCAGCGACCCAAGTCACCCACCCACTCAGCGACCCAAGTCACCCACCCACTCAGCGACCCAAGTCACCCACCCACTCAGCGACCCAAGTCACCCACCCACTCAGCGACCCAAGTCACCTACCCACTCAGCGACCCAAGTCACCCACCCACTCAGCGACCCAAGTCACCCACCCACTCAGCGAACCAGCCGCCCATCTTCTAAGAAAATAGTTCCCATAATTTTGGCGTGTGAATAATTTAGTTCAGAGAACCTGCGGAATTCAAGAGAAAACTAAATTTGTTTTCTGTCAAATTTATTCAGAAAACTTGTCACATAATTTTAATTGTTATTGCCGCAATTTTCATTACGGTCAATTCAAGATCCCCATCGTCTTCGATGTGCATGTATTCCTATAGGAAGACATTGATTTTGGTCGTGCCATAACGCACCTCATTAACCTCTTTATCGCTCGTCCCTCCCACACTCTAATAGACATTGAAGAGTGGGCATGGGACAGTGTTTCCATACAACATTAATGTCTAATCTAATGTTGGGGGCCTGAGTGGCTAGACTCTAATGTTGGGGGCCTAAGTGGCTAGACTCTAATGTTGGGGGCCTGAGTGGCTAGACTCTAATGTTGGGGGCCTGAGTGGCTAGACTCTAATGTTGGGGGCCTAAGTGGCTAGACTCTAATATTAGGGGCCTGAGTGGCTAGACTCTAATGTTGGGGACCTGAGTGGCTAGACTCTAATGTTGGGGGCCTGAGTGGCTAGACTCTAATGTTGGGGGCCTGAGTGGCTAGACTCTAATGTTCGGGGCCTGAGTGGCTAGACTCTAATGTTGGGGGCCTAAGTGGCTAGACTCTAATATTAGGGGCCTGAGTGGCTAGACTCTAATGTTGGGGGCCTGAGTGGCTAGACTCTAATGTTGGGGGCCTGAGTGGCTAGACTCTAATGTTGGGGGCCTAAGTGGCTAGACTCTAATATTAGGGGCCTGAGTGGCTAGACTCTAATGTTGGGGGCCTGAGTGGTTAAACTCTAATGTTGGGGGCCTGAGTGGCTAGACTCTAATGTTGGGGGCCTGAGTGGCTAGACTCTAATATTAGGGGCCTGAGTGGCTAGACTCTAATGTTGGGGGCCTGAGTGGCTAGACTCTAATGTTGGGGGCCTAAGTGGCTATACTCTAATATTGGGGGCCTGAGTGGCTAGACTCTAATGTTGGGGGCCTGAGTCGCTAGACTCTAATGTTGGGGGCCTAAGTGGCTAGACTCTAATGTTGGGGGCCTGAGTGGCTAGACTCTAATGTTGGGGGCCTGAGTGGCTAGACTCTAATATTAGGGGCCTTAGTGGCTAGACTCTAATGTTGGGGGCCTGAGTGGCTAGACTCTAATGTTGGGGGCCTAAGTGGCTATACTCTAATATTGGGGGCCTGAGTGGCTAGACTCTAATGTTGGGGGCCTGAGTCGCTAGACTCTAATGTTGGGGGCCTAAGTGGCTAGACTCTAATGTTGGGGGCCTGAGTGGTTAAACTCTAATGTTGGGGGCCTAAGTGGCTAGACTCTAATATTGGGGGCCTAAGTGGTTAAACTCTAATGTTGGGGGCCTGAGTGGCTAGACTCTAATGTTGGGGGCCTAAGTGGCTAGACTCTAATGTTGGGGGCCTGAGTGGTTAAACTCTAATGTTGGGGGCCTGAGTGGCTAGACTCTAATGTTGGGGGCCTGAGTGGCTAGACTCTAATATTGGGGGCCTGAGTGGCTAGACTCTAATATTAGGGGCCTGAGTGGCTAGAGTCTACTGTTGGGGGGTGGGGGGGGGGAGGGGTTTAGTGGCTAGACTGCTGTTGGGGTGGGGGGCGATTAGATAAGTGGCTAAAATGCTTGCCTCTCTCGCTATAGGGACCGGATTGTATACATAATCTAAAAATGCTCCAGACTACCTAGCTGTAAACGTGTACACGACATGCAGTTGGTGGATGTCAAAACCTGCCATTATACCAAAATACTTTGCCACGTTCCTTTCCTCGCTGCCTATCCATCTCTCACCGGAAGTCAGGTAACCATATGCATCAGTTGGCAGATTGTAGAATTCAGTGACTAATAATGTAAACTTGTGCGTTTCATGCGAGGAACTATATTTCTCGCTTATTGGCTTACGTTCATACTTTATGTCTCTCTCTCTCTCTCTGTCTCTCTCCCTGTATCTCTCCGTCTCTCTCTGTCTCTCTCTGTCTCTCTCTGCCTATCTCCCTGTCACTCTCTTTCATGTTTGACCAGAATCCTTGTAAAACATACTGATTGGACAATGTTGGCCAGGGTCAGGTGAAACATACTGACCGAGACCCCACCTCACGTCAGGTAAAACATACTGACCAAGACCTCACCTCACATCAGGTAAAACATACTGACCACGTCCCCACCTCACATCAGGTAAAACATACTGACCAAGTCCCCACCTCACATCAGGTAAAACATACTGACCAAGACCCCACCTCACATCAGGTCAAACATACTGACCAAGACCCCACCTCACATCAGGTAAAACATACTGACCAAGACCCCACCTCACATCAGGTAAAACATACTGACTAAGACCCCACCTCACATCAGGTAAAACATACTGACCAAGACCCCACCTCACATCAGGTAAAACATACTGACCAAGACCCCACCTCACATCAGGTATAGCATACTGACCAAGACCCCACCTCACATCAGGTAAAACATACTGACCAAGACCCCACCTCGCATCAGGTAAAACATACTGACCAAGACCCCTCCTCACATCAGGTAAAACATACTGACCAAGACCCCACCTCACATCAGGTAAAACATACTGACCAAGACCCCACCTCACATCAGGTAAAACATACTGACCAAGACCCCACCTCACATCAGGAAAAACATACTGACCAAGACCCCACCTCACATCAGGTAAAACATACTGACCAAGACCTCTCCTCACATCAGGTAAAACATACTGACCAAGACCCCACCTCACATCAGGTAAAACATACTGACCAAGACCCCTCCTCACATCAGGTAAAACATACTGACCAAGACCTCTCCTCACATCAGGTAAAACATACTGACCAAGACCCCTCCTCACATCAGGTAAAACATACTGACCAAGACCCCACCTCACATCAGGTAAAACATACTGACCAAGACCACTCCCTCACATCAGGTAAAACATACTGACCAAGACCCCACCTCACATCAGGTAAATCATACCGACCAAGACCCCACCTCACATCAGGTAAAACATACTGACCAAGACCCCACCTCACATCAGGTAAAATATACTGACCAAGTCCCCACCTCACATCAGGTAAAACATACTGACCAAGACCCCACCTCACATCAGGTAAAACATACTGACCAAGACCCCACCTCACATCAGGTAAAACATACTGACCAAGACCCCACCTCACATCAGGTAAAACATACTGACCAAGACCCCACCTCACATCAGGTAAAACATACTGACCAAGACCCCACCTCACATCAGGTAAAACATACTGACCAAGTCCCCACCTCACATCAGGTAAAACATACTGACCAAGACCCCTCCTCACATCAGGTAAAACATACTGACCAAGACCCCACCTCACATCAGGTAAAACATACTGACCAAGACCCCACCTCACATCAGGTAAAACATACTGACCAAGACCCCACCTCACATCAGGTAAAACATACTGACCAAGACCCCTCCTCACATCAGGTAAAACATACTGACCAAGACCCCACCTCACATCAGGTAAAACATACTGACCAAGACCCCACCTCACATCAGGTAAAACATACTGACTAAGACCCCACCTCACATCAGGTAAAACATACTGACCAAGACCCCACCTCACATCAGGTAAAACATACTGACCAAGACCCCACCTCACATCCATGCAATTCTCCATCGAAACAGACTATTTAATGACAGCCTAAAGAGATGGGGGATGGAGTGATCCCCATAGTAGTAAGCGACACACAGATAAAGCCAAGGAAAGCACAGCTGCCTGGATGACATTGGTCCACATAAATCAGCACGCTCAGGATGTGGGAAAAGCTACAGCAACCCCGCAACGTAATTCCCTTGTTAGGGCACACAAGAGAGTGAACTTACTCTTTGTAGAATCAAAGAACAGCAACAACAACAACAGCAACAGCAACAGCAACAGCAACAACAACAACAGCAACAGCAACAACATCAACAGCAACAACATCAACAGCAACAACAGCAACAGCAACAGCAAAAACAAAAACAGCAACAGCAACAACATCAACAGCAACAACATCAACAGCAACAACAGCAACAGCAACAGCAACAACAACAACAGCAACAGCAACAACATCAACAACATCAACAGCAACAGCAACAACAGCAACATCAACAGCAACAACAGCAACAGCAACAGCAACAACAGCAACAGCAACAACAGCAACAGCAACAACATCAACAACATCAACAGCAACAGCAACAACATCAACAGCAACAGCAACAACAGCAACAGCAACAGCAACAACAACAACAGCAACAGCAACAACATCAACAACATCAACAGCAACAGCAACAGCAACAACAGCAACAGCAACAACAGCAACAGCAACAGCAACAGCAACAACAACAACAGCAACAACAACAACATCAACAGCAACAACAACAGCAACAACATCAACAGCAACAACATCAACAGCAACAACATCAACAGCAACAACAGCAACAGCAACAACAACAACAGCAACAGCAACAACATCAACAGCAACAGCAACAGCAACAACATCAACAGCAACAACAGCAACAGCAACAGCAACAACAGCAACAGCAACAACAGCAACAGCAACAACAGCAACAACATCAACAGCAACAACATCAACAGCAACAACAGCAACAGCAACAACATCAACAGCAACAGCAACAGCAACAACATCAACAGCAACAACAGCAACAGCAACAACATCAACAGCAACAACATCAACAGCAACAACAGCAACAGCAACAGCAACAACAGCAACAGCAACAACATCAACAGCAACAGCAACAGCAACAACATCAACAGCAACAACAGCAACAGCAACAACATCAACAGCAACAACATCAACAGCAACAACAGCAACATTGTTGTCGATTGCTTCCATCGGTTGTCTCAACAGGTCCTTCTAATTCATTCGTTTGGTCAAAAACAGAGAAAAACGGGACAGGTCTGTAAAGTGGGTCAGGTCTGTGAGTGGGTCAGGTGTGTGAGTGGGTCAGGTCTGAGAGTCGGTCAGGTCTGTGAGTGGGTCAGGTCTGAGAGTGGGTCAGGTCTGTGAGTGGGGCAGGCGTGTGAGTGGGTCAGGTCTGAGAGTGGGTCAGGTCTGTGAGTAGGTCAGGTCTGTGAGAGGGTCAGGTCTGTGAGTGGGCCAGGTCTGTGAGTGGGTCAGGTCTGTGAGTGGGTCAGGTCTGTGAGTAGGTTAGGTCTGTGAGAGGGTCAGGTCTGTGAGTGGGGCAGGTCTGTGAGTGGGTCAGGTATGTGAGTGGGACAGGTCTGTGAGTGGGTCAGGTCTGAGAGTGCTACATGTCTGTGAGTGGGTCAGGTCTGAGAGTGCTACATGTCTGTGAGTGGGTCAGGTCTGAGAGTGGGACAGGTCTGAGAGTGGGACATGTCTGTGAGTGTAACAGGTCTGAGAGTGAGGTATGTCTGTGAGTGGGACAGGTATGTGAGAGGGACAGGTCTGATAGTGGGACATGTCTGTGAGTGGGACAGGTCTGATAGTGGGACAAGTCTTTGAGTTGGACTGGTCTGATAGTGAGACAGGTCTGATAGTGGGACAGGTCTGATAGTGGGACAGGTCTGATAGTGGGACAGGTCTGTGAGTGGGACAGGTCTGTGAGTGGGACAGGTCTGATAGTGGGACAGGTCTGATAGTGGGACAGGTCTGATAGTGGGACATGTGTTAAAGCTTGTAACACTCCAAAAACATCCAGTAGGAGAACCAGGACGAAAGATCTACTTTCTGAGTCCTCTTTAACAGAGACAGTCATCGTGTCAGACTGTCAATCCTGACTTTCATACTGTAACAGAGACAGTCATCGTGTCAGACTGTCAATCCTGACTTTCATACTGTAACAGAGACAGTCATCGTGTCAGACTGTCAATCCTGACTTTCATACTGTAACAGAGACAGTCATCGTGTCAGACTGTCAATCCTGACTTTCATACTGTAACAGAGATTTTCATCGTGTCAGACTGTCAATCCTGACTTTCATACTGTAACAGAGATTTTCATCGTGTCAGACTGTCAATCCTGACTTTCATACTGTAAAAGAGACAGTCATCGTGTCAGAATGTCAATCCTGACTTTCATACTGTAACAGAGATTGTCATCGTGTCAGACTGTCAATCCTGACTTTCATACTGTAACACAGATTGTCATCGTGTCAGACTGTCAATCCTGACTTTCATACTGTAACAGAGATTGTCATCGTGTCAGACTGTCAATCCTGACTTTCATACTGTAAGAGAGATTGTCATCGTGTCAGACTGTCAATCCTGACTTTCATACTGTAACAGAGATTGTCATCGTGTCAGACTGTCAATCCTGACTTTCATACTGTAACAGAGACAGTCATCGTGTCAGACTGTCAGTCCTGACTTTCATACTGTAACAGAGACAGTCATAGTGTCAGACTGTCAATCCTGACTTTCATGCTGTAACAGAGATTGTCATCGTGTCAGACTGTCAATCCTGACTTTCATACTGTAACAGAGATTGTCATCGTGTCAGACTGTCAATCCTGACTTTCATACTGTAACAGAGATTATCATCGTGCCAGGCTGTCAATCGTGACTTTTAAACATTCATGACGTAGCCAACATTAGGAGGCACATATGCAGATCTTGAAATAAGATCTACGGCTCAGGTTATCCTAACGTGCAGGCAACGATGGAGCAGGCATAATGGCTACACAAACACCAATTACGCGAACACTAGATGGATAGGAGCTATAGTTTGAGCCCTGCCAGAGACTGTCTGGGGCACACCAATAGATGAATTAGCAATTCGTAGTCTGTATATCTTTGATATCGAGCAAGGTTACGACGGACTCGAGCGATGGAGAGGACGGAGATGAAATGTGTGCATCCAGCGGGCTACAGGAACCACCAGTATCCGCAACCTACGCCATGTACTGAGATAGACTAGGCACCTGTGGATGTAAACAATTTAATGGTTACATGTAAACATTCTAGTGCAAATAGGTAAACATTCAATATATTTAAAAACATACTGGTGATCAATATGCTACATAAGAGACAGGTGATCAATATGTTACATAAGAGACAGGTGATCAATGTGTTACATACGAGACAGGTGATCAATATGTTACATAAGAGACAGGTGATCAATATGTTACATAAGAGACTGGTGATCAATATGTTACATAAGAGACAGGTGATCAATATGTTACATAAGAGACAGGTGATCAATATGTTACATAAGAGACAGGTGATCAATATGTTACATAAGAGACTGGTATCAATATGTTACATAAGAGACAGGTGATCAATATGTTACATTAGAGACTGTTGATCAATATGTTACAAAAAATACAGGTGATCAATATGTTACATAAGAGACAGGTGATCAATATGGTCCATAAGAGACAGGTGATCAATATGTTACATAGGAGACTGGTGATCAATATGTTAC
Source organism: Ariolimax columbianus (assembly GCA_036924085.1). Classification (NCBI taxonomy): domain Eukaryota; kingdom Metazoa; phylum Mollusca; class Gastropoda; order Stylommatophora; family Arionidae; genus Ariolimax; species Ariolimax columbianus. The sequence goes on from JAVGWX010000014.1 coordinate 1,303,204, forward strand.
ATAGGAGACTGGTGATCAATATGTTACATAGGAGACTGGTGATCAATATGTTACATAAGAGAATGGTGATCAATATGTTACAAAAGATACAGGTGATCAATATGTTACATAAGAGACAAGTGATCAATATGGTCCATAAGAGACAGGTGATCAATATGTTACATAAGAGGCATGTGATCAATATTTTACATAAGAGACTGGTGATCAATATGTTACATAAGAGACTGGTGATCAATATGTTACATAAGATACTGGTGATCAATATGTTACATAAGATACAGGTGATCAATATGTTACATAAGAGACAGGTGATCAATATGGTTCATAAGAGACAGGTGATCAATATGGTACATAAGAGATAGGTGATCAATATGTTACATAAGAGACTGGTGCGAAAGCATAATACACAGAATGTATTTAAACAAACGTAATGAACACACGCGTACTGTATTGTCTTGGTCCCAGCCCCAGTAACCCACTGGTAGGCTGGGCACAGTAACCCACTGGTAGGCTGGGCACAGTAACCCACTGGCAGGCTGGCCACAGTTTATGCAAACATACAGTCAATGTCACGTGTTTCTGTCAGTCAGACCTTTCCGATTGGCTGGACACCACAACACACTTCCCCTGCCGGGAAGATATTGACGCAACACAAACCATGCCCTAGCCCGGGCACTATCCTCCAAGCGTTTCCGTTTCCATCCACGAGAAATTTGGCAGTACTTCCGGTACAGATTGATGTGGAGTTAATATTTCTCTGATTCGGAACTTGGGAGGGAGGGAGGGAGTGAGTGAGTTAGTGAAGGAGGGAGGGAGGGAGTTAGGAAGTGAGTGAGAGAGGGAGGGAGTGAGGCAGGAAGTGAGGGAGGGAGTGAGTGAGTGAGTGAGGAAGGGAGGGAGTGAGGCAGGGAGTGAGGAAGGGAGTGAGAGAGTGAGAGAGAGGAGTTTTGAGAGACATATAGAGGAGAGGGAGAGGAGAGTAGATTTGAGAGAGAGAGAGAGAGAGGAGAGAGCGAAGAGAGAGAGAGAGAGAAGGTAATATATTCCAGAAATGAGATGTTTGACATGTGATATGTGGGTGGGGTGAGATTTTTTTCAGAGGTCCACATAGCAAGATCGTCTGCAAATATGGACCTGTGGACTCTTCTTGGTATATTCTCTGTGATGTTGTTTATATACACCAGGAAAAGTGTTGTTGACAGTACTCCCCCTTGGGGTACTCCCTGCTCAAGTGTCACGTTTTTGCTTCTCTGCCCTTGAACTATAACTCTGGCTGTTCTGTTTTCGAGGTAGTGGCTGATCCATCTGTACATTTTCCCACAAACTTCACTTCTTCGTAGCTTGACTTTAAGTCCCTCTTTCCACACCTTGTCAAATGCCTTCTCTAAATCCACCCAAACCGCTACTGTGTTTTTTTCTCCTGGTAAGCATCCTCTATTTCCTGGGCTATGAGAGTGATCTGGTCCTCAGTGGATCTGTGCTGTCTAAAGCCTGTGGAATTAGTATGAGTTTTTCTTCCAAATGCCACATCAGTCTGGTGTTTATCATACGCTCCATCAGTTTGCCTACACAGCTCAGTAGACTAATAGGCCTGTATCCATTTGGATCTGCTCTATCTTTTTCTTTCTTTGGTACTGGTTTAAGTACATCATCTTTCCATGCCTGCGGTACAATTCCCTTTTTCCAGCTTTGGTTCAGGACTGATAGTAACTTCCTCTTTGCTGTTTGGCCCAACCCCATCTCATGGCCTAATCCATTTCATTCATGGTTAGTTTTGCCATCATGTGCTGCTCTGGTGCCATCTTGATGTTGTCGTGGCTCTTTTGTTCTTCACTAATGTCTGTATGCCTGTCTGTAGGGACATCAATGTGGTTTGCTCTGGCATAATGTTTTATAAAAACGTTTTCTGTTTTTTTTCCAGTGAGCATATTGTCGCCCTGTTTGATGGTAATTTGTTTATTTGATGGTGTTTCGTCATTCATGGCTCTGACTAACTTCCATAGTTTGTTCCCTTCTTTGTCTAAATTGAGGCTTTCTGTTGTTTTTCCAGGTGTCTCTTGTTATTTGGTTAAATGTTCTTTTGTATTTTGCAGTGATGGCCTTGAGGGCGATATTGGCTTCCATAGTTTGCCATGTTCCTAGCATTTGAGACTTCTTCATCCGCTTTCTGTAGTTCACGATTCCAATATGGCTTCTAGTTTTCCCTTGCCCTTCTTGGGATGGTCTCGGTGGCTGCTTGCAGTATTGCTTTGCTTAGGCTTTCCACCATTCGTTTTATATTGTTATTTCGTGTGTTGATGGTTTCACACAGCCCATCTGTCAGGCTTGCAAATCTGTCCCAGTCGGCTCGTCTGTAGTTCCAACGTGGCAGCGGTTTTATTTCCTGGGGGCCTACTTCCATATCAATATCTAGCCTAATTGGCCTGTGGTCGCTACCTGTCAGTTGGTCGAGTACCTGATGATCTATCATAGAGGGGATATAAACATGCTGGAAAGAATACAAAATAGAGCGACAAAGCTGATAGTGGGATTCCAGAATTACAGTTATGAGGAAAGACTCAGAAAAACCGGCCTACAGTGTCTAGAAAAGAGAAGAATTCGAGGTGACTTAATACAGGTTTATAAGATGATCAGAGGAATGGATAAATTAGACTATAACAAGTTTTTTTTCAAAATACAGCCAGCCACAAGAACAAGAGGGGAGAGCTACAAATTAACTAAAGAGAGGTCTAGATTAGATATTAGGAAATATTTTTTTAGTCAGAGAGTGGTGACTGCTTGGAATGCATTGCCACGGGATGTAGTGGAAGCAGGGACAGATAATGCATTTAGGAATACATTGGATGCGCATAGCTTTTTGAGCAAGGTAATGTAAATGAAACTGGTTGTATACACACTCTGCAGATTCTTCTAAATCAGTATAAAGACGTTAAGTTTAGTTAAGTTAAGTTAAGTTAAGTTAAGGATAGTGATGCGTCATATACACTGATGGATCAGTGCTGCGCAGTGGGACACCAGGCTGGGGTTTCTCGGCTGGAGTGAGAGTAGAGGTCGTTGCTGAGTGGGACATGAGGCTGGGGTTTCTCGGCTGGAGTGAGAGTAGAGGTCGTTGAGTTCAGTTATAATCCTACACTAGTCAGAGCACTGTCTTGTCTGATTTATTCGTTTTCTGTTGTCTGGTGTATATATTCTGTTGTCTGATGTATATGTTTTCTGTTGTCTGGTGTATATGTTTTCTTTTGTCTAGTGTATATGTTGTTTGTTGTATATATTTGTCTAGTCGTTTCAAACTGAGGTAAGACAAGCTCACAATAGGTACGTGGAATGTTAGAACACTGAACCCATGTGGCAAAATCAATGAGCTAACACACGAGATGAAGAACTACCGGTGGAACATCCTGGGTATATGCGAGGCTCGATGGAAAAGCTTTGGAGAGTTTACCACGGAGGAGGGCCACAAGTTCTACTACAGTGGCAGGGAAGACAAACATCTACACGGAGTAGGGATACTGGTACATAAAGACACATCCAGATGCATATTGGGTTGCGCCCAATATCTAGCCGTTTTATCACCTTACGGCTAAAGGCAGCACCGTTTAATATTACCATAATACAGTGATTCGCACCCACTGCAGACTACGAAGATTGTAAAATAGAGGCATTATATGATCAACTTCAAAGTCTGATACATGAAACGCCAAAAAAAGACATATTGGTAGTCCAGGGTGATTGGAATGGAAAAATTGGAGAAGATGCAGCCCACGACTGGAAGGGAACATGTGGACCATACGGAAATAAAGAAACCAATGACCGGGGCCTCAGACTCCTAGAATTTGAACGATGCAACCAGCTGTTGGTGGCAAATACGTTTGGGTTAAACAAGCCGTCGAGACGCTGGACATGGCATGACCCAAGCAATGAAGTGCATAGCCAGATCGACTATATACTGGCCCAGAGAAGGTTCCGATCGAGCATCAATACCGACAAAACGAGAAGTTTCCCCGGAGCTGACATAGGAAGCGACCACGATCTGGTTATGGTGACCATGCGTCTGCAATTGAAGGGAGTCGCAAAGAAGGTTGTGACCAGGCTAACGTTTGACCTGGACAAACTAATGGACCCACAAATCACCGAAGTGTTCCAAGCAAGGGTAGAAGGGAGATTTGCGCCACTGTTGGCTCTCAGAGAGGAACTGGATACAGATACAGTTACATAGTCTCTTAACGCAGCTCTCATAGATACTGCAACAGAGATCCTGGGATGCCACCAAACAAAAAAGAAGCCAAGGGTGACCAAAGACATTCTAGACCTGTGTGATAAAAGAAGGTCACTGAAAAAACACAATCACCCACCGGAGGAGGTCAGCAGTTATAAAGAGGTCAAGAAAGCCTTACAACAAAAGATGAGAGAGGCGAAAGAAGCGTGGATATGTGAGCAATGCGCAAACATCGAAGAGAGACTAAACAGAAATTAGGCTAAAGGAGCATACAAGGTGGTCAAAGAACTGGTAACACCAAGACAAAGCAGGAACCTTATGATCCATGATAAAAACGGCAAGTGTCTCATTGAGGGAAATAACGTACTGGCAAGATGGACAGAGTACTGTTCCGAGCTATACAACTATGAAGGGCGAAACAAACCTGAGAAAACATTCCCCCCAACACCAACAAATATAGAGGATAACCAACTGATAACGAAGGAAGAGGTAATTGCAGCGGTAAAGACATTGAGAAGAGGGAAGGCGGCCGGCGTGGACAATATACCAGCAGAGCTCTTACAAGCCGGTGGGGAGGTAGTGGTGGAAGGCCTGACACACATCTGTAACAAAATATGGGCGACAGGAAACTGGCCGGACTTATGGACGAAATCTATAGTTATACCGTTACATTTGTCTGGAAACCTAAAGCTGTGGCAAAATTACAGAACAATCAGCCACCCTAGCAAAGTCATGCTTAGATTAATCCTCGACCGATTGAAACCCCAAGCGGAGAACATTATTGCCGAGGAGCAAGCAGGGTTCAGACAGGGAAGAAGCACTACAGAACAGATATTTAATTTAAGGCTGCTAAGCAAGAAAAATATCTAGAACAGCAGCCAAAACTGTATCATGTGTTTGTGGATTTTAAGAAGGCGTTTGATAGAGTATGGCGTAAAACGCTTTGGGCAACCATGAGGATGTATAATATCAACGGAAATATTATAACGGTCCTTGAACACCTGTATAACAAGGCGTCTAGCGCAGTTCTTGTGAATGGGAGGCGAGGGGACTGGTTTCGCACATCAGTTGATGTGAGACAGGGGTGTACACTCTCTCCAACTCTTTTCAATATATTCCTTGAAGGAATTATGAGTGAGGCACTTGGAGGTCACTTTGGTACTGTCAAGATAGGGGGCCGAACGATTACTAACCTTCGTTTTGCATATGATATCGACGGGTAGGCGGGTTCAGAAGCAGAACTCCAGGAATGGGTCAGAAGGCTCGATGAAACAGCTCTTGACTATGGTATGGAGATAAACGCTGGAAAGACAAAATTAATGACCAACAACGCCACGGGCTTCATCAGCAGGATAAAAGCTAACGGTCAGGAACTCGAAGTGGTTGACCGTTTTCAATATCTTTGGTCGATTGTCAGTGATGAAGGATCAAAATGTGAGATGTAAGCCAGAATAGCACAGACAATAGCGGCGCTTGCACGGCTTAACAAAATCTGACAAGATAAACGGTTAGCACTACGCACGAAAATCAGACTAATGCGTACACTGGTCCTGTCAATATTTCTCTATGCGTGTGAGACATGGACAGTTACAGCTGACCTTCAACGAAGGATACAGGCCTTTGGAGATGAGATGTTTCCGAAGACTTTTAAACGTCACGTACAAAGATCGAGTTACAAACGAGGAAATCCGAAATAGAATTACGACGGCAATAGAGCCTTTCGAAGATCTCTTGGCAACTGTCAAAAGAAGGAAACTCACTTGGTACGGTCACATTTCGAGATCAAATGGTCTTGCAAACACAATCCTCCACGGAAAGGTGCATGGCAGACGACGAAGAGGCCGGCCCAAAAAGAGATGGGAAGACAACATAAAAGAATGGACCAGTCTCCGACCAGAAGAGTCACAGGCAGCGGCTTCTGACAGAGAGGGATGGCGTGGCGTTGTGAGGATGTCTTCGTGTGTGCCCCAACGACTTTACCGGTTACGGGATGATCTGACCTGACCTAGGCGTTTGTTATAACTAAAATAAATGGTTAAATCTCCATAAACTGGTTAAGAGGCTGAGAGTCAGACAGAACTTCTGGGTTGTTGCTTCTCGTGAATATAACAATAAAACATACATAATACATCACAGAACATCACACTACATCACAGAACAGAACATCGCATTACATCACAGAACATCACACTACATCACAGACCAGAACATCGCATTACATCACAGAACATCACACTACATCACAGACCAGAACATCGCATTACATCACAGAACATCACACTACATAACAGAACAGAATAACACAGAATATCACATCACAGAACAGAACATCACAGACCAGAACATCACAGAACATCACACTACATAACAAACAGAATAACACAGAATAGAACATCACAGAATATCACATCACAGAACAGAACATTGCATCGCAGACCAGAACATCACAGAACAGAACATCACAGAACAGAACATCACATCACACACCACAACACAACATAACATGAAATAATATCAGCCCTGCCATCTCACGGATAACAAAACAAGATTACATCTCCGTTATCAACTACGCTGAAGCAAACCAAGCTGTATATTGGTAGTTTGATTACTGTTAGGCAGAGAGGATGGAATCTAACATACCACCTTCTCCAATAAAGAAATCCAACACTCCATCCCCGCCGACAGATTCTACTATGTGACGAAATGTCTTAACAATAGACTTCACGTCAGCACGGTTAAACATGTGCTGATTCAATTATGCTCCAAACCCTTCGGTTGACCTCACCGGTAAGATATCGCCGCCTTCGGTTGACCTCACCGGTAAGATATCGCCGCCTTCGGTTGACCTCACTGGTAAGATATCGCCGCCTTCGGTTGACCTCACCGGTAAGATATCGCCGCTTTCGGTTGACCTCACCCGTAACGTTGCTCCGCGGCCTTGCCAACCTAAGTCTGGCCCCAGAGGTTTGTGTGTGAATATATTCTGGTTAAATACTATTGTGAATTCTAGTTATCAACGAACTCTTTTGTCGACGCTTGGCAGTGATTTCATTGCCTTCTATTTGAAACTTGATTCCAATGCCCTCTGTAGTTGTATAACCTGAAAACAAAAGACCATAAAAAACGGTAAAAAGGGGCAAGGAAAGCTGCGCGAAATTCATGTTTAAAAACTCGTATTGAAAGTAGAACAGGGTTAGACACTGGCTGACACAACGGGGGTCCTTTCTGACACAGCACAACAATAGACAAAATCAGTGTTTGCGTTAAGTGTGGTCTGCGGAAGGGTGATGATACTCGACCACATGAGAACATTGTCCGGAAGTCCCTGTTGGTCGATCCAAGGGCAGCAACTTATAAACAATCAAACGAAAATTGGGCGAGGATCTAGGGGAGTTCCAGAGACATGACTGACACAGAAATCGATTATTTGCATGTTCTGTTGTCTTTGTTTGTGTAATAGCGCGTGCGGGGCGTCGCGTCTGCTCAGTCAATGGTAAAATAGGCGGGGGAGCGGGGGGGTGGATGATTTGATCATATTTGTAGCAGTGCAGACTTGTTTTGTAGAGTGGGACAGACTGGGACAGACTGGGACATTTATCATGTCGGGCTAATCGGTGCTTCCGTCCGTTCGACCATACGACAATTCATTAACCTCTTCCTCTGTCTATTTATCTATCCATCATATTTTCCATTTATCCATGCATTCATCCAACAATCTATTTATCCATACATCTACCCGTACATTCATACGTTAATCCGTTTTTCCAAAACATTTATCCATGATGTTATCCATGATGTTATCCATTCATTTATCCATTCATTTATCCATGATGTTATGTATGCAGCAATTTGTCCATCTGTCCGTTTATCCATCAGTGTGTCCATCCGATAATCCTTAAATCCATCCGTCCGTGTAGCCAACCCTCAAGTTGCACCTGTGTACGAGGGCACTGCAAAAAGAAACTTACCTTTGTAAACAACAACACCTTATTTCTTCTCTTACAACAACCCAACCTTGTCTCCGGTGACATTGTTCGATCACCTGTTGATACAGGGCTCTCACATCCATCTACTGTTGATACAGGGCTCTCACATCCATCAACTGTTGATACAGGGCTCTCACATCCATCAACTGTTGATACAGGGCTCTCACATCCATCAACTGTTGATACAGGACTCTCACATCCATCAACTGTTGATACAGCGCTCTCACATCCATCAACTGTTGATACAGGGCTCTCACATCCATCAACTGTTGATACAGGACTCTCACATCCATCAACTGTTGATACAGGGCTCTCACATCCATCAACAGTTGATACAGGGCTCTCACATCCATCTACTGTTGATACAGGGCTCTCACATCCATCAACTGTTGATACAGGGCTCTCACATCCATCAACTGTTGATACAGGGCTCTCACATCCATCAACTGTTGATACAGGGCTCTCACATCCATCAACTGTTGATACAGCGCTCTCACATCCATCAACTGTTGATACAGGACTAACACATCCATCAACTGTTGATACAGGGCTCTCACATCCATCAACTGTTGATACAGGGCTCTGATATCCATCAATTGTTGACGGCGAGAAGATATGGACAGGGAGGTGGGGGCGGGGGGTGGGGATGTTTGTGTGTGTGTGTGGGGGGGGGGGGGGCAGGAGATTGACGGAGAGAGCGAGGGGCAGGAGATTGACGGGGGAGGCGGAGGGGCAGGATATTGACGGAAGGCGGGGGGGGGGGGCAGATGATTGACGCAGGGGCAGGGGTGGGGCAGGAGATTGACGGGGGGGGGGGCGGGGGGGCGGGGGGGCGGGGGGGCAGGAGACTGACTGGTGGGGGAGCGTGGGTGGGGCAGGAGATTAACGGAGGGCGAGGGTGGGGCAGAAGATTGATGGTGGGCGGGGGTGCGACAGGAGATTGACGCGGGGGGGGGGGGGGCGGGGGTGGAGCAGAAGATTGACGGGGGGCGGTGGTGGGGCAGGTATTGACGGTGGTTCAGGAGATTGACGTGCGGGCTCAAGAGATTGAGGGGGGGCTGAAAAGATAAACGGGGTGGGTGGTGGCTTAAGAGATTGACGGGAGGGGATGGTTTAAGAGATTGACGGGGGGGGGGGGACAGGAGATTGGCGGGTGGGGCGGGGGGCAGGAGATTGGCGGGGAGGGGTCTTAAGAGATTCAGGGGGGGTCTTAAGAAATTGAGGGGGGGCGGGCTGCTTAAAAGATTAATGGGGGGGGGGTTAAGAGATTGACGTGGGGGGGGGGCTTTAAAGATTGACGGGAAGGGGGGGGGGTGGGGGTCTAAAGAGATTGACGGGGGTGGAGCTTCATAAATTGACCGGCTGGGGGGGGGGCTTAAGAGATTGAGGGAGGGGGGTCTTAAGAGATTGACGCGTGTTGCTTAAGAGATTGGGGGGGGGGGCGGGGATGTGGTAGGAGATTGACGGGATCTGGCGGAGGGCAGGAGATTGACGGGGGCGGGAGTGGTGCAGGAGATTGACGGGGGGGGGGGCCAGGGTGGGCCAAGAGATTGTCGGGGGGGGGGGGGCTTAACAGATTGACGGGTGGAGGGGGGCGGGCTTAAGAGATTGACGGGGGGGGGGGTCTTAAGAGATTTACGGGGGGGGGGGCTTAAGCTATTGACGGGGTGGGGGGGGGGCCTTAAGATATTAATGGTGGGGCTTAAGAAATTGAAGGGGGTTCGGGGGGGGGGGGCAGGATATTGACGGGGGGGGGAGGAGATTAACGGGGGCAAGGGGGGCAGGAGATCGAAGGGGTGGGGCGGAGGCAGGAGATATATGGGCGGGTTGGGAGGGGTTAGGCCAAGAGATAGACAGGGGGGGGGGGGGCGGGGGTACTGCAGGAGATTGACAGGGGGGTGGTAGGGAGGGGGGGCCAATAGACGGGAGGCGGGGGTGGGGCAGGAGATGGAGGGGGGGTGGAGGTGGGGCAGGAATGTGACGGGGGCGGGGATGGGGCATAAGATTGGGGGGGGTTGGGGTGGGGCAGGAGATTGATGGGGGGGGGGGGAGCCAAGATATAGACGAGGGGTGGCTTAATAGATTGAGGGGAGGTGGCTTAAGAGATTGACCGGTGGGCGTGTGTGGGGCAGAAGATTGACGGGGGGTGGGGGGGGAGGAGATTGATGGGCGGGCTTAAGAGATTGAGGGGGGGGGGACTTAAGAGATGACGGGAGGGGGGGGGGTCTTAAGAGTATGACGGGGGTGGAGCTTCAGAAATTGACGGGATGGGGGGGCTTAAGAGATTGAGGGGGGGGGGGGGCTCAAGAGATTGACCTGGGGCTTAAGAGATTGAGGGTGGGGGGAGGGATTTGGGGCAGGAAATTGACGGGGGGCAAGGGGCAGGAGAGTGACGGGGGGCGGCGGTGGGGCAGGAGATTGACGGGGGGGATTAAGATATTAACGGTGGGGCTTAAGAGATTGACGGGGGTTCGGGGGGTGCGGGAGAATGACGGGGAGCGGGCGGGCGAAAGCAGGAGATTGACGGGGGCGGGGGGCAGGAGTTTGACAGGGTGACGGGGATGAGGCAGGAGATTGACGGGGGTGGCGGGGGTGGGCCAAGAGATAGACGAGGGCTGGGGTGAGGCAAGAGATTGATAGGGGGGGGCGGGGATGGGCCAAGAGATAGACGGGGGGTGGCTTAAGAGATTAAGGGGGAGGGGTCTTAAGAGATTGAGGGGGCGATTAAATGATTGACGTGGGGGGGGGGGGGGGTCTTAAGAGATTGACCGGGGTGGGGCTTAAGAGATTGACGGGGGGGGGGGGCTTAAGAATTTGTGGGGTGGGGGTCTTAAGAGATTGACGGGGGGGGGGGGGGGTGTATACAAAACCAGCATCAGGAATCCCGTACACAAAACGAAGGGTCATGTACCAACCAGCACCAGGAATCCCGTACACAAAACAGAGGTCATGTACCAACCAGCACGAAGAATGCCGTACACAAAACCAGAGACTACATTCAGCAGGCAGACGCTGAATGCCGTAGACAAATTCACGTTTTCACGCTGGCAGGTATTGAGGTGGCAAGCAGAATAGTAAAGGCCAGCACAGCCTTTGGTAGAATGCGCTCGATGGTCTGGGCACGTCGTGGCATCAGCGTCAAGACCAAACTCAAAGTCTACCGTTCAACCATCATTCCAACCCTGCTATATGCCCGCGAAAGCTGGACTGTATACTCTGGACATGCAAGGAGGTTAAACCACTTCCACACAGGTTGCCTGAGGCAAATATTCCACATCCGATAGTAAGATCGTGTCACTGACATGGAGGTTCTCTCGAAGGCTAACATGCCCAGCATCCATGCACTGCTAGAAAAAGCACGACTAGGATGGGCCGGACACCTCGTCCGTATGTCAGACGAGCGGCTCCCAAAGAGGGTTCTAACGACAAGCTGAGAGGGGGATGGCGCGAGAGAAGGCGCCCAGAGAAACATTTTGAAGACAGTCTTTAGGACTCACTTAAGATTGCCAGATAGACATCGACACCTGGGAATGTCTTGCGCAAAACAGATCTGACTGGAGAAGCGCAGTCAAATCGGGTGTAGCTGCCGGTGAAGATGACAGTGTTGTGAAAGACCAGAGCAGACGCGAGACCCAGAAATCCCGAGCAGCGGGAACACCATCCCCTTCTACAAACCTCGTGTGCCCGATATGTAGCAGATGTTTTCGTGCCCGCTGCGGCATATTCAGCCACATGCGCACCAACACCCAACATGGAAGTCTGTGACAAGGATGATGTCGGCGGTTCTCATCGACAGCGATGGACAGTTATTAGTAGTGGTAGTAATAGTAGTAGTAGTGGTAGTAGTAGTAGTAGTATTAGTAGTAGTAGTGGTAGTAGTAGTAGTAGTAGTAGTAGTAGTAGTAGTAGTAGTTTTAATAGTATTAGTAGTGTCGCTGTAGTTTCCATGAATGCAAAGTGTTAGAGATCTAACAATAGGGCCACTTTCACCTTGTGCGCTTATCAGAAGCGGCGATTAACAAGTCGGTCTGACCAATCTACGGTTTAAGACTGTCCACTTCATGGTCGATCTGACCAATCTACGGTTTAAGACTGTCCACTTCATGGTGTACAATTTGCCTTTAAAAGCAGAGCAAAGGTCGTCTGTATGTGGAGTAGCTAGATGGGTTTACAGAATACTGTTTCTAAGTAGCCCATATATGATCCATGACAAAACACAAGTACAAAAATAAAAATACTGAAAAGATGAAGAAGAAGAATGATGAAGCCGATGAAGAAGAAGAATGACTGACGAAGAATTGGAAAATAAAGACAGAGCATAATTCAGAAGAACAAGAAGAACATCAAAAAGATCGAGAACTAGATGGATAGAGAGAGAGAGAGAGAGAGAGAGAGAGAGAGAGAGAGAGAGAGAGAGAGTGAGAAGAAGATAAAATAGAAAACGAATTAGCAGGTAGAGAAAGGTTTGTTGATACTGTTTGACCTGACTTATCTATGTCTATTTACAGGGCCGAATTCAGCACAGAGAAGACGAGGGAGACAGACTTACAGTAGACACCAGACTCTGGACCTGGAGAAGGAGTTTCACTTCAACCACTACCTGACCAGGAAGCGACGGACAGAGATCGCCCACTCCCTGGGACTCTCAGAGAGGCAGATCAAGATCTGGTTCCAGAACCGACGGATGAAACTCAAGAAAGACAAGGTGGCCATCTTTGAGCTGAACAGTGGCTCTAAGGCAGCCCTCAAGGTCGACCAGCAGCTAGATGAAGCTGAAGACTGTAGATGAGACAACTGAATGGGGAGGGGGAGGGGGGAGGGGGCGTAGAGTGGAGCTGAGCGGGTGTACATGAACAAATGGGCATTTGGTAGCAGGGCAAAGCTGAACCTGAGATGGGCGTCTCGATGAGAGATGTGGGAAGATCAAGATGGGGGAGTGGGGAGGGGGGGTGTAGATGGGAAGGTGGTTGACGTGGACATGGGAGGGGAGAGGTAGATGGGAAGGTGGTTGACGTGGACATGGGAGGGGGTAGGTAGATGGGAAGGTGGTTGACGTGGACATGGGGGGGAGGTAGATGGGAAGGTGGTTGACGTGGGCAGGGGGGGGGAGGTAGATGGGAAGGTGGTTGACGTGGGCAGGGGGGGGGGGAGGTAGATGGGAAGGTGGTTGACGTGGACATGGGGGGGGAGGTAGATGGGAAGGGGGTTGACGTGGGCAGGGGGGGGGAGGTAGATGGGAAGGTGGTTGACGTGGACATGGGGGGGGAGGTAGATGGGAAGGTGGTTGACGTGGACATGGGAGGGGGGAGGTAGATGGGAAGGTGGTTGACGTGGACATGGGGGGGAGGTAGATGGGAAGGTGGTTGACGTAGACATGGGGGGGGGGAGGTAGATGAGAAGGGGGTTGACGTGGGCAGGGGGGGGGAGGTAGATGGGAAGGTGGTTGACGTGGACATGGGGGGGGGAGGTAGATGGGAAGGTGGTTGACGTGGACATGGGGGGGGAGGTAGATGGGAAGGTGGTTGACGTGGACATGGGGGGGGGAGGTAGATGGCAAGGTGGTTGACGTGGAGATGAGGGGGGGGGTAGATGGGAAGGTGATTGACGTGGACATGGGGGGGGGAGGTAGATGGGAAGGAGGTTGACGTGTACATGGGGGAGGAGGTAGATGGCAAGGTGGTTGACGTGGACATGGGGGGGGGGGAGGTAGATGGGAAGGTGGTTGACGTGAAGATGAGGGGGGTGGGGGGGTAGATGGGAAGCTGGTTGACGTGAACACGGGGGGGGGGAGGTAAATGAGAAGTGGTTGACGTGGACATGGGCGTCTCGATGGTGGAGGACGGGTGCTGAAAGATCAACAGTGAGCAGACGGAGGACTGTCTACCAACCTTCGCTGAATATCAGACTGGTAGAGCGCACTGTTATCTGTACAACGGTGTAAGGTTTGATCCGAGCTATCGACACGCTCCAGTTGACGCAACTGTATCTGTGTACCTGGCTTACTGTCAATGAAGAAAAGGCAGTTACACATGAACCTAAACACGTAACCCATAAAACAGATGTCGGCTAGTTCAATATAGATGCTTACACGTCATCCCCCACTTTTGCCTTTATATCTAGGTAGACATAATGTATACAATTCGACTATTGCACACATTCGTGACGTCAGTCCGTCTGGTGGGTGACTAGCAGAACGACCTCCACGGCTCACAGCTTCAACATTAGCTGGCCCTCTGTCACATACTTCGTGTTGGATGGCCCTCTGTCTCTGACACATACCCTGTGTTGGATGGCCCTCGTTTTCTACACATACCCGGTGTTGGATTGCCCTCTGTGACACACTTCGTGTTAGATGGCCCTCTGTCACATACCTCGTGTTGGATGGCCCTCTGTCACATACCTCGTGTTGAATGGTCCTCGTTTTCTACACATTCCCGGTGTTGGATTGCCCTCTGTCACATACCTCGTGTTGAATGGCCCTCGTTTTCTACACATACCCGGTGTTGGATGGCCCTCTGTCACATACCTCGTGTTGGATGGCCTTCTGTCACATACCACGTGTTGGATGGCTCATTGTCACATACCTCGTGTTGGATGGCCCTCTGTCACACACCTTGTGTTGGATGGCCCTCTGTCACATACCTTGTGTTGGATAGCCCTCTGTCACATACCTCGTGTTGGATGACCCTCTGTCACATACCTCGTGTTGGATGGCCCTCTGTCGACTCTCAAACATGCATGCACGGCACAGACGTGTAGTACTGTTTTACCTGGAGTTTCATTGAGTTAAAATCAACAGTGTGGGAAAAGAGTGAACAATTAAAATTAGCCAGGTGAGGCCGAGCGACCAGAAGCCAACATTAGCCAGGTGAGGTAGAGCAACCAGAAGTCTCAGCTACAGTGTTAACAACTAGTGCAAATTAAGAATAGGTAAGATGTTACAGTTGCAGCCCAATGCTCAACAGGGAACAGAATAATTCAGTCCATGAAGTTAATGTATATAGCTAGAAGAAGTCAACAATTCTCTTATGTCTTTTTGGTATTAATGACTTTTTTTTATTATTGGACACACATTTGCTGGTCGACGTCATTAAACGTTTACGTCATTACGTTTTACGTCATTCTGAGTTTATTCTTGTGTATAATAAAAACGGGGGAGGTTCTGACCATAGAGAGATGGACGAATAGATGAGACATGAAAGAATAGATGAGACATGGAAGGATAGATGAGACATGTAAGAATTGATGAGACATATAAGGATAGATCAGAAATGGGAGAATTCATAAGAAATAGAAGAAGAAAGAAGATATAAAAGAATTCATGGAAAATGTTAAACAAAAGAATATAGAAAGGTTTTTTTTCTGAACAATGCAGAGGTGGATGATTATGCAGTCCCTAAAATAAATGTCTTTGTGCATATAAAGGTGGATCTCCCACGGAAAGTCGCTCTCATGACAGCTGGTCTGTAAGACAGCCGATCTGTGGCCAGCTCTCATAACAGCTGGTCTGTAAGACAGCCGATCTGTAAGATAGCCGATCTGTAAGACAGCTGATCTGTAAGACAGCCAATCTGTAGGACAGCCAATCTGTAAGACAGCTGATCTGTAAGACAGCCAATCTGTAAGACAGCCAATCTGTAAGACAGCCGATCTGTAAGACAGCCAATCTGTAAGACAGCCAATCTGTAAGTCAGCTGATCTGTAAGACAGGCAATCTGTAAGACAGCCGATCTGTAAGACAGCCAATCTGTAAGACAGCCGATCTGTAAGACAGTTGAACTGTTAGACAGTCAAACTGTAAGACAGCCAATCTGTAAGACAGCCGACTCGTGGCCAGAAAGTGCCTGAAATCTCAGGTGGACATCATGTTAACAACCCAAGGTAACTGGCCCTCCAGATGTACACCTGCCCTGAACAACTAACAACAAGCCACGCTGTTAGAAAAGTCCAAGTTGGGAGACATACAACCTGCCACGCCCCTCTATTTTCACGTATTCATGGTCGTAAAGTGAAATAACGTAACTCGAGACTACGTAAAGAGAATTTAAGGCATCTATAATGATGAAGTGTGAGAGGATAAAAGAAAATAATATAGGCGTAATCAATTAAAATGTTCACGCAATGCAATAGAATATTAACTAATAACAATATAAACATAATACAAGATAAAACATACGTACTACAATAAAATATATATAAATACTTGAATAGAATAGTTACATAACAGAAGATAATATGTGTATCTGGTCTCACTCGTGGGGGCCAAGTCCGTGCCATGGAAGCCTTGTTTTGTGAGCTCTCTATCAACCAAGGTAACCGCTATCATTGCTGGAGAAGTTGTCAGTTAACGGCGACAAGAGAAGTCAAGAGAAGTCAAGAGAAGACAGGAGAAGTCAAGAGAAGTCAAAAGAAGACAGGAGAAGTCAAGAGAAGACAAGAGAAGTCAAGAGAAGACAAGAGAAGACAAGAGAAGTCAAGAGAAGACACGAGAAGACAGGAGAAGACAAGAGAAGACAAGAGAAGTCAAGAGAAGTCAAGAAAAGACAAGACAAGAGAAGACAGGAGAAAACAAGAGAAGACAAGAGAAGTCAAGAGAAGACAAGAGAAGACAATAGAAGACAAGAGAAGACAAGAGAAGACAAGAGAAGTCAAGAGAAGACAGGAGAAGTCAAGAGAAATCAAGAGAAGACAAGAGAAGACAGGAGAAAACAAGAGAAGAGAAGTCAAGAGAAGACAAGAGAAGACAGGAGAGGACAAGAGAAGACAAGAGAAGTCAAGAGAAGAGAAGACAAGAGAAGACAGGAGAAAACAAGAGAAGACAAGAGAAGTCAAGAGAAGACAAGAGAAGACAAGAGAAGACAAGAGAAGATAAGAGAAGTCAAGAGGTTAAGAGAAGACAAGAGAAGACAGGAGAAAACAAGAGACAGACTTGACACGATGCACTAGGGGTAAAGAGACATGAGAGCTGTATTTATATGGTTCTAACAAGCTACTATCAACAACTACGATTCGCCAGTTACCCAAGTCCACCTGGACACTGGCAGAACTAACCAATAATGCAAGCTTGAGCATACACTCGTAATGACATGTATATTTTTTTTTTTTTTTTTTTATTTGATAACTCACAGAAAAAAGTATATATGTTGAGGAAACCCACTATAGGTCACGCCGAGTGTTGAGGCTGGATGTTGAGGAGACTCACTATAGGTCACGCCGAGTGTTGAGGCTGGATGTTGAGGAGACTCACATCATGGAGACACACCAGCCTCAAAAAAGTGTCGAGAACACACAGTGTGAGACTGACATGGACGCGTAATCTCCGCACTAAGATGATCTTTCATTGTGCAATGATTTATTAAAGTAATTTGTCGAAATACTAAAGGTCTGCCAGCTTGTTGTTGCATCTTTGTCATTGTACCTTGTGTGTTGTTCTTTGTTCTTATTGTTAATGTCCACACCATGTTCTGCCCCCGCCACACCATGTTCTGCTCCCACCACGCCCTGTTCTGCTCCCACCATGCCATGTTCTTGGTCCGGCACGCCATGTTCTGCCCCTGACACGCCATGTTCTGCCCCCGCCACACCATGTTCTGCCCCCGCCACACCATGTTCTGCCCCCGCCACACCATGTTCTGCTCCCACCACGCCATGTTCTGCTCCCACCATGCCATGTTCTTGGTCCGGCACGCCATGTTCTGCCCCTGACACGCCATGTTCTGCCCCTGACACGCCATGTTCTGCGCCCGCCACGCCATGTTCTGCGCCCGGCGAAGACAGGCCTCAGTAGATTGGAGTTTATTTAAGTGAAGGCAATCATTACGGTTTTGTTTCTGTTGGAAATTTGCGTCATTGGATTTGCTAAACTACAGAATAACGGATTCCTGCATCGACAGTTGATACGCGATGAGCTAGCAAAGGTTGTTATTTCACATGTAGCATGCCTGCTCATTGTTGGTTGGTTGGTTGGTTGGTTATTAATACAGCGGCCTATGAGCTCCTGCCCTTTGGCACAATGCCATATAGTGGTATCTGCAAGTTTTTGTTAGCTGTTGTTTAGTTCCGTCTTGCCTCGGAGGAAGAAGCTCTTTCCTAACACCTGCAAGGGCCGGGCCTTCAAAAAGATGATGATCAACAGTTTCATAGTGATGTGGTTACAGCCGGCACTCTGAAGTATGTTCTAGTTGGATTCTGTTCAAGTGACTGTTAAGTTGTATGTGTTGAGTGCAAAGTCGGAAAATTGTGCTTTGGTCTCTCATTTTCAGGTTGATGTTGTCTTTGGGAATTGAGATGGCCATAAGAATTTTCTCTCACAGCATTTCCCATTGCCCATCTATTCAGCCAGGCCTCTTTGTTCGCAGTTTTCAGTAGTTGTTTGACTGTCAGTTAGTGTATTGTTGTTCTTGACTTGTTCCCTTCTTAGCCAGTCTGTCTGCCTTGTCACTGCCAGGTGTATTTGAGTGACCAGGCATCCATTGTATAACTATTGTGAGTTCATGGGATGTGAGAAGTTGGGCGGCATCTAGGGATATTTGGGTGTTCAGGCCTGCAGTGACCACTTCAACCGGTACTTTGCCTATGGGGATAGAGCAGGAAAGCTTTCTGAGTTGGACAAAGAATGCCCAGGACACTTGAAACGCCAAGAGAAAGCCCCAGCCGCTAGTGCCTCCATATTTGAAGATGACTTTAGTGTGAAAGAGTTTCAACAAGGTCTGAAGAAATTACAACCTAGAAAGTCTTCAGGGTCAGACAGGATCCATAAGGAAATGATAACTTACCTGGGCCAGACATGATTCATAATGAAATGATAACTGACCTGGGCCAGACATGATCTATAATGAAATGATAACTCACCTGGGATCATTGGGGAAAGAAACAGTTCTCAAGTTAATCAACATGACTTGGAGAAATGGACAACTGCCAAAAGACTGGAAGAGTGCCCATGGTATCCCGATCCTGAAAGGCAACAAATCTCCAGATGAACAAACCAGCTCCCGTCCCATCTCATCAACATCATGCCTTGGAAAATTAGCAGAAAGAATGGGAAATGCATGCCTTCACTGGTTCCTTGAGAGATTAGAAATCCTTTGTCATGAACAGGCTTCAGAAACGGTGGAAACACAGAAGACCAGCTTTTCAGGTTAACACAGAAAATTCCCGATGGGATTGATGGGATAGAGAGATGGGATAGAGAGATGGGATAGAGAGATGGGATAGAGAGGTGGGATAGAGAGGTAGAATAGAGACGTGGGATAGAGAGGTGGGATAGAGTTATGGAATAGAGAGATGGAATAGAGGTGGGATAGAGAGGGGAGATAGAGAGGGGGGATTGAGGTGGGATAGAGAGGGGGGATAGAGAGGTGAGATAGAGGTGGGATAGAGAGGGAGGATAGAGAGGGGGGATAGAGGTGGGATAGAGAAAGGGGATAGAGAGGGGGGATAGAGAGGTGGGATAGAGAGGGGAAGTTGAGGTTAAGGTTGTGGGAAGTTGAGGCTGTGGGAAGTTGAGGCTGTGGGAAGTTGAGGGTGGGACTGTGGAAAGTTGAGCCTGCTTGCTTAGACCACGTGTGTTGGCTCTGTCGTTGAAAGTCCGTCTTGTAGCATTTATGCCATGTCATCTATCCACCTATCACGTGGACTATTTCGTGCATTGCATTAATTTATTCTGGTGTTATATCTGCACAGTGGTAGTCGATCAGGATGTGTACCGCATTAGATAAAAGAACCACATTGTCTTCTGACCTGCCGCATGTAGTCCCTACGTGAAGGAGTCCTCACAACACATCTAACCTCACCATCCCTATGGCATAAAGGCTATTGGTCAGACACTTACACATGGAGAGGATGTCGTTGCGTGCCTCTCGGTAACTGTCATGTAGGCCAGGTGTGAATGACGTGGCCTAGTTTGTAAAAACATGGTCGATCTGATCGTGTTCACATGTCCAGTGACTGTCAGTGTGTGCTAGGTCTGATCGTGTTCACATGTCTAGTGACTGTCAGTGCGTGCTAGATCTAATCGTGTTCACATGTCTAGTGACTGTCAGTGCGTGCTAGATCTAACCGTGTTCACATGTCTAGTGACTGTCAGTGCGTGCTAGATCTAACCGTGTTCACATGTCTAGTGACTGTCAGTGCGTGCTAGATCTAACCGTGTTCACATGTCTAGTGACTGTCAGTGCGTGCTAGATCTAATCGTGTTCACATGTCTAGTGACTGTCAGTGCGTGCTAGATCTAATCGTGTTCACATGTCTAGTGACTGTCAGTGCGTGCTAGATATAATCGTGTTCACATGTCTAGTGACTGTCAGTGCGTGCTAGATCTAATCGTGTTCACATGTCTAGTGAATGTCAGTGCATGCAATCACTTGATCTTCTCCGTGTATATCAGCTTGTGCCTGGATCTCTTACACCTGCCTGTGATTATTGGTACCCCTCCGCCTTCTCTGTCCATCTCAACCTGTCCCAGGTGTGAACATACACTTCAGGTGTGGCACGCAATCATGTACTGTCAAGTGTCGCGTTCAGTCAGATATAACAAGTGTCAGGTCACGTCAGCATTTTTGTGTTACACCTGGCCCGTTAAATCGACTATCCCGGGAACATTCCACTACAGACTTCCACTGTGGATGTTCCGGCAGCCCTCGGAGTATGCTGGTACAGACTTCCACCGTGGATGTTCCGGCAGCCCTCAAAGCATGCTGCTACAGACTTCCACCGTGGATATTATTTCCGCTTCAGTAAAACTTTGTAACGTTCAATAAATAACACACTCCTCGTTCTCTACCTCTCCTTTTCACTTTTTGCTCCTCCCTCCCCTGTTCCTCCCTCCCCTGCTCCTCCCTCCCCTGCTCCTCCCTCCCTTGCTCCTCCCTCCCCTGTTCCTCCCTCCCCTGCTCCTCCCTCCCTTGCTCCTCCCTCCCCTGTTCCTCCCTCCCCTGCTCCTCCCTCCCCTGCTCCTCCCTCCCCTGCTCCTCCCTCCCCTGCTCCTCCCTCTTTTGCTCCTCCCTCCCTTGCTCCTCCCTCCCTTGCTCCTCCCTCCCCTGTTCTTCCCTCCCCTGCTCCTCCCTCCCCTGTTCCTCCCTCCCCTGCTCCTCCCTCCCTGCTCCTCCCTCCCCTGCTCCTCCCTCCCTTGCTCCTCCCTCCCCTGTTCCTCCCTCCCCTGCTCCTCCCTCCCTTGCTCCTCCCTCCCCTGTTCCTCCCTCCCCTGCTCCTCCCTCCCCTGCTCCTCCCTCCCCTGCTCCTCCCTCCCCTGCTCCTCCCTCTTTTGCTCCTCCCTCCCTTGCTCCTCCCTCCCTTGCTCCTCCTTCCTCTGTTCCTCCCTCCCCTGCTCCTCCCTCCCTTGCTCCTCCCTCTCCTGTTCCTCCCTCCCCTGCTCCTCCCTCCCTTGCTCCTCCCTCCCTTGCTCCTCCTTTCCCTGTTCCTCCCTCCCCTGCTCCTCCCTCCCTTGCTCCTCCCTCCCCTGTTCCTCCCTTCCTTGCTCTTCAATTCTTTCCTTCTTCTTTCTTTTCTTCCTTTCTTCCTTCATTATTTCTTACTACTCATTCTTTCCTTCAGCAGCAACAATAACTACTACAACAACAACAAAACAACAACTACAACACCACAACAACAACAACTACAACAACAACTGAAACAACAACAACTGAAACAACAGCTACAACAACAACTACAACAACAACAACTGAAACAACAATAACTACAACAACAACTACAAATACAACACCAACTACAACAACAACTACAACAACAACAACTACAACAACAATAACTACAACAACAACAACAACAACTACAACAACAATAACTACAACAACAACAACAACAACTACAATAACAATAACTACAACAACAACTACAACAACAACAACAACAACAATAACTACAACAACAACAACTACAACAACAACTACAACAACAACAACTACAACAACAACAGTTGGCTACTACATAAATAATCGGCTACACATTGTTAATCACTGACAGCAATAACTTGAATGATCAGAGAAATGGGGCTTCTCACTATATTAAAGAAAATGAAACAGAAGGAGAAAGAGGTTGTTGATGCTTGGACTGGATAATGCAGGTAAAACGACAATTCTGAAGAAGTTTAATGATGAAGATATTGACACCATCTCACGCACCTTGGGGTTCAACATTAAAACCTTTGAACATAGAGGGTTCAAGTTAAACATCTGGGTTGTGGGTGGACAGAAATCACTCCGACCATACTGGAGGAACTATTTTGAGAGCACAGATGCTTTGACATGGGTGGTAGACAGTGCTGGTAGACAGGGGTGGTAGACAGTGCTGGTAGACAGGGGTGGTAGACAGTGCTGGAAGACAGGGGTGGAAGACAGGGGTGGTAGACAGTGCTGGAAGACAGGGGTGGAAGACAGGGGTGGTAGACAGTGCTGGTAGACAGTGCTGGTAGACAGTGGTGGTAGACAGTGCTGGTAGACAGTGCTGGTAGACAGTGCTGGTAGACAGTGCTGGTAGACAGTGGTGGTAGACAGTGCTGGTAGACAGTGCTGGTAGACAGTGCTGGTAGACAGTGCTGGTAGACAGTGCTGGTAGACAGTGGTGGTAGACAGTGCTGGTAGACAGTGCTGGTAGACAGTGCTGGTAGACAGTGGTGGAAGACAGTGCTGGTAGACAGTGCTGGTAGACAGTGCTGGTAGACAGTGGTGGTAGACAGTGCTGGTAGACAGTGCTGGTAGACAGTGCTGGTAGACAGTGCTGGTAGACAGTGGTGGTAGACAGTGCTGGAAGACAGGGGTGGTAGACAGTGCTGGTAGACAGTGCTGGTAGACAGTGGTGGTAGACAGTGCTGGTAGACAGTGCTGGTAGACAGTGCTGGTAGACAGTGGTGGAAGACAGTGGTGGTAGACAGTGCTGGTAGACAGTGCTGGTAGACAGTGGTGGAAGACAGTGCTGGTAGACAGTGCTGGTAGACAGTGCTGGTAGACAGTGGTGGTAGACAGTGGTGGTAGACAGTGCTGGAAGACAGTGGTGGTAGACAGTGCTGGTAGACAGTGGTGGTAGACAGTGCTGGAAGACAGTGGTGGTAGACAGTGGTGGTAGACAGTGCTGGTAGACAGTGCTGGTAGACAGTGCTGGTAGACAGTGCTGGTAGACAGTGCTGGTAGACAGTGCTGGTAGACAGTGGTGATCGTATGAGACTGTATGATTGCAAGAAAGGGTTACATAATCTTCTAGTGGAAGAGAGACCTGCTGGGCCAACAGTTTGTGCTAACAAACAGGACCTTCCAGGTTCTTTGCCAGCCAGAGAAATCAGAGAGGCTTTGGATCTTGATTGCATTACAACACATCACTGGCTGATTCAAGACTGCAGTGCTGTAACTGGTGAAAACCTGCTCTGTGGAATGGACTGGGTTGTGAACGATATTGCTTCAATAATATTTACAATGGATTGATCTTTACAGTATTTTCTATTCCATGTAGATACTGTCTTCAAAATGGATTCTGCTTTGTGCCGTTTGAAAAATTTAAGAATTAATTTTTTTAATAATTGAATTATGTTTTTAGAGCATGACTTTTCTTTTTTGGTAAATGTCTATAAAGTCTACAATGGGTGTTGTGCGTTCAAGATTCATGTTCGTGGTGCAGTATTGGTCTGTATTGTTCATATGTAGTACTTAAAGCTACCTCTTGTACTTCAATTCAATTAAATAGGTGCTTGGGGACGGCGTGGCCTAGTGGATAAGTGGCACGGCTCACAATCCGAAGGTGCTGGGTTCGATCCCCATCACAGCACCTGCCGTTACCCCGGGGAAGCAAACCCTTAGAAAATGCAGGAGGAAGCAGACCCTTACATAAAATGCATGCTGAAGTCGGATGCATTGGGCCGACAGGCGCAAAATAAAAACTACAGTGCAACGCACACCGCCTTGGGGATTAGAGCAATAAGGCGAACGCAAAAAAAAAAAAAAAAAAAAGAAAAAAAAAAAAAAAAATAGGTGCCTATTTCTCAGAATTTGTGTGTTGTGGTTCGACTTGTGCAGACCTGTTCCTTTTTTCTGTTGTAACATTTAATGTGTTATTGGGGCTTTTCACTTGTTTCGTACATTTCATAAATATTTCACTTTTGCTAGACTATTGTAGATTCTCAATATTATAGGATATGATTGTCAAACAAAAGAAAATGGCTGAATTTTTGAGACCTCTGTTCTGTTGCTAGTGTATTTTATACCTACACCTAAGAGCAGCTGTAGATGGCGCCTAACTGGCTGCGGGTCTACTTAGCTCTAGTATTTACGTAACAACCACCCTCCAAGAAACTGGTTGTATACAGACTCTATAGAGTTTTCTAAACCAGTATAAAGATGTTAAGTTAAAGTTGTAACAACAACAATCAAGCGGTTTCCAAGAAGCCAGACTAAGAGAGTAGCCAGAATCGAGACAGACACAGCCCGGTCTATGACTTCCACTAACCAATGAATGCCTGACTAAAGGGCA
Organism: Ariolimax columbianus; assembly: GCA_036924085.1. Lineage (NCBI taxonomy): Eukaryota > Metazoa > Mollusca > Gastropoda > Stylommatophora > Arionidae > Ariolimax > Ariolimax columbianus. The sequence goes on from JAVGWX010000014.1 coordinate 1,327,879, forward strand.
GTTGACCTTGTCCCGACTGATCTAATTAGCGACTGGCAAAGCTTATTCATTGGATCACTTCTCCTTTAATTAACCGTGACACTAAAGTCGACCCCAATCCTGCTCTGCCGTGGGTCACACCGGGTCGATAGCACGCGCTGCCGCCCGCGGCTCTCAAGCAGGCTCAAATTTCTCAGATAAGCCGTAAATCATCAATTGGATCCAGCCAGAGTAGAAAGCTTCATCTCAACATTGATAATTTACATGGATCACATTTTGTTTTATCTTTTGTTTTGCATCTGATACGTTAAAGGTGTTCATCAGTAGTCTTCGATTTCAGAGATCCTCTAGGCGACAATTATAAGTCGGTCTTGATTGCTAATCAAATTCTGAAATTCAAATGTCAAAGAGTCAACTTTACATATGCCTTCATCAGTTCTTGAGGGATGATTGCATTTGTTTGAGATCGTGTTCACACCAAGAAGATGTCCGCTATTGGAACTTGTCGTTTAGGAGAGTCCTGAAGATTTTCAAGTGTAAGTTAATCAATGTATGCCATAGAAACATCATAACTACCACCACACAACCATCACTATCACCACCCAACCATCACTACCATCTCACAGCCATCACTACCACCACTCACACATCACTAACACCACCCACACATCACTACCACCACCCTCACATCACTACCACCACCCACACATCACTAAAACCACCCACACATCACTACCACCACCCACACATCACTACCACCACCCACACATCACTACCACCACCCACACATCCCTACCACCACCCAACCATCACTACCAGCACCCAACCATCACTAACACCACCCACACATCACTACCACCACCCACACATCACTACCACCACCCACACATCACTACCACCACCCACACATCCCTACCACCACCCAACCATCACTACCAGCACCCAACCATCACTACCACCACCCACACATCACTACCACCACCCACACATCCCTACCACCACCCAACCATCACTACTAGCACCCAACCATCACTAACACCATTAAACTACTAGTATCACCACGGACACGCATTTTGATTATGTTTAAAGGCACCCTGAAAACATTGCTAAGTACGAGCAAGCCTGGCGCCTAGTAGAACATGTTCACCTGTCCCAGCTACTATCATCTCTCCCTCACCTGTCCCAGCTACTATCATCTCTTCCTCACCTGTCCCAGCTACTATCATCTCTCCCTCCCCTGTCTCAGCTACTATCATCTCTCCCTCACCTGTCCCAGCTACTATCATCTCTTCCTCACCTGTCCCAGCTACTATCATCTCTTCCCCACCTGTCCCAGCTACTGTCATCTCTTCCTCACCTGTCCTAGCTACTATCATCTCTGCCTCACCTGTCCTAGCTACTATCATCTCTTCCTCACCTGTCCCAGCTACTATCATCTCTTCCTCACCTGTCCTAGCTACTATCATCTCTGCCTCACCTGTCCTAGCTACTATCATCTCTTCCTCACCTGTCCCAGCTACTATCATCTCTTCCTCACCTGTCCCAGCTACTATCATCTCTGCCTCACCTGTCCTAGCTACTGTCATCTCTTCCTCACCTGTCCTAGCTACTATCATCTCTGCCTCACCTGTTCCAGCTACTATCATCTCTGCCTCACCTGTCCCAGCTACTGTCATCTCTTCCTCACCTGTCCCAGCTACTATCATCTCTGCCTCACCTGTCCCAGCTACTGTCATCTCTTCCTCACCTGTCCCAGCTACTATCATCTCTCCCTCACCTGTCCCAGCTACTATCATCTCTTCCTCACCTGTCCTAGCTACTGTCATCTCTGCCTCACCTGTCCTAGCTACTATCATCTCTGCCTCACCTGTCCTAGCTACTATCATCTCTGCCTCACCTGTCCCAGCTACTATCATCTCTCCCTCACCTGTCCCAGCTACTATCATCTCTTCCTCACCTGTCCTAGCTACTGTCATCTCTGACTCACCTGTCCTAGCTACTATCATCTCTGCCTCACCTGTCCCAGCTACTGTCATCTCTTCCTCACCTGTCCCAGCTACTATCATCTCTGCCTCACCTGTCCTAGCTACTGTCATCTCTTCCTCACCTGTCCCAGCTACTATCATCTCTGCCTCACCTGTCCTAGCTACTGTCTCCTCTCCCTCACCTGTCCTAGCTACTATCATCTCTGCCTCACCTGTCCTAGCTACTGTCATCTCTTCCTCACCTGTCCCAGCTACTATCATCTCTTCCTCACCTGTCCCAGCTACTATCATCTCTGCCTCACCTGTCCCAGCTACTATCATCTCTGCCTCACCTGTCCCAGCTACTGTCATCTCTGCCTCACCTGTCCCAGCTACTATCATCTCTTCCTCACCTGTCCCAGCTACTATCATCTCTGCCTCACCTGTCCCAGCTACTATCATCTCTGCCTCACCTGTCCTAGCTACTATCATCTCTGCCTCACCTGTCCCAGCTACTGTCATCTCTGCCTCACCTGTCCCAGCTACTGTCATCTCTGCCTCACCTGTCCTAGCTACTATCATCTCTGCCTCACCTGTCCTAGCTACTATCATCTCTGCCTCACCTGTCCCAGCTACTATCATCTCTGCCTCACCTGTCCTAGCTACTATCATCTCTTCCTCACCTGTCCCAGCTACTATCATCTCTTCCTCACCTGTCCTAGCTACTATCATCTCTGCCTAACCTGTCCTAGCTACTATCATCTCTTCCTCACCTGTCCCAGCTACTATCATCTCTTCCTCACCTGTCCCAGCTACTATCATCTCTGCCTCACCTGTCCTAGCTACTGTCATCTCTTCCTCACCTGTCCTAGCTACTATCATCTCTGCCTCACCTGTTCCAGCTACTATCATCTCTGCCTCACCTGTCCCAGCTACTATCATCTCTTCCTCACCTGTCCCAGCTACTATCATCTCTTCCTCACCTGTCCCAGCTACTGTCATCTCTTCCTCACCTGTCCTAGCTACTGTCATCTCTCCCTCACCTGTCCTAGCTACTATCATCTCTGCCTCACCTGTCCTAGCTACTATCACCTCTTCCTCACCTGTCCCAGCTACTATCATCTCTCCCTCACCTGTCCCAGCTACTATCATCTCTTCCTCACCAGTCCCAGCTACTGTCATCTCTGCCTCACCTGTCCTAGCTACTATCATCTCTTCCTCACCTGTCCCAGCTACTATCATCTCTGCCTCACCTGTCCCAGCTACTGTCATCTCTTCCTCACCTGTCCTAGCTACTATCATCTCTTCCTCACCTGTCCTAGCTACTATCATCTCTTCCTCACCTGTCCTAGCTACTATCATCTCTGCCTCACCTGTCCTAGCTACTATCATCTCTGCCTCACCTGTCCCAGCTACTGTCATCTCTTCCTCACCTGTCCTAGCTACTATCATCTCTTCCTCACCTGTCCTAGCTACTATCATCTCTGCCTCACCTGTCCCAGCTACTATCATCTCTGCCTCACCTGTCCCAGCTACTGTCATCTCTTCCTCACCTGTCCTAGCTACTATCATCTCTGCCTCACCTGTCCTAGCTACTATCATCTCTGCCTCACCTGTCCTAGCTACTATCATCTCTGCCTCACCTGTCCTAGCTACTATCATCTCTTCCTCACCTGTCCCAGCTACTATCATCTCTGCCTCACCTGTCCCAGCTACTATCATCTCTGCCTCACCTGTCCCAGCTACTGTCATCTCTGCCTCACCTGTCCCAGCTACTGTCATCTCTGCCTCACCTGTCCTAGCTACTATCATCTCTGCCTCACCTGTCCCAGCTACTATCATCTCTTCCTCACCTGTCCCAGCTACTATCATCTCTGCCTCACCTGTCCCAGCTACTATCATCTCTGCCTCACCTGTCCCAGCTACTGTCATCTCTGCCTCACCTGTCCCAGCTACTATCATTTCTGCCTCACCTGTCCCAGCTACTGTCATCTCTGCCTCACCTGTCCCAGCTACTATCATCTCTGCCTCACCTGACCTAGCTACTATCATCTCTGCCTCACCTGTCCTAGCTACTATCATCTCTGCCTCACCTGTCCCAGCTACTATCATCTCTGCCTCACCTGTCCCAGCTACTATCATCTCTCCCTCACCTGTCCTAGCTACTATCATCTCTGCCTCACCTGTCCCAGCTACTGTCATCTCTTCCTCACCTGTCCCAGCTACTATCATCTCTGCCTCACCTGTCCCAGCTACTGTCATCTCTTCCTCACCTGTCCCAGCTACTATCATCTCTCCCTCACCTGTCCCAGCTACTATCATCTCTTCCTCACCTGTCCTAGCTACTGTCATCTCTGCCTCACCTGTCCTAGCTACTATCATCTCTGCCTCACCTGTCCCAGCTACTATCACCTCTTCCTCACCTGTCCCAGCTACTGTCATCTCTTCCTCACCTGTCCCAGCTACTATCATCTCTGCCTCACCTGTCCCAGCTACTGTCATCTCTTCCTCACCTGTCCCAGCTACTATCATCTCTCCCTCACCTGTCCCAGCTACTATCATCTCTTCCTCACCTGTCCTAGCTACTGTCATCTCTGCCTCACCTGTCCTAGCTACTATCATCTCTGCCTCACCTGTCCCAGCTACTGTCATCTCTTCCTCACCTGTCCCAGCTACTATCATCTCTCCCTCACCTGTCCCAGCTACTATCATCTCTTCCTCACCTGTCCTAGCTACTGTCATCTCTGACTCACCTGTCCTAGCTACTATCATCTCTGCCTCACCTGTCCCAGCTACTGTCATCTCTTCCTCACCTGTCCCAGCTACTATCATCTCTGCCTCACCTGTCCTAGCTACTATCATCTCTTCCTCACCTGTCCCAGCTACTATCATCTCTGCCTCACCTGTCCTAGCTACTGTCTCCTCTCCCTCACCTGTCCTAGCTACTATCATCTCTGCCTCACCTGTCCTAGCTACTGTCATCTCTTCCTCACCTGTCCCAGCTACTATCATCTCTTCCTCACCTGTCCCAGCTACTATCATCTCTGCCTCACCTGTCCCAGCTACTATCATCTCTGCCTCACCTGTCCCAGCTACTGTCCTCTCTGCCTCACCTGTCCCAGCTACTATCATCTCTTCCTCACCTGTCCCAGCTACTATCATCTCTGCCTCACCTGTCCCAGCTACTATCATCTCTGCCTCACCTGTCCTAGCTACTATCATCTCTGCCTCACCTGTCCCAGCTACTGTCATCTCTGCATCACCTGTCCCAGCTACTGTCATCTCTGCCTCACCTGTCCTAGCTACTATCATCTCTGCCTCACCTGTCCTAGCTACTATCATCTCTGCCTCACCTGTCCCAGCTACTATCATCTCTGCCTCACCTGTCCCAGCTACTATCACCTCTTCCTCACCTGTCCCAGCTACTATCATCTCTTCCTCACCTGTCCTAGCTACTATCATCTCTGCCTCACCTGTCCCAGCTACTATCATCTCTGCCTCACCTGTCCCAGCTACTATCATCTCTGCCTCACCTGTCCTAGCTAATATCATCTCTGCCTCACCTGTCCCAGCTACTATCATCTCTTCCTCACCTGTCCTAGCTACTATCATCTCTGCCTCACCTGTCCCAGCTACTGTCATCTCTGCCTCACCTGTCCCAGCTACTATCATCTCTGCCTCACCTGTCCTAGCTACTATCATCTCTGCCTCACCTGTCCCAGCTACTGTCATCTCTTCCTCACTTGTCCCAGCTACTATCATCTCTTCCTCACCTGTCCTAGCTACTATCACCTCTCCCTCACCTGACCCAGCTACTGTCTCCTCTCCCTCACCTGACCCAGCTACTATCACCTCTTCCTCACCTGTCCCAGCTACTATCATCTCTGCCTCACCTGTCCCAGCTACTATCATCTCTGCCTCACCTGTCCCAGCTACTGTCATCTCTTCCTCACCTGTCCCAGCTACTATCATCTCTTCCTCACCTGTCCCAGCTACTATCATCTCTGCCTCACCTGTCCCAGCTACTATCATCTCTGCCTCACCTGTCCTAGCTACTATCATCTCTGCCTCACCTGTCCCAGCTACTATCAACTCTGCCTCACCTGTCCTAGCTACTATCATCTCTGCCTCACCTGTCCCAGCTACTATCATCTCTGCCTCACCTGTCCCAGCTACTATCATCTCTCCCTCACCTGTCCCAGCTACTATCATCTCTTCCTCACCTGTCCCAGCTACTATCATCTCTTCCTCACCTGTCCTAGCTACTATCACCTCTCCCTCACCTGACCCAGCTACTGTCTCCTCTCCCTCACCTGACCCAGCTACTATCACCTCTTCCTCACCTGTCCCAGCTACTATCATCTCTGCCTCACCTGTCCCAGCTACTATCATCTCTGCCTCACCTGTCCCAGCTACTGTCATCTCTGCCATACCCATCCCAGCTACTATCATCTCTGCCTCACCTGTCCTAGCTACTATCATCTCTGCCTCACCTGTCCTAGCTACTATCATCTCTGCCTCACCTGTCCCAGCAACTATCATCTCTGCCTCACCTGTCCCAGCTACTGTCATCTCTTCCTCACCTGTCCCAGCTACTATCATCTCTGCCTCACCTGTCCTAGCTACTGTCATCTCTTCCTCACCTGTCCTAGCTACTATCATCTCTCCCTCACCTGTCCCAGCTACTATCATCTCTTCCTCACCTGTCCTAGCTACTATCATCTCTCCCTCACCTGTCCCAGCTACTATCATCTCTGCCTCACCTGTCCTAGCTACTATCATCTCTGCCTCACCTGTCCTAGCTACTATCATCTCTGCCTCACCTGTCCTAGCTACTATCATCTCTGCCTCACCTGTCCTAGCTACTATCATCTCTCCCTCACCTGTCCCAGCTACTATCATCTCTGCCTCACCTGTCCTAGCTACTTTCATCTCTGCCTCACCTGTCCTAGCTACTATCATCTCTGCCTCACCTGTCCTAGCTACTATCATCTCTCCCTCACCTGTCCTAGCTACTGTCATCTCTTCCTCACCTGTCCCAGCTACTATCATCTCTGCCTCACCTGTCCTAGCTACTATCATCTCTGCCTCACCTGTCCTAGCTACTATCATCTCTCCCTCACCTGTCCTAGCTACTATCATCTCTGCCTCACCTGTCCTAGCTACTGTCATCTCTTCCTCACCTGTCCTAGCTACTATCATCTCTTCCTCACCTGTCCTAGCTACTGTCATCTCTTCCTCACCTGTCCCAGCTACTATCATCTCTGCCTCACCTGTCCCAGCTACTGTCATCTCTTCCTCACCTGTCCCAGCTACTATCATCTCTGCCTCACCTGTCCTAGCTACTATCATCTCTGCCTCACCTGTCCTAGCTACTGTCATCTCTTCCTCACCTGTCCTAGCTACTATCATCTCTGCCTCACCTGTCCCAGCTACTGTCATCTCTTCCTCACCTGTCCCAGCTACTATCATCTCTTCCTCACCTGTCCCAGCTACTATCATCTCTGCCTCACCTGTCCTAGCTACTATCATCTCTGCCTCACCTGTCCCAGCTACTGTCATCTCTTCCTCACCTGTCCTAGCTACTATCATCTCTTCCTCACCTGTCCTAGCTACTGTCATCTCTTCCTCACCTGTCCTAGCTACTATCATCTCTGCCTCACCTGTCCTAGCTACTATCATCTCTTCCTCACCTGTCCTAGCTACTGTCATCTCTTCCTCACCTGTCCTAGCTACTATCATCTCTTCCTCACCTGTCCTAGCTACTGTCATCTCTTCCTCACCTGTCCTAGCTACTGTCATCTCTGCCTCACCTGTCCCAGCTACTATCATCTCTTCCTCACCTGTCCCAGCTACTATCATCTCCCCGTCACCTGCCCCACTTCCTCCTACCAGCCTAACCCCACCTGCCCCTGCCCCACCCCTCCCCACCCTACCCCACCCCACCGCACCCTGCTTCCCCCCCCACCTGCCTCTGCCCCACCCCACCCCGCCCCACCTCACCCTGTCCCATTTATACTTTACATGTACATTTCAAAGATCTTCACTGTGTTGACGTGTATTTCATCCATGTTTCTACGTCATACCGCCAAAACGTCCGTATGCAAATATTTGCATCCTCATAATGCACATCTGCCGTTCATATTGCTGAATTATCCATGAACTTCATCTATATTTCATGTGACCTTGAAATGTCTTTTCTTCTTCTCAAGGTCGTATCTTCCTTCCTGAAATGCATTATCTGACGACGATATAAGACGTCTGTATTTGACTTTAGTTATCGGTCCCAAAATAGTAGACACCATTTTGATTATTGTGTTCTAATATCGCAGTCAGTCAATCAATCAATCAATCAGTCAGTCAATCAATCAGTCAGTCAATCAATCAATCAGTCAATCAATAAATCAATCAATCAGTCAATCAATCAGTCAATCAATCAGTCAGTCAATCAATCAATCAGTCAGTCAATCAATCAATCAGTCAATCAATTAATCAGTCAATCAGTCAATCAATTAATCAGTCAATCAATCAATCAGTCAATCAGTCAAACAATCAATCAGTCAGTCAATCAATCAATCAGTCAGTCAATCAATCTATCAGTCAGTCAATCAATCAATCAGTCAATCAATTAATCAGTCAATCAGTCAATCAATCTCGTGTCAGATGGGCTCCTACAAATGTTTCATTCCTAATAACGGAAGTCCAACTTATTTATTGAAATAATGACTTGACCTCCAACATGTTCTGTTCATGGCACGACCTCCAACATGTTCTGTTCATGGCACGACCTCCAACATGGTCTGTTCATGGCACGACCTCCAACTTGTTCTGTTCATGGCACGACCTCCAACATGTTCTGTTCATGGCACGACCTCCAACATTTTCTGTTCATGGCACGACCTCCAACATGTTCTGTTCATGGCACGACCTCCAACATGTTCTGTTCATGGCACGACCTCCAACATTTTCTGTTCATGGCACGACCTCCAACATGTTCTGTTCATGGCACGACCTCCAACATGTTCTGTTCATGGCACGACCTCCAACATTTTCTGTTCATGGCACGACCTCCAACATGTTCTGTTCATGGCACGACCTCCAACATGTTCTGTTCATGGCACGACCTCCAACATGTTCTGTTCATGGCACGACCTCCAACATTTTCTGTTCATGGCACGACCTCCAACATGTTCTGTTCATGGCACGACCTCCAACATGTTCTGTTCATGGCACGACCTCCAACATGTTCTGTTCATGGCACGACCTCCAACATGTTCTGTTCATGGCACGACCTCCAACATTTTCTGTTCATGGCACGACCTCCAACATTTTCTGTTCATGGCACGACCTCCAACATTTTCTGTTTATGGCACTTGTTATTAGTGACCTATTTGTAGAAATAACAAAACAAGTCTCAATGTCTTCCATTGTTACCGTTATTGAATAAATGCAAATCGTGTTCACGTGTAACCGGACCTAACTGCACCAAGTGAACATACGCACGATGCGCATGATGTCGTCACTTCTGCTGTAAGCAGCACATACCAACCGTCAAGTCTGCAAAATGTAATTGTCCTCCACCTCAGAGTTCCCTCAGCAAATCTCCGGTTACAAAATGGAGGGTGTGACACGGAATCCGTCCAGAGTTGACCAGCGAAAGGTCATTCGGTTTCAAACAGCTGACGGATGTCGACCAGTTGTCGTGGAATGCAGGCAATGTATTGTGACCGATGTGTGGCGAACGTAAACTCTGGCGGCGGTCCTTCCCAATTGTTGCATTAACAAAGACCCAGCACCTCCACAACATAGACCCACTATCCACACAACATAGATTCACTACTCACACAACATAGATTCACTACTCACACAACATAGATTCAATACTCACACAACATAGATTCACTACTCACACAACATAGATTCACTACTCACACAACATAGATTCAATACTCACACAACATAGATTCACTACTCACACAACATAGATTCACTACTCACACAACATAGGTTCACTACTCACACAACATAGACCCACCACCCACATAACATAGACCCACCCCCAAAACAACATAGACCAACCACCCACATAACATAGACGCACTATCCACACAACATAGACCCACCAACCACACAATAGAGACCAACCATCCACATACCATAGACCCACCACCCACACAACATAGACCCACCACCCAAACATCATAGACCAACCACCCACATAACATAGACCCACCACCCAAACATCATAGACCCACCCCCCCCCCCCCACAACATAGAAACACTACTCACCCAACATTGACCACCCTCCACACAAAACAGACCCACCGCCCACACAACATAGAACCCCCACCCCCACAACATAGACCTACACAACATAGACCCACCAGCCACCCAACATTGACCCATCATCCACACAACTCAGACCCGCCACCAACATAACATAGACCCACATAACATGGACCCACCAGCCACACAACATAAACCCACTCCCACACAACATACACCAACCACCCACACAACATAAGCCCCCATCCACACAACATAGACAGCCCACCCACACAACTTAGAACCACACAATATAGACACACACAACATAGACCCACCATCTACACAACACAGACCACCACCTACACACCATAGACCCACCACCCACAAAACATAGACCCACTATCCAAACAACATGGACCCCCATCCACACAACATAGACCCACACATCATAGACCCACACAACATAACCCACACAGCATAGACCCACCATCCACACAACACAGACCACCCACATACCATAGACCAACCACCCACACAGCATAGACCCACCATCCACACAACATAGACCTACACATCATAGACCCACACAACATAGACCCACTATCCAAACAACATAGACCCACACAACATAGACTCACACAACATAGACCCACTATCCAAACAACATTAGTATGTGTTTTTCTTCCAGATGCCACATCAGTCTGGTGTTTATCAAATGCTCCATCAGTTTGCCTACACAGCTCAGTAGACTGATAGGCCTGTATCCATTTGGATCTGCTCTATCTTTTCCTTTCTTTGGTACTGGTACAAGTACTGCATCTTTCTATGCCTGAGGTACAATACTACTTTTCCAGCTTTGGTTCCGGACTGATAATAACTTTCTCTTTGCTGTTTGGTCCAACCCCATCAGCATTTCGTTTGTTACGCCATCTTTTCCGGGTGATTCTTTTTCTTTAAAGTTCTCATAGCCTCTTCCATTTCATTCATTGTTAGTTTTGCCATTATGTGCTCCTCTGGTGCCATTTTGATGTTGTCGTGCCCATTTTGTTCTTCCCTAATGTATGTATGCCTATCTGCATGGACATTGATGTGGTTAGCTCTGGCATAATGTTCAACAAAGGCGTTTGCTGCTTTTTTTTCCAGTAAGCATGGTGTCGCCCTGATTGATGGTAATTTGTTTGTTTGATGGAGTTTCGTCCTTCATGGCTCTGACTAGCTTCCATAGTTTGTTCCCTTCCTTGTCTAAATTGAGGCTTTCTGTTTTGTTTTTCCAGCTTTCTCTTGTTTTTTGGTTTAGAGTGTATTTGTATTTCGCCGTGGTGGCTTTAAGGGCGATATTTGCCTCCATAGATTGTTCTATCTCTACCATAATCCTAGCCATTTGAGACTTCGTCTTCCGCTTTCTGCAATTCATCATTCCAATAAGGCTTGTAGTTTTTCCTTGCGCCCCCCCCCCCCCCCCCTTGGGATGGTTTAGACCGTGGAAAAGGCCAAGTCTGGAGTAGAGGTGGTATGCCATGTTCTAGAATAGAAGCTAGGGCTATCCTCCGGCCTATTGATTAGATAGAGATTTGTGTCTATCTCCCAATCTTCCACTTCGTCACCTCTGCTGTCTGTGTCCGAGAATCCCCATCTCTCCGAGTGGCTGTTGAAGTCTCCAACCACTAGGCAGTTGGAGTCTTTGACTTCCATACTCGATAGCGACAGGTCTTTGTTTGGTGGTCCGTACAGGTTGAAGATGCGGATCTTCGTCTCTTGAGCCATTATGTCGAACTCCTACAATTTCTGCTTGTCCGGTGTGATTGACAGCTACCGCGCTACTCGGTATGCAGTTACTAGTCAGTATCAGAACCCCTCCTTCGTGACCTTCTCTATCCAGACGGAAGGTCTGGTATCCTCTGATTGAGAATTTGTGGTTGTTGTTGGGGTGCGTTTCTTGGATACATGCCACGTCAATCTTACCTTCATGCAAGTGATGTGTTAGGGAGAGCTTTTTGTTAATGACTCCCTCCGCGTTCCACTGTAGTATTCTGAGGGTCTTGTGTTTTTGGTCAATAGTTTTTGCCCCATCACCATGTGCCTCGACTCCACAGCACATGGGTGGGTGACCACCAGTAGCAATGGTTGGACCCCTTCGAGGCGTGAGGTCCGGCACTCTCATTGCCTGGCGGGACTCCACAGGATGAGCGCCACGCTTTTTTCTATTAGGTTGTTCAGTCATCATGCAGGAATATACGTTGCACTGTGTTACTTGTTAAGCCCGTAGCCCAGTGCATCCGATTTCAACAGGCGTTTCTGTAGGGATGCCCTCCTTAGCCTTTGGCTGTCTCCAGCCTATTTGCAAGGCAGCAGTTGTTTGTGATCAGAGTTGTCTCTCTTATGGAAGTTGTCTTACATGACTATCAAGTCTTCACTACTCGTGTCTATAGGGTGCGGTGATGATATATGAGATATGATATATGATATGGACTATGTACTGGTTTGTACTATCCCGGAAGAGAGGATATCCAGTGTGTCTGTATCCCAGGATCGTCACGTCTTGCTAGTAACGTAGCATGTGCATGTGAGTGGGGTATCTCTTTGCTCCCTTTATTTTCTCGGCGTCTCTGCAGTGATGGTACGCCTAGCATTCCCCGCCACCTGGAAGATTGTCACAATAGGGCAGAGGTGCAATGTCCACTAGCCTGCATCTCTTCTACGTCCATTGGGATGACTGATAGCAGACAGAGGTAGAGAGCGAGGCAGGAGTGCATTTAATCAGGGGACAGGCCTGGTAATGGCACGGAGATGTTCGCCTGGTGTGCGGACATATCTCGTGATCAAGGGTTGCGTATCAACAGTTTGCAGTGAGGTGGCTGCTCTACTGCTTACGACACCCCGACCGAGAACTAAGTCTTCTACTAGTGGTTTCACACCTCTTCGCAGTATGGGGTGAATATCGGACAGCTTCCCGCCCGCTTTGATCAGCGGACGGCATTTACCTCTTTCTGCGGCTCGACCGGGTCGGGACCCAGGTCCTAACCATTTCGTAGCCTCCCATCGCAGTGGTGCTGAGATTTTGGGCGGGATTCTGGCTTAGAGGCGTTCGGCCGTAATCCCTCAGATGGTAGCCTCGCGCCGTTGGCTAATCAGCCAAGCACGTGAACCAAGTGTCTGCGACTTGCGGTTCCTCTTGAGTTGAGCAGGGTTATCGTAGCAACGCCCTGTTATTAGTAGGGTAAAACTGACCTGTCTTCCGCGGGTCTAATACCAGCACCCGTTCACTATTAGACCCAACGAATCAAAAGAGAGCTTTTTAGTCAGTCAATGACCAAGTGTTTGAAACCTGCGATTCCACTAGGGTTAGGCAGGATTACCGTAGCAACTCTTTCATTAAGAGGGTAGGACTGACCTGTCTTCCGTGGGTCTAATTCCAACACACGTTCCTTATTAGACCCAACGAAAATGCTCTCAGTCTGTCAGTCTTTTTACAGTGTTGGCGTGTTGAGTAAAATTAAGCCGCAGGCTCCACTCATGGTGGTCAATTCCGTCAATTCCTTTATCAAACACTGGATGCGAGACAGCCGAGCCTCCGAGATATTAGCCCCAAATCTTGGAGGGTCTAATTCCAGCACATGTTCTCTTTTAGACCCAACGAAAGTGCTCTCGGCCTGTCGATCATTTCAGTGTTGGCGTGTTGAGTCAAATTAAGCCGTCAATTCCTTTGAGTTTCAGCTTTGCAACCATACTTCCCCCGGAATCCAAACACTTTGGTCTCCCGGAAGCTGCCGGCAGAGTCATCGAAGCAACTCCTGCTGATCGCTAGTCGGCATCGTTTATGGTCAGAACTACGACGGTATCTGACTTTCGTTCTTGATTAATGAAAACATTCTTGACAAATGCTTTCGCAGTAGCTCGTCTTGGGCGATCCAAGAATTTCACCTCTAACGCCGCAATACGAATGCCCCCGTTTGTCCCTGTTAATCATTACCTCCAGTTCCGAAAACCAACAAAATAGAACCGAAGTCATATTCCATTATTCCATGCACCATTATTCAGGCAGCCGAGGCCTGCTTTGAATACTCTAACTTTTTCAAAGTAAACGCGCTGGCCACCTGGAACGCTCAGCGAAGAGCACCCGCAGGAGAGAGCCGGCAGACGGTAGGGCAGGAGACAATGGGCAGTGAACTGGCGAGAGCCAGACCGGCCGCCTGCGCCTGAGATCCAGCTACGAGATTTTTAACTGCAACAACCTTAATATACGCTATTGGAGCTGGAATTATCGCGGCTGCTGGAACCAGACTTAAAGGGTTTAAAGTGTACTCATTCCAATTACGGGGCCTCGAAAGAGTCCCGTATTGTTATTTTTCGTCACTACCTCCCCGTGCCGGGAGTGGGTAAGTTGCACGCCTGCTGCCTTCTTTGGATGTGGTAGCCGTTTCTCATGCTCCCTCTCCGGAATCTAACCCTGATTCCCCGTTACCCGTTACAAACATGGTAGGCATGTCACGTACCATCGAAATTTGATAGGCAGGCATTTGAAAGATGGTTCGCCGGCACATGAGGCCATGCGATCAGCACAAAGTTATCCAGAGTCACCAGTGGGGACGCCTTAACCCCGCGAGGGGAAACGACGATTGGTTTTGAACTAAAAAAAGCGCTCTTTCTGCGAGGGTCTGAGATTGTTAAGCATGTATTAGCTCTAGAATTGCCACAGTTATCCAAGTAGGATCGTGTCATCTAAAGAATGCAATAAAAAAAAAAAAATTTAATATTTAAAAAAATACCTCGACTGATTTAATGAGCCATTCGTGGTTTCACCGTGAGACAGTGTGAACTTAGACAAGCATGGCTTAATCTTTGAGACAAGTATGTGACTACTAGCAGGATCAACTAGATATCTGTCGGAGACGTACGAACCATACACATCGGTCGGCGTTGGAAGGAAGGATGGATGTGTAAAAAGCCTCATTAGGACGAGCTCAGGGACCGACTGACGGACGGACGGTTGTTCCGCCCCTCACTCCGTCAACTTAGGACCGCCTGACAGGGGCCCGTACACACACCAACCGACCGACCGACTGGTGACGCTCGGGAAGGGATGGCAGCGCTCTATGCAGAACGGATCCCAACGGCCCCGGCGATTATTTTCACTCAGACTGGAGACGATTTTTGCCTGCCGGGGTGCCCTTCTCCGACCAGTTGGTCGGGAGAGGACAGGGCCTTTAGGCACAATTCCTGCTCTCAATTTGCCGGTCAAAAGCTCTTTGCGAGAGAATGACCACCAGCGAGACGAACTGTCGAGATTGGCTAAACGCCTTCTCATAACAACCACGGACTGACATAGCTTCTCGATACGGACCACAGAAACGCACAATTTCCAGCAGTACGACTCCACAAAATTTGTCCCGCTTCAGTGCCGGCACAGGCGGGCGAGCGTGTTAGGCAGGCCCGCGCTCTCACTCCGTCTGGCGGGACTGAGATCGCTGTACGAATACTGGATGAAAGTTAATCGCGCCAGCCAGAGACTAGCCCCAGATTTCTTTCGAGCAATCGCCATTTTTGTCAATTCTGAAGCCCAGATATTACAAATATGTGACCTCATCTATTTCCTCACCACCCACTGTAAATTTATGCTGATATTGTGTTTTGTCGGTGGTCATTATCTTTGTTTTGTTTATGTTTATGAACAGGTTTTGATCTTTACTGTATCCATTAACAGCTGAAAGTATCTGCTCTAGCCCTTCTGCACTTCTTGATAGTATCACTGTGTCATCTGCGTATCCTAACTCTGGAATCTCGTACCCCCAATCGTAAATGAGTCGAAACTTTCAATGTTCACATCTTCTCGAACATTTCTCATTATACATTCCGCATATATGTTGTACAGATAAGGTGAGAGGATACATCCCTGTCGTACTCCATTTTGTACTGCAAACGAATCTGATGTTTGCCCAGATACTCGGACAGCGGCTTGTTGATCTTGGTATAATATTTCAATGAGATGGACTATATGCAAAGGAAATCCCATTTCCTTCTTGATTCTCCACAGATTTTGATGTTTTACCGTGTCGAAGGCCTTAGTGTAATCAATGAAACATGTGTACAGGTCTACATTAAACTCTCTACATTTTTCATAGATATTCCTTAAATTTAATATGTGGTCCCGGGTCCCTCTTTCTTTCCTAAAACCTGCCTGGACTACGTGAATTTCAGATTCAAACCTCTTCTCTATCCTTCTTAATAGGATTCGCAAGAGTATCTTGCTAGCATGGCTGATCAGCGCGATAGTTTCCATAGTTCGTGCACAGCTTCAGGTTGCCTTTTTTGGGGAGGGGAATATAAATTGATTTCTTCCATGCTTCTGGCCACTCTGCGCTGTGCCATATCTGTTTACACAGCTTGTGATAGACTCGAGCACATGCCTCTCCTCCTGCTTGTATTAGCTCTGCTGGGATATCATCGCATCCTGGGGACTTTCCCTTTTTCAGGCTTTTAATTGCAGAGCGTACTTCTTCCAATGTTGGTTCAGGTTCTTTCTCTTCCGTTGGTAGGATTGTAACTGAGCGCTTTGTGCTATCTCCTTACATGTTTCTGCAGTAGTCTTTCCATCTGTTCAGTATGTCTTTGGTTTCTGTTAATGTGTTATCCTCTTTGTCATTTATGACATGTGGAACCGGACGGAACTCCCTTGTCAGTGTTCTTATTGCTTTAAATGCATCTCTCTCTGCCTTATTAAGAACCAGAATTACATAAAAAACTTTTCCATGCAGTGAATTTTATACATACGCACATGAAGTCAATGCTGTCAAGCAGACACCAATCATGGATAGCATGCCCACGGACGCGCCACCATTTATAAATGCAAGGAATCAGAGCACGGGACGTAACATAACTAATATAATCTAAATTATATTAACACAGTTATATCCCTTGTATTTCAGTGGCGTTCTAATTCTCTAGCTGTGCAAACATTCGAAATGGACATACATACCTGAGGTCAAGGTATGAAACCTTCGAAGAATGCGCGGATCTACTGCCCTGGTCGTGCTAGACTTTACAAATAATGAATTAAGATGGAAGATGAGACTAACGTCTAGTCAGGTAAAATACACTGATCAGAGAATGTTAGCCAGGGTCAGGAGAAATGTACTGGCCACGACCCTCACCTGACCTCCTCTTCGGTCGTCTTGGAAACGGGCTGGCTAACAAGGTGAGGTTAGACATGATCTCCGTAGTGAGCGACACGCAGATGAAACCAAGCATAACACAACCGCCTGGAGAATCCAGTCCACCCTCATCAGCATGCTAGAGATGTGAGGAAAGCTACTGTAATCCGTCACTTTTCACCACCCGCACAGAAGAAAGACCTACTCATTCGAAGCAGTAGCAGCAACAACAACCACCCAGCCACCCACCACCACCACCACCACCATTACCTCCACTACCACAACAACAACAACAATAACAACAACAACAACATGGCCGAGACATTCTCAGGTCGATAAATGACTATCTTTTTATAGGGGTGAGTCTGATGGGGTTGGGGGAGGGGGGGGGTGGTATCTGATGGGTGTGTGTCTGATAAGTGTGTGTCTGATGAGGGTGTGTCAGATGGGGGTGTGTCTGATGGGTGTGTGTCTGATGGGGGTGTGTCAGATGGGGGTGTGTCTGATGGGTGTGTGTCAGATGGGAGTTTGTCAGATGCGGGTATGTCAGATGGGGGTGGGTCTGATGGGGGTGTGTCAGATGGGAGTGTGTCTGATGGGGGTGTGTCAGATAGGGGTGTGTCAGATGGGGGTGTGTCTGATTGGGGGGGGGGTGTGTCTTATGGGGGTGTGTCAGATGGGGGTGTATCAGATGGGAGTGTGTCTGATGGGGTTGTGCAGAGCTGTTGATTTTTAAAAGAACAAAAGAGAGAGAGAGAGAGAGAGAAAGAGAGAGAGAGAGAGAGAGAGAGAGAGAGAGAGACAAATACATTCAACAAACAAAATCAACAACCTGTGCCAGGTTAATACTAGCCATTTTTATTGTTGGCTTTAGACAACATAGACGACCAGCCAAGTGTGAGCAAATCATTCAGATACGGCGTGATCAATAATCTCAGATTATATGTCCCAAATCAGTCAAAAAGACAGACAAGGACTAATGATTAAGACCTTGTGTTGAAAACATGGATAAAGATTAAATGCTTGTGTCCAAAACATGGACTAATGATTAAGATTTTGTGCCCAAAACATGTATGAAGATTAAATGCTTGTGTCCAAAACATGGACTAATGATTTAGACTTGGTTGTCCAAAATGTGGACTAATTGAAACCTGGTGTCTAAATCATGGACTAATGATTAAAACTTGATGTCCAAAACATGGATCAATGATTAAAACTTGATATCCAAAACATGGATTAAAGATTAAATCTTTGTTCCCAAAAATGGCATTCATTGTTATCATTTAATGCTATGCCTCTTGCAAATGTAGTATCTGTAACAATTGGTTAAACATGATGAGGTTGCTAGACCTGAGCACTACCAACTTGACTTGCCCGTTGCACCATACTTGTAAGGTATGGACCATGTGGCTGTCAGACATCAAATAGATGTCATAGATCAGTGCCTGATGTCAGACAGAAGTCCTTCCTATCCACCCTGCAAGGTATCACTCCGTGGCTTCCTTGATCCACCTTGACCCATCTTAACTGCCTTGTCCTAATAAGGTTGTATGTTACATTTGTAAGGTCCACTAGATCTGGGAAGGTTCAGCTCTTGAGGCTGACTGTCCAGGGAAGTTTCATCTCTTGAGGCTGGCATTCAGTTCTTGAGGCTGGCTAAGTCCAGGGAAGATTCAGCTCTTGAGGCAGGCTGTCCAAGGAAGTTTCAGCTCTTGAGGCTGGCTGTCCAGGGAAGATTCAGCTCTTGAGGCTGGCTGTTCAGGGAAAGTTTAGCTCTTGAGGCTGGCTGTTCAGCGAAAGTTCAGCTCATGAGCCTGGCTGTTCAGAGAAAGTTGAGCTCTTGAGGATGGCTGTCCAGGGAAGGTTCAGCTCTTGAGGCTGGGTGTCCAGGAAAGGGCAGAGTGATAGAGTAGTAGTGAGTTCGGCCTCATGGCAAAGATACAGGATTTTATTCCCTTCATTGACACACCTCAGTCCATCCAGCTGTAAATAGGTTCCTGGCTCTTTGTTAGGGAAGAAAAGTCTGCAAGGAAGGGAACTGGTCAACCCCCACCTATAAACAGGTGAGAGCTAGAACAATCAAGTCTCTAAAACTTTATCCCTGACAGCAGTGTCTGCTACTGGACTACCATGACATTTGACCTAGATGATGTAATGTTTATAGAACTTTCTTTCAAACACAGAAGACTACTCCAAACTTGGACAGGTTTCAGTTGTCCTATCGTCATATAGCTTATGCAATATCAGCAATTCTGTATCAGTTTTTCAAATTTACTTTCGTCCATTAAATCATATAGAAAATTAAAGTTCACTTGATAGAAAATGAAGCTTTATTTGTCAGAAAATGGGCGTTGAAAATTAAGCATCATTTGTTAAAACATAGAACTTTACATGTTAGAAAATGGAACATCATTTGTTTAAAAAAATTGAGTTTTAATTGCCAGAATATAGAGATTAAATTTTTAGAATATTAATTTTTACTAGGCCTGAATAAATTTGACTATAACAAGTTTTTAAAAATACAACTACCCACACGAACAGGGGGTCATAGCTACAAATTAATTAATGAAAGGTCCAGAATAGAAGACAATTTATTTTTAGTCACAGAGTGGTGAATGTGTAGAATGCATTGCCATGGGAAGTAGTGGAGGCAGGGAAATTAATGCATTTAAGAATAGATTGGATGCACATAGCCTTTAGAGCAAGGTAATGTAAACTTAACTTAATATCTTAACTTAACGTCTTTATTCTGGTTTAGAAGATTCTGCAGAGTCTGTATACAACCAGTTCCATTTACATCACCTTCCTCTAGAAGCTGTACGCATCCAATCTGTTTTTAAATGCATTGACCGTCCCAGCCTCCACCACCTCACTTGGCAATGCATTCCAAGCATTCACTACTCTCTGGCTAAAGACATACTTCTTAATATCTAATCTGGACCTCTCCTTAGTCAACTTGTAGCTGTGCCCTCTTGTCGTTGTTGGTGGTTGTACTTTAAAAAACTTGTTATAGGCTACTTTATCCATTCCTCTGATCATCTTATACACCTGTATTAGGTCACCACGAATTCTTCTCTCTTCTAGACACTGTAGGCCAGTTCTTTTTAATCTTTCCTCATAACTGTAATTCTGGAATCCCACTATCAGCTTTGTCGCTCTTTTTTGTATTCTCTCCAGCATGTCTATATCCCCTCTCTGATAAGGACTCCACACCTGTACACAGTACTCCAATCTAGGTCTAACTAAAGCTTTATTCAGTTTGACTATCACCTCCTTGCTCCTATGTTTAATATTTCTTTTTATCATACCTAACATTGCATTTGCCTTTTTTACTGCTACCTGAACTTGCTCACTCCCCTTACATGTATGATCTATTATAACCCCCAAGTCCCTTTCTTTATCTATCTTTCTAATATTGTTCTCTCCCATTCTGTAATTATGTTCCATATTGGATCTACCCATGCGGATGACTGTACATTTATCTACATTAAACTCAATTTGCCAGCTTACAGACCATTCTCGAATTTTATCTAAATCCGACCTCAATATATCCACTTCTGCTTTAGATGAGACACTACTGCATAGTTTTGTGTCATCAGCAAATTTTGCAATAATGGATCCCATACCTGTGTCCAAATCATTTATATATATCAAGAATAAAATTGGTCCCAAAACCGAGCCCTGTGGCCCTCCACTTTTCACTTCACACCACTCAGAGTACTCCTTATCTATACCCACCCTCTGCGTTCTTCCCGTTAACCAATTTTCAATCCATTTGGCAACTTCCCCACCTATTCCATGTGATTTTAATTTTCGAAATAATAAAGGCCTTTGCAAAATCCAGATAAATAACGTCCACTGGCTCCCCTTTATCTATGATTTTAGTAACCTCCTCCATGAATTCTAATAGATTTGTTAAGCATGATCTCCCTCTGGTAAACCCATGCTGACTATTTCTAATTAGATTAAATTTATCTAAATGCATTACAATGTTTTCTTTGATTATTGACTCTAATAATTTACAGACTATGCTCGTTAAGCTCATAGGTCTATAGTTTACTGGATCTGCCTTTTTGAATAAGGGGATCACTCCCGCATCTTTCCAATCCCGTGGAACAATCCATTTTGTAAGTGATTGAGAACATAATATAGCCAATGGTTTTGCTAGTTGGTCTCTAATTTCAAACATAAATTTTGGATGAATACCGTCTTGACCTGGACATTTATCCACTTTCAACCCCCCCAATTTTTTAAAAACGATTTCCTCTGTAATACAGATTGATCCTAACACTGCTGTATCCATGTCTCCTTGAAAAATATCTACAGGCTCTGGGATCTTGGAGCAGTCCTCTTTTGTGTAGACTGTGCCAAAGTACTGATTGAGTAGATTTGCTGCCTCCTTATTTTCACTTATTATTTTCCCTGTACTGTCTATGAGAGGGCCTACTTTGTCCTTTGATCTTTGTTTATTTCTAACATAAGAGAAGAAGCTTTTACTGTCAGTCTTGATCCTCTGAGCAAGTTTCTTTTCGAAGTCTCTTTGCTGTTTTATTCGCTTTTTGAGATATGTATTGCTTGTCCAAATATTTTAAATATGTTTCTTTTGATTTACCTGCCTCTATATATTTTTTCCTTGCTTTATTTTTAGCTCTTCTACATTTAACTACAATTTTAGTGATCCACTTTTTACGCTTGGGGTTTACCTCCCTATATGGAACACATTCCTCTTTTAGCGTTTCGAGAACTGCTTTAAAACTCTCACACTCCTGTTCAACATCTGTTCCTCTGACAATATCTTCCCAGATTATGTGGTTCGCTGCCTCTTTCATCCTCTTAACATCTGTCTTAGAGTAGAAACTGGTAAAAGAAACTGGTTGTATACAGACTCTGCAGAGTCTTCTAAACCAGTATAAAGGCGTTAAGTTAAGTTAAAACATGGATCGTTAAATCTCTAGAAAATAGAGTTTCAATAAGAGATTTCTCTGCTAGAAGATTGAGCTACAAATTTTAGATCAAGGGTCTACATTTATTATCAAATTAAACCTCCCTTATTTAAAATACAGCTTCAATTATTAAAAACTGGAGCTTCATTTGTATACAAATGGAGCTTCAAAATGCTAGACAATAGAGATTTGAAATGCTAGAAAATACAGATTTGAAATGATAGAAAATGGAGCATGAAATCTAATTCTCACCAATATGTATGTGACCGTAGCTCTGAACTCTGCCTAAGAAAAGTCAGTTATATTGTTAAAGATTCATTCTATTGTTATAGATTCATTCTATTGTTATAGATTCATTCTATTGTTATAGATTCATTCTATTGTTATAGATTTATTCTAAACTATTACCAGGAAAATAAGCTACTGACCATCTCTGTTTGTTCCTATCTATCACCAGTCTAGCTACATTTAAAATGCTGTGTCCAACCTACCAAGTATGGCTAATATTTTGGGGAGGTGTCAAATCTCTGTGTATAACCTATCTTCATTTTCTCTTTCTAATCTCCTACAGATGTCTAAGACATTTCACATTTATAAGTGTACCAGATATTTCACAATGGTAATTCTTCACAAATTTCTAATTTATAGGTGCTAATAACACTTTCATATTTATAGGTGCTAATAACACTTTCATATTTATAGGTGCTAATAGCTTCCACATTCATAGGTGTTAATAAGACCAATATTTATAGGTATCAATACAATGTTATATTTATAGATGTCAATAATATTTTCCATTTATATGTGTAATTTCTCATTTATAGCTGGCAGCTGCATCTCTCATTTCAAATACATAAATGAACTCATCCCCTCCTCCTCGACTCCCCCCGAACCCTCCTCCCCCAAAAATTCACATAACATGGTAAACATATTTTTGTATAAATAGATGCACAGATAAAACCTTATTTACAATCACCTCTGGTAGTTTCACGATAGACTGCAAGAACACATAAGCAATTCTTAATTCTTGTAGAGATCCGACATACTTGGTTTTGTGCATGTCAGATACCATACAAATCTGCTGCACAACATGTACAACCAGTTGATCTAGTTCGGTGCAGGCGCGTTGTAGAGCTTGAGTCTGTACAGCAGGTTGGTGAACTGGCCCAGGTCAATGATACCCTTGTCGCCGGCTGTCTCGATGAAGAAATCCACTTCCTTGTCTGTCAACAGTCGATCTGTGGCTGTCTTCAGCTGACGGAGACCTATCCTGGCTTCGTCTGGATCCAACTGACCGCTTCCATCTAGATCCAGCTCCTTGAATTTGGATACAATCTCCTGGGCACTGAGAGAATATATGTAGGTCAAGGCTGTCAGTTACACACAGATCAGTAAACATACACACACACACACACATATCAGTAACTTAACTTAACTTATCGTCCCTATACTGGTTTAGAAGACCCTGCAGAGTCTGTATACAACCAGTTTCATTTACATTACCTTGCTCTAAAAGCTATACACATCCAATCTATTCTTAAATGCATTAATTGTCCCTGCTCCCACTACTTTCTGTAACAATGCATTCCAAGCATTCACCACTCTCTGACTAAAACAATATTCCATAATCTGGACCTTTTTGTAGTTCATTTGTAGCTGTGCGCTCTTGTTCTTGTGGGTGGTTGTATTTTGAAAAAAACATGTTTGTCTAATTTATCCATTCCTCTGATCATCTTATAAACCTGTATTAAGTCACCACGAATTCTTCTCTCTTCGAGACACTGTAGGCCGGTTTTTCTGAGTCTTTCCTCATAACTGAAATTCTGGAATCCCACTATCAGCTTTGTCGCTCTTTTTTGTATTCTTTCTAGCATGTTTATGTCCCCTCTATGATAAGGACTCCACACCTGTACACAGTACTCCAATATAGGTCTAACTAAAGCTTTATACAGTTTCACGATCACTTCCTTGCTCCTATGTTTAATATTTCTTTTTATCATACCTAACATTGCATTTGCCTTATTCACTGCTACCTTAACTTGCTCACTCACCTTACCTGTATGATCTATTATAACCACTAGGTCCCTTTCCTTTTCTATCTTTCTAATATTGTTTTCTCCCATTCTGTAATTATGTTCCATATTGGATCTACCCATGGGGATGATTGTGCATTTATCTACATTTAACTCAATTTGCCAGCTCACATACTATTTTCGAATGTTATCTAAATCCGACCTCAATATATCCACTTCCGCTTTAGATGAGACACTACTGCATAGTTTTGTGTCATCAGCAAGTTTTGCAATCATGGATCCCATATCTATGTCCAAATTCATTTATATATATCAAGAACAAAATTGGTCCCAAAACCGAGCCCTGTGGCACACCACTTTTCACTTCACTCCACTCAGAGTACTCCTTATTTATGCCCACCCTCTGCCTTCTTCCTGTTAACCAATTTTCAATCCATTTGGAAACTTCCCCACCTATTCCATGTGATTTTAACTTTCGAAATAATCTTTTATGAGGTACTCTTTCAAACGTCTTTGGAAAATTTAGATAAATAACGTCCACCGCACACATACCACACAGACATAGACATATATTACTTGGGGTTTTCCAGAAAACTCTGGCGGGATGGGGGGGAATGAAAAAACTCATTCAATAAATTTGTGATGAAGTTGGATGCACTGGGTCATTAAGTGCTAAACACAGTAGGGAGATCTCAGCTTGAGGAATTGGGGCAGAGGAAAGGATAAGATGGAACCCCTGAAACAAATTATTGTAAAAGTGGTCCTTCAGTGGTCCTTCTGTGGTCCTTTTGTGGGCTTCATATGGACTTTCATTGGTCTTTCAGTGCTTTTTTAGTGGGCTTTCAGTGGTTTTTCACTGGTCTTTCACTTTGGCTTTGAGTGGTCTTTCAGTGGTCTTTCACTTTGAGTGGTCTGTCAGTGGTTTTTCACTGGTCTTTCACTTTGGCTTTGAGTGGTCTTTCAGTGGTCTTTCACTTTGAGTGGTCTTTCAGGGGTCTTTCAGTGGTCTTTCAGGGGTCTTTCACTTTGAGTGGTCTTTCACTTTGAGTGGTCTTTCAGTGGTCTTTCACTTTGAGTGGTCTTTTAGTGGTCTTTCACTTTGAGTGGTCTTTTAGTGGTCTTTCACTTTGAGTGGTCTTTTAGTGGTCTTTCACTTTGAGTGATCTTTCAGTGGTCTTTCACTTTGAGTGGTCTGTCAGTGGTCTTTCACTTTGAGTGGTCTGTCAGTGGTCTTTCAGTGGTCTTTCACTTTGAGTGGTCTTTCAGTGGTCTTTCAGTGGTCTTTCACTTTGAGTGGTCTTTTAGTGGTCTTTCACTTTGAGTGGTCTTTTAGTGGTCTTTCACTTTGAGTGGTCTTTTAGTGGTCTTTCACTTTGAGTGATCTTTCAGTGGTCTTTCAGTGGTCTTTCACTTTGAGTGGTCTGTCAGTGGTCTTTCACTTTGAGTGGTCTGTCAGTGGTCTTTCAGTGGTCTTTCACTTTGAGTGGTCTTTCAGTGGTCTTTCACTTTGAGTGGTCTTTCAGTGGTCTTTCAGTGGACTTTCACTTTGAGTGGTCTTTCAGTGGTCTTTCAGTGGTCTTTCACTTTGAGTGGTCTGTCAGTGGTCTTTCACTTTGAGTGGTCTGTCAGTGGTCTTTCACTTTGAGTGGTCTGTCAGTGGTCTTTCACTTTGAGTGGTCTTTCAGTGGTCTTTCAGTGGTCTTTCACTTTGAGTGGTCTGTCAGTGGTCTTTCACTTTGAGTGGTCTTTTAGTGGTCTTTCACTTTGAGTGGTCTTTCAGTGGTCTTTCAGTGGTCTTTCACTTTGAGTGGTCTTTTAGTGGTTTTACAAAGGAGAGAGATATTTCTGAATTGAACAATTGCCGTGGAGTTACTCTCAGTGCTGCTAGGGAAGGAAAGTACTTTGAAGCTTGATGAAAGAAAGACTGAGAGAGACAGTAGACCAACTACTGCAGGAGGAGTAAGCTGACGCAACGCTTGTGAATTGACCAGATCTTCACCCCCAGAATAATTTGTGAAGAGTCCATAGAAATGCAACGATCACATATTGTCAACTTCATCGACTTTCATGCTATAGGCTACACTGACCATCACATATTGTCAACTTCATCGACTTTCATGCTATAGGCTACACTGACCATCACATATTGTCAACTTCATCGACTTTCATGCTATAGGCTACACTGACCATCACATATTGTCAACTTCATCGACTTTCATGCTATAGGCTACACTGACCATCACATATTGTCAACTTCATCAAGTTTCATGCTGTGTTATTCCACCCACAACAGACAGTCTGGCATTAGGTGGACAGATGATAGGCGCCTTGAGCGCCTGAATTTCAAAAATGATCTGGCACTCCTGAGTTATAATGTAGAAGAATTGCAGGAGAAAATAGACCAACTGACCACAGTGAGTACAGGTCTTGGATCAGGCAGGCCCACAGTGAGTACAGGTCTTGGATCAGGCAGGCCCGCAGTGAGTACAGGTCTTGGATCAGACAGAGCCAAAGTGAGTGCAGGTCTTGGATCAGACAGGTCCACAGTAAGTACAGGTCTTGGATCAAACAGGCCCACAGTAAGTACAGGTCTTGGATCAAACAGGCCCACAGTGACTGCAGGTCTTGGATCAGACAGGCCCACAGTGACTGAAGGATTTTAATGCTTGTTTCGCTTGTGTTCCAGCACATTTGTTAGTGTTTCCTTGACAGCCTCTACTCCTATATGTAATGTAGTTGTTAGTGTTTCCTTGACAGCCTCTACACCTATATGTAATGTAGTTGTTAGTGTTTCCTTGACAGCCTCTACACCTATATGTAATGTAGTTGTTAGTGTTTCCTTGACAGTCTCTACTCCTATATGTAATGTAGTTGTTAGTGTTTCCTTGACAGCCTCTACACCTATATGTAATGTAGTTGTTAGTGTTTCCTTGACAGCCTCTACACCTATATGTAATGTAGTTGTTAGTGTTTCCTTGACAGCCTCTACACCTATATGTAATGTAGTTGTTAGTGTTTCCTTGACAGCCTCTACACCTATATGTAATGTAGTTGTTAGTGTTTCCTTGACAGTCTCTACACCTATATGTAATGTAGTTGTTAGTGTTTCCTTGACAGCCTCTACACCTATATGTAATGTAGTTGTTAGTGTTTCCTTGACAGTCTCTACACCTATAGGTAATGTAGTTGTTAGTGTTTCCTTGACAGCCTCTACACCTATATGTAATGTAGTTGTTAGTGTTTCCTTGACAGTCTCTACACCTATATGTAATGTAGTTGTTAGTGTTTCCTTGACAGCCTCTACTCCTATATGTAATGTAGTTGTTAGTGTTTCCTTGACAGCCTCTACTCCTATATGTAATGTAGTTGTTAGTGTTTCCTTGACAGCCTCTACTCCTATATGTAATGTAGTTGTCCAAGCAACTCTATCGTCAGCCATTTTCTCTCACTTTTGAAATCTATGGAGAAGTTTTTCTTTCATAGAAGTCTTACATAAATCTTTGTCTCTTAACATTGGTCTAGCTACAGGTCCCTTCCCCTCAGAAAGTTCAGCAGAAAGGGCCTGTTTGGGTATGTGGTTGTTTTCTTCTCCCATGTCCGATCCACTTCAGTCTTCTACCACTGATTGTCCCCGTGATGGGTTGCATGTCCGATCCACTTCAGTCTTCTACCACTGATTGTCCCCGTGATGGGTTGCATGTCCGATCCACTTCAGTCTTCTACCACTGATTGTCCCCGTGATGGGTTGCATGTCCGATCCACTTCAGTCTTCTACCACTGATTGTCCCCGTGATGGGTTGCATGTCCGATCCACTTCAGTCTTCTACCACTGATTGTCCCCGTGATGGGTTGCATGTCCGATCCACTTCAGTCTTCTACCACTAAGTGTCCCCGTGATGGGTTGCAGCTCGGCTCGATGCAGTACTTCCGCGATGGTAATGCTGTCCTGCCACTTGAGTTTCATTATTTTGCGATGACAACAAAGATGAAAAAGTTGAATCTCCTCCCGTGTCTCCAGTAAGTGGTCCACGCCTCACAGCCACACAATAAGATGTTAAGCACGCAAGCCCATTATATCTGAGTTCTTGTTTGGATCGTTAATTTATTATTTTCCCACAATCGTTTGACTACTCTGTCAAATAGGAGCTGCACTTCCTGTCCATGTACTGAGCTCTTCGACACGTCAGAAGAGGACTTTGACATTCCCAAAATAGCAGAATTGTACTTGCGCAATTTGGTTGTTGTTTAAGGTGAAACTTGTAGGGGTGACAGTTCGTTGACTTGCAGCTTCAGTCTTCGCAACTCTTCTAGTCAGAGAGAACCGATCCTAAGCCTTGCCCAGGTTGTTAGGAACTGCAGGCTAAACTCACTGTCAACCACAAAGGCAGCGTCACTGTTTTAGCCACAAATGTGTCAGATGAACCATCATCCAACAGTACCTGGCTCTCATGTTTTCATAGAACGAGACGATGAGTTTGAGAATTGTTGGGGAACAGCTGATGTGCTCAAATTCATTGTAAAATCCACGGAGGCAGACTGTATCAAACACCTTTGTGATGTCAACGGATGAGACAAAGAGTGGTCTTCCTTGCTCTTCATTTCTCTTTGAGTTCGTGCATAGTAAGACACATCCATTATTGACCGACCAAGAATGTGTTCTATAAATGTTTTGGTATGTGCTTGAGTAGAACATCACCCGTGGAGCTCTTAAGGGAGATCTGTAGGCATGCTCTGGTCTTAGGAAGCCCCAGCTGGATCGTCCACAGATTAGAGTCATGCTCTACCCACTCCACAAGTTGTCTATCACTATTGTTACAGACACTGCCTAATCTGACCTGGAGCAAGCCTAATAATGTTTGGTCTCCTGGCTGATCTGTCCATACATGGCCATTGTATTTCCAATGTCAGCAGCACTTTGGATATAGGTGCACAGGGTTGTCAAGGATTTGCTTGCACGTGATCCCCACTGAACCACTGATGTCCTCTGATGATCTTTGTGGCCTTGCCAGGAGCTTGTTTGCTAATTTAGTAGGTCATTGTTTGTTCTTTCAATGAGTGAAGTGAATGTAGCTGTGTGTTCTGTAACACAGTTCTTGTTTCAGAGTTTTGTAGCGCCAAAGGAGGTTACTGTACTGTCACATAGAGGAGGATACTGTACTGTCACATAGAGGAGGTTACTGTACTGTCACATAGAGGAGGATACTGTACTGTCACATAGAGGGGGATACTGTACTGTCACATAGAGGAGGATACTGTACTGTAACATAGAGGAGGTTACTGTACTGTCACATAGAGGAGGATACTGTACTGTAACATGGAGGAGTATACTGTACTGTAACATAGAGGAGGATACTGTACTGTAACATAGAGGGGGATACTGTACTGTCACATAGAGGAGGATACTGTACTGTCACATAGAGGGGGATACTGTACTGTCACATAGAGGAGGATACTGTACTGTAACATAGAGGAGGTTACTGTACTGTCACATAGAGGAGGATACTGTACTGTAACATGGAGGAGTATACTGTACTGTAACATAGAGGAGGATACTGTACTGTAACATAGAGGGGGATACTGTACTGTCACATAGAGGAGGTTACTGTACTGTCACATAGAGGAGGTTACTGTACTGTCACATAGAGGAGGTTACTGTACTGTCACATAGAGGAGGATACTGTACTGTAACATAGAGGAGGATACTGTACTGTCACATAGAGGAGGATACTGTACTGTCACATAGAGGAGGTTACTGTACTGTCACATAGAGGAGGTTACTGTACTGTCACATAGAGGAGGATACTGTACTGTAACATAGAGGAGGTTACTGTACTGTCACATAGAGGAGGATACTGTACTGTAACATGGAGGAGTATACTGTACTGTAACATAGAGGAGGATACTGTACTGTAACATAGAGGGGGATACTGTACTGTCACATAGAGGAGGTTACTGTACTGTCACATTGAGGAGGTTACTGTACTGTCACATAGAGGAGGATACTGTACTGTAACATGGAGGAGTATACTGTACTGTAACATAGAGGAGGATACTGTACTGTAACATAGAGGAGGATACTGTACTGTAACATAGAGGGGGATACTGTACTGTCACATAGAGGGGGGTACTGTACTGTCACATAAGGGAGGATACTGTACTGTCACATGGAGGAGGATACTGTACTGTCACATGGAGAAGGATACTGTACTGTCA
This sequence comes from Ariolimax columbianus, assembly GCA_036924085.1. Lineage (NCBI taxonomy): Eukaryota > Metazoa > Mollusca > Gastropoda > Stylommatophora > Arionidae > Ariolimax > Ariolimax columbianus. The sequence goes on from JAVGWX010000014.1 coordinate 1,358,427, forward strand.
CATAAGGGAGAATACTGTACTGTCACATAAGGGAGGATACTGTACTGTAACATAGAGGAGGATACTGTACTGTCACATAAGGGAGAATACTGTACTGTCACATAAGGTGGTATGAATATATGCTTCACACCTCCCATGTGATGTTTCCTTTCACTTTCGACTGTACTAGAGAGATAGTTTCACTTCTAGAAGCTTCCTTCTTGTCTCGCCTGTTCATACAGTTGATGTTGATCTCAAGGTTGTATGGGCCACCCGATGTGGAGGTTGTCAGGGTTTGTGCATTGACCGTTGCTGATTATTAGCGCCTCGTCTGTACGGCAGTCAGCACTATAACGTGCACACGTATCATTGGTTCCATTGAGATGTTTTCTGTCTGTTAATATGAAATCCATCCGGTACCAGGATCTGACCTGAGTTGACACCAAGATACCTTGAGAGATACAACATTGGCATGCAACAAAGTTAATTCTCACCTGAATCACCTTGACCAATTAACGGATATTAAGATATCTAAATAACTGAGTAAACACATCAAACTCAGGGTACTTTACTCTCATCTCATCTCAGTGCTCACATATGGTCGTGGAAGTACTCTCATCTCATCTCTGTCCTCACATATGGTTGTGTAAGTTGGAAAATGACAAAGACTCTTGAAAATAGTTTGAGACCATTTGAATATAAATGCCTGTTAGACACTGGCTGAAACAAATTCGTGACCAGTGAGCAAGCACGATTACAGTCCAACCAAAATTATGTGTCTAATGCCACGAGGAAGAAACGTTAGGTGTACACTGAGAACATGCTGCGGAGGAATAATAATAGGTTCCCGTTACAGGCAATTATGTGGAGACCTAGAGGTAAAAGGAAGCGTGGTACACCTAGAGAGACTGGTCACCAGGTAGGGTGAAGCCATGGGGCTAGGGAACATGCAAGCACAACGACTTACTGTTCCCCCATACACACACAGAACTGCTGGAACTCCCAGATGCTCAGTTTGCCATTCTTGTCCTTGTCAAACGTGTGGAACATGACGTCAGCCTCCGTATCGTCCAAACCAAACTCTACCTAGAGGACCACACAAATAATATCAATCAATCAATCAATCTTTCAAACAATCAATCAATCAATCGTTCAATCAATCAATCAATCTTTCAAACAATCAATCAACTAATCAATCAATCTTTTAACCAATCAATCAATCAAAACTAGATAAACTACGCAAAATTCCATGTGAAGCATAGGTCCTCAATAAACACGCCAAAACTGTGACCTGCATTTGACGATTTTGTGACGTGACGTTTCTACAGGATGTGCTAGCCAGCCCCATGCCCATCTTTCTTTAGTTGACTCTTACAAAGTGTCTGACAGCTAATAGTAAGGCCTGGTACACAGACATGTTCTGTCCAGCTAGTGTTGCTACCACCACCCCCACTACTACCACGCCCACTACTACCACGCCCACTACTACCACCCCCACTACTACCACCCCCACTACTACCACGCCCACTACTACCACCCCCACTACTACCACGCCCACTACTACCACCCCCACTACTACCACGCCCACTACTACCACGCCCACTACTACCACCCCCACTACTACCACCCCCACTACTACCACGCCCACTACTACCACCCCCACTACTACCACGCCCACTACTACCCCCCCCACTACTACCACCCCCACTACTACCACGCCCACTACTACCACCACCACCCCCACTACCACCACGCCCACTACTACCACCACCACTACCACCACCACCCCCACTACCACCACGCCCACTACTACCACGCCCACTACTACCACCCCCACTACTACCACGCCCACTACTACCACCACCACCCCCACTACTACCACGCCCACTACTACCACCCCCACTACTACCACGCCCACTACTACCACCACCACCCCCACTACCACCACGCCCACTACTACCACGCCCACTACTACCACCCCCACTACTACCACGCCCACTACTACCACCACCACCCCCACTACTACCACGCCTACTACTACCACCCCCACTACTACCACGCCCACTACTACCACCCCCACTACTACCACGCCCACTACTACCACCACCACCCCCACTACCACCACGCCCACTACTACCACGCCCACTACTACCACCACCCCCACTACCACCCCCCCTACCAGCATCACAATCATTACTCCTGTCACTATTATTAACACAACAATACAATGAGACCACCACCCCACCACCACCCCACCACCATAAACCCCCATCCCCTTCTACTACCACCACGACCAGTACTGATACCATCACAACCTCCATTACTCCTACAACCACCTTCATCACTTCCACCGGCACCAATATAACCGCCATTACCTGCACCACAAAAACTACAAACATTATTACTGATACTGCCACTCTCTAGTCTACAACCATAACGTCTACCACAACAACCTCCCCTCCCACACCCACACACCTCCCTTCCCTCACCCACACACGCCCCTTCACACACCCACAAACCTCCCCTCCCACACCCACACACCTCCCCTCCCACACCCACACACCTCTCTTCCCACACCCACACACCTCCCTTCCCACACCCACACACCTCCCTTCCCTCACCCACACACGTCCCTTCACACACCCACACACCTCCCCTCCCACACCCACACACGTCCTTTCACACACCCACACACGTCCTTTCACACACCCACACACGTCCTTTCACACACCCACACACCTCCCTTCCCTCACCCACACACCTCCCTTCCCTCACCCACACACCTCCCTTCCCTCACCCACACACCTCCCTTCCCTCACCCACACACCTCCCTTCCCTCACCCACACACCTCCCTTCCCTCACCCACACACCTCCCTTCCCTCACCCACACACCTCCCTTCCCTCACCCACACACCTCCCTTCCCTCACCCACACACCTCCCTTCCCTCACCCACACACCTCCCTTCCCTCACCCACACACCTCCCTTCCCTCACCCACACACCTCCCTTCCCTCACCCACACACCTCCCTTCCCTCACCCACACACCTCCCTTCCCTCACCCACACACCTCCCTTCCCTCACCCACACACCTCCCTTCCCTCACCCACACACCTCCCTTCCCTCACCCACACACCTCCCTTCCCTCACCCACACACCTCCCTTCCCTCACCCACACACCTCCCTTCCCTCACCCATAACCTAGTCTCCACTGACCTTGAGCATGTCTGTGGCCGACTTCTTGCCCAGGATGCGGACGTTGTTTGCCACATACTTGTCAAAGATCTTCACGATGTGGTCTCTGGGGAGATAGACTTTCTTAAGTGGGTCATGTGTGCCTGGGAGAGGATGTGGTCCCTGGGCAGATAGACTTTCTTAAGTGGGTCATGTGTGCCTGGGAGAGGATGTTGTCCCTGGGGAGATAGACTTTCTTAAGTTGGTCATGTGTGCCTGGGAGAGGATGTTGTCCCTGGGGAGATAGACTTTCTTAAGTTGGTCATGTGTGCCTGGGAGAGGATGTGGTCCCTGGGGAGATAGACTTTCTTAAGTTGGTCATGTGTGCCTGGGAGAGGATGTGGTCCCTGGGCAGATAGACTTTCTTAAGTGGGTCATGTGTGCCTGGGAGAGGATGTTGTCCCTGGGGAGATAGCCTTTCTTAAGTGGGTCATGTGTGCCTGGGAGAGGATGTGGTCCCTGGGGAGATAGCCTTTCTTAAGTGGGTCATGTGTGCCTGGGAGAGGATGTGGTCCCTGGGGAGATAGCCTTTCTTAAGTGGGTCATGTGTGCCTGGGAGAGGATGTGGTCCCTGGGGAGATAGCCTTTCTTAAGTGGGTCATGTGTGCCTGGAAAGGAGAAGTTTTCTTAAAAGATAGTTCCGGGGCCCTGTGAATTGTGACTTGTTAAGTAAGGACTGTTAAGTTAACGTTATTGGAGTGAGTACTGTTGGGTTAACGTCGCTAGAGTGAGTTAATGTTTGTGATGTTAGGACTGAGAAAATCCATTTTTTGTGTTAGAATATTTAGCGACATCGGTCAAGTAATAAAATGGTCACCCTTCCTCATGTCAAACATCCAGAATTGACTTTTCTAACACGTCATCACTCTTCATGTGGCACTCATGTCACTGACGTCTCTAACACGTCATCCTTTGTCACGCGTCACATCTAACACGTCCACGCTGATTATCTATTATGCAAAAATATCAACGTTGGTTACAGTCGTTCTATTCTTTCCTCCTCAGTTACCACTCGACTGGAGGACAATGTGACGACTCAGTCAGCATTCGACTGTAGGAGAATGTGACGACTCAGTCACCACTAGACTGGAGAACGATGTGACGGCTCAGTCACCATTCGACTGTAGGACAATGTGACGACTCATTCACCATTTGACTGGAGGGCAATGTGACGGCTCAGTCACCACTCGACTGGAGGACGATGTGACGGCTCAATCACCATTCGACTGTAGGACAATGTGACAACTCAGTCACCATTTGACTGTAGGACAATATGACGGCTCAGTCACCACTCGACTGGAGGACGATGTGACGGCTCAATCACCATTCGACTGTAGGACAATATGCCGGCTCAGTCACCACTCTACTGTAGGAAGATGTGACGGCTCAGTCACCACTCGACTGGTGGACGATGTGACGGCTCAGTCACCACTCAACTGGAGGACGATGTGACGGCTCAGTCACCACTCGACTGTAGGACAATGTGACGGCTCAGTCACCACTCGACTGGAGGACGATGTGACGGCTCAGTCACCACTCGGCTGGAGGACCATGTGACGACTATCTCTGAAACCACATTCTCCTAACCACAAGAAGGAGACAAAGCCTGTCGGTCCTGGAGCACGAGACAGCGAACGGTTGGTGTCCGAGGCAACTCAGCTCGTGTCTTTTGTAGCAGGTTACAGGGGATTTTCTTACCTTCCATGGCTGTAGTGTACCTCATTAATCTCACACTATAGTTACAGCGGTTACTGTGTCGATCGCCGTCTTGATGCCCAGAATGATGTGATACAACCTGTTCCAGGGGCTCGAAGGAGAATATGGGGTGGAGGCCTTGGTGAGGTGGGGGTCTTGGTGAGGTGGGGGTCTTGGTGAGGTGGGGTCTTGGTGAGGTGGGGGTCTTGGTGAGGTGGGGGTCTTGGTGAGGTGGGGGTCTTGGTGAGGTGGGGGCCTTGGTGAGGTGGGGGCCTTGGTGGGGGCCTTGGTGGGGGAATTGGTGAGGTGTGGAGGCTTGGTGGGGTGGGGGCCTTGGTGAGGTGGGGGCCTTGGTGAGGTGGGGGCCTTGGTGAGGTGGGGGTCTTGGTGAGGTGGGGGTCTTGGTGAGGTGGGGGTCTTGGTGAGGTGGGGGCCTTGGTGAGGTGGGGGCCTTGGTGGGGGAATTGGTGAGGTGTGGAGGCTTGGTGGGGTGGGGGCCTTGGTGAGGTGGAGGCCTTGGTGAGGTGGGGGTCTTGGTGGGGTGGGGGCCTTGGTGGGGGCCATGGTGAGGTGGGGGCCTTGGTGGGGGCCTTGGTGAGGTGGGGGCCTTGGTGAGGTGGGGGCCTTGGTGGGGGCCTTGGTGAGGTGGGGGCCTTGGTGGGGTGGGGTCTTGGTGAGGTGGGGGCGTTGGTCAGTATGTTTCACCTGGCCCTAACGTGAGGTAAGGGCGTGGTCAGCATGTTTCACCTGACCCTGGTTACCCTTCGCTATCACAACTAAATTCTAACAATAACGTGAAACACTGACAATAGTTCTGCTACACATGGCCCACAAAATGTATCATATCACCTACAGAATGACTTTATGTATCATTTGGCTAACAACATGAGTGACGTTATTATGTGGTCCACAACATGAGTAACATTTTCATATGGCCCGCAAAATGAGTGACGTTATCACATGGCCCACAACATAAGTGACGTTATTGTGTGGCCCACAACATGAGTGACGTTATTGTGTGGCCCACAACATGAGTGATGTTATCGTGTGGAATAAGTCATAATAAACGTTTGAGAAAGCATTCAACTTTTTTTAAAAACGTCAACAAAATTGATTTCATAAGAGAGTGGGAGGTTACAGCAACACCATGAAGCAGACGGCTCATGTAAGACTCCCTTAGAAGGCCAGACATCTCAACAAATCGATCACTCAGCTGTGAAACAGATTGGCACCAGTAAAGAAGAGGACAATCCAGGTGTCCACCAACTGATCCTCATCAAGTAGGAACAGAAGACCTTTATGTCCTAACGTGTCGGTGCTGTCTCCATCGGCCATGTGGATCATCAACGTCCCTACACGCGCTCACAGTGAGGTTGGAGTTTGAGACCTCTGTGGTAAGCGGTCTGGTCCAGGTGTGGTAGAGTTTGAGACCTCTGTGGTAAGCGGTGTGGTCCAGGTGTGGTAGAGTTTGAGACCTCTGTGGTAAGGGGTCTGGTCCAGGTGTGGTAGAGTTTGAGACCTCTGTGGTAAGGGGTCTGGTCCAGGTGTGGTAGAGTTTGAGACCTCTGTGGTAAGTGGTCTGTTCCAGGTGTGGTAGAGTTTGAGACCTCTGTGGTAAGCGGTGTAAAAAAGTCCGGAAATTTCCCCGAGCAAACAAAGGTAGCTTTGATTGTTTTCTGTGTTGTTGTTGTAGATTTTGTTATATTTCAGAAGGGGAAAAAATGGCAAGCCAGACGAGCAGGCAGCGAGGGGGGAGGGGTGGTGGGGGGCATATTGCTCATCAGCCAGTGAGAGCCGAAGATTCCATTTTTTTGTTCAGTTTGGCAGCAGGGCTGGCAGTCTGGGTAGATGGGGAAATAAATGTGCTGACTTAGGACAGAGATTGACAGCCGGTTTGATTGAGGGTTGGCCGGCTGTAGGTGTGAGTAAGAGGGTGGATGGATGGTTGCATGTCGCTGGTTTTGTGGATTCATGGATGAATATAGTTAGCTGGATGGATGAATGGTTTACTTTGTGAGTTTCAGATGGATAATTTGGAGATTCATAAAACTATGCATTGATGTGTGGATAACTGAATGGATGGATGGATATATTATTAGCTCAACGGGTGTATGGATGGATCTATGAATTAATTAGTAGATGTGTGGAATTATGTTTGGATATGATGGTGGATGGATAGATAGTTGGATAGTAAAATGGAGGAATGACTGATTGGATGGACAGAAGGGGTCATAAAGTAGTATCAAAATTGATGGATTATGAATTGTTGAATAGATGAATAAATGGAAGAAGGACAGATGAATTGTTGGATCGATGGATAAATAGAAGAACAGACAGATGAATTGTTAGATTGATAAATAAATAGAAGAACAGACAGATGAATTGTTAGATTGATGAATAAATAGAAGAACAGACAGATGTATTGTTGGATTGATGAATAAATAGAAGAACAGACAGATGTATTGTTGGATTGATGAATAAATAGAAGAACAGACAGATGTATTGTTGGATGGTTGGGTGAAAGCGTGTGAGTATGAAAGACTGCGTTGTTTGCCCTCAATACTGAGCGGCCATATTTTCTGAACCTCTGAATCCCATTAAGGGGAGATAAATGTGCCGCCGTCTTTGTGAGTCATTCGTGTGTTGTGTTTGTGCGCCTGACTGACGGCCTTCCTCCATCTACCTTACATGTTGTGGCAGCTGGGAGCGGGTGAGGTGAATCACGCCAGCTATCCCATCATTTGCCTTACAACATGTGAGTAAGTACAGACCTCTTGCCCCAGTGCTGGCTTATCTGTGTCTGCGCTCGGGCTTCCAGTTGGAGAAACAAGTCGGTGCAGACTAACAACAATAATGTATTTGTCAACTTCTCAAGAACAACAGCAACAACAGCAACATCAACAACAACAACAACAATAACGGCAACAGCAACAACAACAACAATAACGGCAGCAGCAACAACAGCAACATCAACAACAGCAACAAGAACAACAGTAAAGATAACAGCAACAACAATAGCAACAACAACAACAACAGCAACAACAATAATAGCAACAACAACAACAGCAACAAGAACAACAGTAAAGATAACAGCAACAACAATAATAGCAACAACAACAACAACAGCAACAACAATAATAGCAACAACAACAATAACGGCAGCAGCAACAACAACAACAACAATAACGGCAGCAGCAATAACAACAACAACAACAGCAACAACAACAATAGCAACAACAAAAACAACGACAACAACAACAATAACAACAACAACAGCAACTGATGTTACAACAGGTTACATCTGCCACTACTTTTATTTCGGCTATCTACAAAATTACTGATACTAGCCTAACAACCACCACTACTACTACTGGACTATTACTACCACTTTTACTACTACTACTACCACCACCTCTACTACTATTACTACTAATAGTACCACTACTACAGCTATTACCACTACTACTACTAATACTACCACAATTACTACTATTTCTACTACCATTACCAATATTACTACTACTACTACCACCACCACTACTACTACTGCCACTACTACTACTACCACCACTACTACTACTACCACCACTACTGCTACTACCACCACTACTACTACTACCACCACCACTACTACTACCACCACTACTACTACCACCACCACTACTACTACTACCACCACTACTACTACTACTACCACCACTACTACTACTACTACCACCACTACGACTACTGCCACTACTACTACTACTACTACTACCACTACTACTACTACCACCACTACTACTACTACTACCACCACTACTACTACTACTACCACTACTACCACTACTACTACCACTACTACTACTACCACCACTACTACTACTACTACCACCACTACTACTACTACTACCATCACTACTACTACTACCATCACTACTACTACTACCACCACTACTACTACTACCACCACTACTACTAATACCACCACTACTACTACTACTACTACTACCACTACTACTACTACCACCACTACTACTACTACCACCACTACTACTAATACCACCACTACTACTACTACCACTACTACTACTACCACTATTACTAATATTACTACTTCTACCACCACAACTATTACCACTACTACTACCACAACTTATACCACCACTACTACTACCACTACTACTACCACCAATACTACTATTATTACTATAATTACTACTACTACTATAATCTGCCCAGAAACATGCAATCCAAATGTGTCTAATTACTCAAGAGTTCAATAAACCATCAACAGGATATCGTGCGTGTCGTCCTATGGATAACTCAAATGCTCAAATTCTCGAGCTGATGCAAACACTTGGTTCCCAATATGCCAGAATGGCGTGTAAACAGAATGTTTATTGACTACAAAAGCCGATGGTTTTCTGTTCACTTTTTCGGCGACAAAAATATTTGGATCCTCTAAAATAGAATTACTGTTTGTGTACACGGATCATAATGTGTGTGCTCTATGGGCGTATCTTCAATGATCACGTGTGCAGGTTTGGGATGGCAGTTACTAATAAAATGAGTTGATGTGAATCTTTGCTCATTTACAAATACATTCGCAGCCGATGTCAGAGTATGTTGAATGTCTATGGTGTATGTTGTAAGTCCATGGTGTATGTTGTAAGTCCATGGTGTATGTTATATGTCTATGGTGTATGTTGTATGTTGTAAGTCCATGGTGTATGTTGTAAGTCCATGGTGTATGTTGTATGTCCATGGTGTATGTTGTATGTTGTAAGTCCATGGTGTATGTTGTATGTTGTAAGTCCATTGTGTTTGTTGTATTTCTATGGTGTATGGTGTATGTTGTAATTCCATGGTGTATGTTGTATGTCCATGGTGTATGTTGTATGTCTATGGTGTATGTTATATGTCCATGGTGTATGTTGTATGTTGTATGTCCATGGTGGATGTTGTATGTTGTATGTCCATGGTGTATGTTGTATGTTGTATGTCCATGGTGTATGTTGTATGTCCATGGTGTATGTTGTATGTCCATGATGTATGTTGTAAGTCCATGGTGTATGTTGTATGTCTATAGTGTATGTTGTATGTTGTAAGTCCATGGTGTATGTTGTATGATGTATGTCCATGGTGTATGTTTTATGTTGTAAGTCCATGGTGTATGTTGTATGGCTATGGTGTATGTTGTATGTTGTAAGTCCATGGTGTATGTTGTATGATGTATGTCCATGGTGTATGTTGTATGTCTATAAAGTATGTTGTATGTCCATGGTGTATGTTGTATGTCTATAAAGTATGTTGTATGTCCATGGTGTATGTTGTATGTCCATGGTGTATGTTGTATGTCTATAAAGTATGTTGTATGCCTATGGTGTATGTTGTATGTATATGGTGTATGTTGTATGTCTATAGTATATGTTGTATGTCTATGGTGTATGGTGTATGTCTATGGTGTATGTTGTATGTCCATGGTGTATGTTGTATTTTGTATGTCCATTGTCTATGTTGTATGTTGTATGTCCATGGTGTATGTTGTATATCTATGGTGTATGTTGTATGTCCATGGTTTATGTTGTATGTTGTATGTCCATCGTGTATGTTGTATGTTGTATGTCCATGGTGTATGTTGTATGTCCATGGTGTATGTTGTATGTCCATGGTGTATGTTGTATGTCTATGGTGTATGGTGTATGTCTATAGTGTATGTGTGTGTGTGTTTTTTTTATGCGTATAACATTATGTCGTGATTTAACGAGGCGTGTAAAGAGGAAATAATGAATGTGATTATTTGTTGTGTGAAGTACACAAATACTATGTACGTTTGGTTAGGTGGCAGTCTCAAACACACGTGACCATGCTCCTGGATCATTTTAACAAAATGAAATGTCTTTGTCTTGCGTGCCTCCTTTACAAGACACAACTCAGCTTGGAGGTCCATTTCGTTAACTTGAATGTGTTCCTTCGTGAGCTACACCTTTATTTGAACCTTCCTACTTGATGACACCAGGACATTTGTCTTCTTGTGTCACTGAATTGTGATGTGATGGGATGTCCATTATCAGACAAAAGACTAAAGGACATTGTCTCAACCCTTCTACAGATTGTGATGATCAACCATCCATTTCTAGATACAGATTGTTTCAACTTTCTCTACACATCTCTACTTCACGTCACTACTTGCTTCCTAAAGCTACCTCCACTGACTTCCCAGGTCAGATCATTTGTATCACCTGCAAACTTGTGAAGGTGACGCCTGGATCTGTGTCCATAATGTAGGTATTGATACAGGAAGGAGAGGTGAACCAAAGAAGAAGAAAAAACAGCACTGTCATTGTCCTGTCCCAGCCAAACTTTCAATTTCTGTAAAATCATTCTTTACATTTCTCATTAAATAAGTTCTTCTTCAAGACTTGTCCTTTCTTGCTCGCTTTCTCGTTCTACTTAGAGATGGATTTCTGTAGTGCTGTGCTCAGCATGAGACTGTACGCTCTTGACTTATAGCCAAGACGTGCATTGTTATCTGCCCTTGGCTCGTATGCAAATGATACATACTCCGGTTTATCCTCTCTAGAGAAATGTGTTGACAGCTTGACTGACAGCTTGACTGGCAGCTTGGTTGACAGCTTGACTGACAGCTTGACTGACAGCTTGGTTGACAGCTTGGTTGACAGCTTGACTGGCATGTTTTGGAGCATTACGATTTAACTTGAACTCCTCTTGTACTATTCAGGCCAGACTTTGGTCAATCTACGTCTTCAGATAATGTGCACATACACTGTGAATGGACAAGATTTGCCAGGGAGATCCTATCTCACCGAACCTCTTCTCTGCATGTTTGCAATCAATTATTACCCGATTCAAAGCTGGGACACCTTTGGTATCCTTATTGACACAGACGCTTCGATGTGCCGATGACATGGAGCTCGTCACGGAGTCAGCAGCAGAAGCCAACCAAATGATGCAGCTACTCGATGCACAGGGCAAGAAAGCGGGACTGGAACAACAGAAACCAACCAAATGATGCAGATACTTGAAAGTAGGGCAGGACAACGGGTCTGGAGATGCATGTCTTGAAGACCAAAGTGTTGCGCAGTCACTTCGCCACTTGTGATCCATTCTTACTTGGGTTAGAGGATGTCAGCGAGTACATTTATCTTGGACGTCTTCTCAATATGGAGAATAACCTGGAACCTGAACCGACAAGACGTCGCCGCGCGGGTTGGGCAGTCTTCTCGTCTATTAAAACAGTCCTGGGCGGCTGTCATGGCCAATACCTACGAGCCTCCCTCTTCAATCCCACTGTCCTCCCTGCGATGTGGGCGGTGCCGAGACATGGATACTAACAACATCACTAGAGGGCAAATTGAGAGTGACCCAGGCCTCCCTTGAGAGATGATTGGTCGGAATCACTCTCCGGAACCAACGTATGCAAGGTCTCCAAGGGTGTTCGGAGCTGAGGTTGGGGTTTGGAGCTGACCACTCTGGCGTTCCGAATTAGCGTAGAGGGGGGTTGGTGACAGTTTGAGGTTGCCACGACCGGCTACGACATTTAGAGTGACAGTGATTTGTAGATAATCATCCAATAACAATTATTTTGGGGTTGTTTCAAATTAGAGTGATGCTAAGTCAGACAACCAACAGAAGCCCATTGGACAGCCATGTTGTTGCTTGAAACTATAAAATACTCTGCAAGGATGAACTCAAGAGACTGCCTAGGAGAAGACCGAGAGGCTTTCAGGAGTATGAGAGAGAGAGAGTACACCATGCGTGCACATTGGGAGCATGTAGTTTGTGTTGAGAGGTCATCCTCACCCCCGACTATAACAGCATTTATAACCCAGCTACCACTAATACTACCACTACTTTCACTACTTCAACATCAACAACATCAACAACAACAACAACAACAACAAAAACAACAACAACAGCAACACACATACAAATAGATTATGCGGAAAGACTTACGGTATTTTTCGGTTCCTCCCCGCCATCTTGAAAACACAAAGTGGCCAAAGTTTTGCTCGCGAGACACACACAGCAGGCACGTGGGTTTCAGCGGCTCTTCTTGGCTGCACACTACACTCAGACTGACACTAGATAACACACGGTTCTCCTGGAGATACTAAGAATCGCCTGAGGGTTTTCAGAGGAAAGACAATGGTGAAAGTAAGTTTGCTACAATCGAGTGTAGGACACGCTACCCGTACGGGGCTCATCACTACATTTGTCTGGTAGGGGGGTACACTAGTAATTCTGAAATTCCAGAGGCTTCTGAAGAATATGTATATGGGCACGCTTAGCTGTAGTGCAATACTAGGTTACTTAATAGATTCATTGCTAAAAGAATCAGTTATGACCCTCACCTCGCTGGCCAGACTGATTTAACGTAGCTCGCTTCCGCATGCACAGCGTGAACCCGATGTGAATATGGTCAGTGTGTTTTACCTGGTCCTGACGTGGCATGGTGTATTGATCAGTACCTTTTATCTGGTCCTGGCGTGAGGATGGGGTCTTTGTCAGAATGTATCACCAGTGGGATCTGAACCTTGCAATATAAATAATAAAGAACTAGAAATAAATAACTACACATGTGTGCTTGCTCCATCCCTCCATCACTAGACATGTGTGCTTGCTCCATCCCCCCATCACTACACATGTGTGCTTGCTCCATCCCTCCATCACTAGACATGTGTGCTTGCTCTATCCCCCCATCACTAGACATATGTGCTTGCTCCATCCCTCCATCACTCCATCACTAGACATGTGTGCATGCTCTATCCCTCCATCACTAGACATGTGTGCTTGCTCCATCCCTCCATCACTAGACATGTGTGCTTGCTCCATCCCTCCATCACTAGACATGTGTGCTTGCTCTATCCCTCCATCACTAGACATATGTGCTTGCTCCATCCCTCCATCACTAGACATGTGTGCATGCTCTATACCTCCATCACTCCAACACTAGACATGTGTGCATGCTCCATCCCCCCATCCCTAGACATGTGTGCTTGCTCCATCAGTCCATCCCTCCATCCCTAGACATGTGTGCTTGCTCCATCAGTCCATCATCTCATTATCTAGCTCTTGTCATGTCCAATATGTCCAGCGATCTATCGTCCAGCTCGTCAGTTTGATGAAGTTTGAAGAATTCTGACGTTTGTGCCGACCATCAGATGACAAATCAGTTTTTTCGACTGTTCAACTGCCTGTCAGTCCTGACATCAAAACTTCACAAAGACTAGGCTGTCAGTCCTGACATCAAAACCTCACAAGACTAGGCTGTCAGTCCTGACATAAAATCCACCCAAAAATACAAAAATGAAATTAATTAAATTCCTACTCGTGTCACGTGACGGGAATAAGCGGAAGGAAAATAAATCTGTAGTATGTACCTCCTCCAGTCTTCTAGGCTGGACGTCTTGCTACTAGACCAAGGTAACTAAGGACGGCTAAGACGTCTTTCTACTGGACCAAGGTAGCTAAGGACGAGAGAGTGCGGTTGATGAAGGTTCAAACCTCCTAATTTAAATCTAATGAAAGCGCAAGCAAGTCACAGACTCCATCCCTGAAGTCCTGCACACATTTCTCTAGCCTGGCGATGTCACAGTCATCACTTGCCACGAGAAGCGGACTCCATCCCCCGTCGGGCGAAGACCAGGAAAACGTTCAGCAACATCCTGACCACGATCCCATCCCCCCCCCCCCCCAATCCTGACCAACAACACACACCTCACCTCCAGCAACATCCTGACCAAGATCCCCCCCCCCCCCACTTACCTTCAGCATCATCCTGACCAAGAACATCCACCTCACTTCCAGCAACATCCTGACCAACAACACCCCCCCCCCCCACTTACCTTCAGCATCATCCTGACCAAGAACATCCACCTCACTTCCAGCAACATCCTGACCAACAACACCTACCTCACCTCCAGCAACATCCTGACCAAGATCCTCACCCCCCCCCCCCCCCACTTACCTTCAGCATCATCCTGACCAACAACACCCACCTCACAGCTGGAGATAGGCTGTGTTGTATCAGCCTGACCAACCCGGTAGGGATCGACATTATCGTGTTGCGGAAAGTGAGCCAGATGGAAAACCTTGTATTACACTATAACGATTACGGCCCATAACGAACTTATTCAATCCATCCTTGGATGGAAGAAGATGCCAACCAGCTATCAGAGAACACCTATAGAGAACCTAGATACGAATATCTTCTCCATCCCACATAAAATTAAAGTACACTAAATCAATCATTTCTAAACACCTTTGCCTATTTTTCACAATATTCTAACAATGAAAAGAAAGTTCAACCTTTTCTCTCCAGAAATGGAAGCATTAAAAAAGTCAACAACTTCAAAAGTTAGAACATTCAATTTTCGTACTTCCCATAGATCTTATGTTCTGTCTGCTGTAGACGGAGGGTTCCAGGAGACTAATCTAGTCTGTGAGTCGAGCATGCCCGAGGGATTGTGGTTAGCGTGTCACGGCTACGGTACACCATGAGCGTCATGTTTTGTGGGATCTGGAAATTCTCAGGTTCTGACAATAATTATCCGTTTGCGTTTTCACATTTATATAAAATAGTGGCAGGTTTATCAGAGCCAATTGGGGAGGCGGAGTCGTATTTTGGCAGCCACAATTGTCTGTTGAGTTTTATGTTTGAATATAGACCAGAACCAGGTCTGTGTACATCTACATAGGTGTACATCATTGTGTGTGTGTGTGTGTGCGAGCGTGTGTGTGTGTGCGTGTGTGTGTGTATGCGCGTGTGTGTGTACGTGTGTGTGTGTGTGTGTATGTGCGTGCGTGTGTGTGTGCGTGTGTGTGTGCGTGTGTGTGTGTGCGTGTGTGCGCGAGCGTGCTTTGTGCGTGTGTGTGTGCGTGTGTGTGTGCGTGCGTGCATGTGAGTGTGTGTGCGTGTGTGTATGTGTGCGTGTGTGTGCGTGTGTGTGTGCGTGTGTGTGCGTGTGCGTGCGAGCGTGCGTGCGTGTGTGCGCGTGTGTATTTGTGCGTGTGTGTGTGCTTTTATTCCATTGTTTGTCTCGAGGTACGGTGCCTTTCTCGGGTACTGTAGGTAACGGGTTCGAATCATGGTGGAGAACGGGATGTT
This sequence comes from Ariolimax columbianus, assembly GCA_036924085.1. NCBI lineage: Eukaryota > Metazoa > Mollusca > Gastropoda > Stylommatophora > Arionidae > Ariolimax > Ariolimax columbianus. Next base: position 1,374,447 of record JAVGWX010000014.1, read on the forward strand.
TTCACGAGGATCTTCTGGTAAACATGCCCCTGATCTCTGGGTAGTGGGGTCGGACCTTGATCTCTGGGTAGTGGGGTCGGATCCCTGATCTCTATGTCGTGGAATCGGACCCCTGATTTCTGGGTAGTGGGGTAGGACCCCTGATCTCTATGTCGTGGAATCGGACCCCTGATCTCTGGGTAGTGGGGTAGGACCCCTGATCTCTGGGTAGTTGGGTCGGACCCCTGATCTCTGGATAGTGGGGTCGGACCCCTGATCTCTGGGTAGTTGGGTCGGACCCCTGATCTCTGGGTCGTGGAGTCGGGCCACTGATCTCTGGATAGTGGGGTCAGACCCCTGATCTCTGGGTAGTGGGGTCGGACCCCTGATCTGTAGGTCGTGGAGTCGGACCCCTGATCTCTTGGTAGTGGGGTCGGGCCCCTGATCTCTGGATAGTGGGGTACCAACTCAGAGTATAGTCGTTTCTGTCGCGGGCGCGCGTCGTCCAGAGGGATAGTAGTCTGTCTTTTGTTGGGTCGTGAATGTTGTGGGGTCGTGAATGTTGTTGGGTCGTGAATGTTGTGGGGTCGTGAATGATTTATTTTTTAGTGAATATCCCCAGCGAGTTGGGGGCCGTCCCCGAGGTCTCTTTTTATCCCGCGGGTACCACATGGTGGTTATGGTACTCCATCTTTTATCTTTTCTTCTGGATATATGACCAGCCCAGAGGTGTTTTGAATGGTTGACATACTGTATGACATCCTTGATGTGAGACATTCTCCGGATGTGGCTATTGTGTCGTTCGCTATGTCGCTGTTGTCTGAGAGTTATGCCTACGAGGTGTCTATCAAGAGATGCGTGTGCTGTTCTCAGTTAGTTCTCTGCTGCTTTGGTTAGAGACCAGGTTTCACTACCATAGAAGAGCCAAATTAAAGATTAAACTAACAAAAGAACTGTATAAGCTGATAAGCAAGAAGAAAATTGATGTGCACAAACTGTTATTAACGGAAATCCTAACACGATACAATACCAATACACATCAGGAAATCGAGTTACTACAAACATTAACTGAGAACACAACTATTGGCACGATTGATAACAAATAGGAAAGGTTGAGTGCAACAGTGAAAGAGCCATCTGTAACGACAGCTGGATACTTCAAACACAAAAAGACAAAGTGGCTGAGTGATGATACCTGGGGTAAAATCCCAGAATGAAAGACAGAACAATTAAACTTCCATGCAGCAACATCACCTACTGCATGTGAGAATTGCAAGATGGCGTATGACTCACTTAATAAAATGGTTAAATATAACGCTCGTAAAACCAAGGGGCAGTTCTTCAATGAACAGGGCCACAACACCTGAAAGGGCAGCAACAGTGGGCAATAGCAGATCACAAGACCAGATCACAAGACCAGATCACAAGACCAGATCACAAGACCAGATCACAAGACCAGATCACAAGACCAGACCAGATCACAAGACCAGATCACAAGACCAGATCACAAGACCAGACCAGATCACAAGACCAGATCACAAGACCAGATCACAAGACCAGACCAGATCACAAGACCAGATCACAAGATAGTTATGAGATAAAACCAACCAATACAAATACACCAATCAGAGATAAACATGGAAACCTTCTTACTACAGAAAAAGAACAGATGAATCGTTGGGCAGAACATTTTACTGAGATATTGAACAGACCACATCCCACAACAATATTGAACAGACCACATCCCACAACAATATTGAACAGACCACATCCCACAACAATATTGAACAGACCACATCCCACAACAATATTAAATATACCACATCCCACAACAATATTGAACAGACCACATCCCACAACAATATTGAACAGACCACATCCCACAACAATATTGAACAGACCACATCCCACAACAATATTAAATATACCACATCCCACAACAATATTGAACAGACCACATCCCACAACAATATTGAACAGACCACATCCCACAACAATATTGAACAGACCACATCCCACAACAATATTGAATATACCACATCCCACAACAATATTGAACAGACCACATCCCACAACAATATTGAACAGACCACATCCCACAACAATATTGAACAGACCACATCCCACAACAATATTGAATATACCACATCCCACAACAATATTGAACAGACCACATCCCACAACAATATTGAATATACCACATCCCACAACAATATTGAACAGACCACATCCCACAACAATATTGAACAGACCACATCCCACAACAATATTGAACAGACCACATCCCACAACAATATTGAACAGACCACATCCCACAACAATATTGAACAGACCACATCCCACAACAATATTGAATATACCACATCCCACAACAATATTGAACAGACCACATCCCACAACAATATTGAACAGACCACATCCCACAACAATATTGAACAGACCACATCCCACAACAATATTGAACAGACCACATCCCACAACAATATTGAACAGACCACATCCCACAACAATATTGAACAGACCACATCCCACAACAATATTGAACAGACCACATCCCACAACAATATTGAACAGACCACATCCCACAACAATATTTTATAGACCACATCCCACAACAATATTTTATAGACCACATCCCACAACAATATTAAATATACCACATCCTACAAGAATATAGAATAGACCACATCTCACAATAATTCCTAATTTTGAAAACGAAACAGACATGCCCCTCTAACCAGTGTCCTTTGCAGAATTTACACTCGCAGAAATCAATAGAGCCATCCACAAACTAAAGAATTTCAAGGCAGCAGGGGATGATGAGATAATTGATGAAATGTTAAAAGCCACAGAAGATACCACCCTCACTCATCTATCCATAATAAATGATGTGTGGAAAGAGGAAAAACCACCAGAACAGTGGAAAGAGGGTATTATTGTAAAAATACCAAAGAAAGGAGACTTATCCGATTGTAACAACTGCCGTGGCATAACACCCCTGTCAGTGCCTGGGAAAGTACTCTGCAACATGATATTAGAAAGAGGGAACAGGTAGATGTCATCGGAAGGGCAGGCTGGCTTTAGACAAAAGCATTCTTTCCTTGATCAAATTTTCACACTCAGAACTATCATAGAGCAATCAGTAGAGATGCAATCACCACTAATCATCAACTTCATTGACTTTCAGAAGGCCTTTGACAGTCTACGCCGTCCCAGAAGGCATTTGACAGTCTACACCGTCCCAGAAGCCCTTTGACAGTCTGCACCGTCCCAGAAGCCCTTTGACAGTCTGCACCGTCCCAGAAGGCCTTTGACAGTCTACACCGTCCCAGAAGGCGTTTAACAGTCTACACCGTCCCAGAAGGACTTTGACAGTCTACACCGTCCCAGAAGGCCTTTGACAGTCTACACCGTCCCAGAAGGTCTTTGACAGTCTGCACCGTCCCAGAAGGCCTTTGACAGTCTACACTGTCCCAGAAGGCCTTTGACAGTCTACACCGTCCCAGAAGGCCTTTGACAGTCTACATCGTCCCAGAAGGCCTTTGACAGTCTACACCGTCACAGAGGCCTTTGACAGTCTACACCGTCCCAGAAGGCATTTGATGGTCTACCCCGTCCTAGAAGGCCTTTGACAGTCTACACCGTCCCAGAAGGCCTTTGACAGTCTGCACCGTCCCAGAAGGACTTTGACAATCTACACCGTCCCAGAAGGCCTTTGACAGTCTACACCGTCCCATAAGGCCTTTGACAGTCTACACCGTCCAACATTCTGGACAATTCTCAAGAACTATGGCTTACTCTCAAAATACATAAATATTATCAAGGCCTTATATGATAATTCACGATGCTGTGTTCCAACAACCGAAGGCAACACTGAATAGTGTAACATAAAAACAGGAGTAAAACAGGTATGTATTTTATCACCTCTACTATGTGGCATATCTATAGATTGGATTATCAAACGCTATACCCATGATAATTCTTCAGGCATTGAATGGACAGAAAACACGACCTTTGTGGCAGAGTCCAGGTTTTCAATGGGGTTTTTCCATCTGAATGTAACCACACTCATCCACATCATTCATGACCACACTCAGCAAATAACCTAGCACACAGCAGGTGGCATATTTGTTACATCAAACTCATACAACAACTGTTAAAGTGAGTGCAATGAGATAACAAACCACACAAGAAATATCTCAACTAAATAATCCTATCTCATAATTGAATCTGTATTATTAATAACGTTGCGGAGATTGTAAGCATTGCCGAGAAACAACCGCAACCCAGTTCTAGCCGCACACTCCCCTCCCCTTATCCGCACCCTCAACACACTCTCAACAACTCGTCCACGATCGTATTCTGTGTTCACCACACTCAGATCCCGTCAGGCGGGTCATCTGGACATTAAACATTCAATCTATTCGACGTATTCTCACATGTGATCACACACTCAATTGATCTGTGTATACACACACTCTAGAATATACATCGTTCCATCGGTGTCCTTCACACACCACACACACATCTAGATCTCTCCTTGTCACAGGGCGCCCAACACACACCTTATAGAGCAACTGGCCAAGACTCAAAGGCGTATGCTGGTTCAGCCGCCCTGCACTCCATTTTATATTTCTCTAACATTCGTAAAACAGCCTATCAATCGATCTTTTATAAAGTTGGCGAGCTAAACAGACCCCTAGCTAATTTTCTCTCTCTCTCTCTCTCTCTCTCTCTCTCTCTCTCTCTCTCTCTCTCTCTCTCTCTCTGTCTATCTCTCTCTCTGTCTCTCCCTCCATGTTCAGCTTGCTTGAGTTAAACTTTGTCTAGTATTATATAGTCGCAGGCAGTATCAGAACTGTCCAATGTCCCTCTGTGGGATGTCTGACCCAGTCATCCTCTAGTTCAAATGTATCTCCATTTAGTTGTTATTGTCGCGAATCACTTTGATTTCCTGTCACTCAAAATGTCGCAGCAAGACCTAATGCTCGCTGTCTGTCACTAACCCCCCCCCCCCCCCCCCTTCACACCCTATTCGAAACGCCGGAGTAGTCAGCTCGTAACCCCTACATGTAAACACATTATTTCCCTCAACTCCCCTACCCCCGCTCTTTCCTTTGACGACCTAGTGTCCAGACAGTGAGTGACCTTGGCCCATATTCAGGTACCTTTGTTCTCAGAGTCGCCGACCTCATCACCTCTGTCCTAAACGCTCATGCTCTGGCTGAAACTGTTACACCTTAGAAGATCTTGATTTTGCAGACGACCTAGCGCTACTAAGTACCACTAATGAAAAAAACACAAGAAAATATTGATAGACTATTCCCATGGTCAGAACAGAAAGGACTTCAAGTCAACACCTCAAAGACAAAAATCATGACTTCCACAACCAAAACAGTTAATATCAAGCTACAGGGGAAATCTCTAGAAAATGTCCAACACCACTACACATATCTGGGAAGCAAAATGACACAAGATGGAGATGCTACGAAATACATTTCTACTAGCATTGCTTTGGCCTCGTGAGCCTTTAGTCAGCTGACCAACATCTGTAAATCAACGATACTTAGTAAACACGCTAAGCTCAGACTATTCAACTCAATCGTAATATCAGCCCTGACATATGGATGTGACAGATAGAAGACAACAAAAGCACTGGAAAACAAACTAAATATCTTTTAAAATAAATGTTGAAGAAAATTATTGAATATACAATGGGACGATTAGAACAGAGACAAACCAATTATATGTGTCGACCATTATCCGTATGATGGACATACATTGGACATGTTCTTAGAATGGACAACAAACGTCTTCCATTGCAAGCACTCGAATGGACACCACGGAGCTTTCGGAAAAGAGGGAGACCGAAGGAAACACCAGATAAACAATTATCCGAGAGGACTCAACTATGAGCCTCAGCACCATACAAGGTCTAACACCGGTGGTGTCACACCGTTCCAGTTGGAGATCATTTGTTTCTGCCGTATGAGTCGTATTTGGCGCGCAAAGAACATAGATATAATTGTAAATATGCATAATTCACAAACATTTCTGTAGACCAATTCTAACTTTATGATAACGAAGAAGAGGTCACTGGCAGTGGCTGAGAATTGTTGTCTATTCATAATGTTTGCCTTCAGTAGCCACAAGTAACTTTTACAATAACCCGACTCCAATGGCGTGTACCTGTGAAGCACAATAACGTCATCTTCCTGTTTGAGATAAGCGTGCCATCAAACAGCCCAGAACAGGAAGATAAGCAGGCCATCAAACAGCCCAGAGCAGGAAGATAAGCGTGCCATCAAACATATCAGGACAGGAAGATAAGCGTGCCATCAAACAGCCCAGGACAGGAAGATAAGCGTGCCATCAAACATCCCAGGACAGGAATATAAGCGTGCCATCAAACATCCCAGAACTGGGAGATAAACGTGCCATCAAACAGCCCAGAACAGGAAGAAAAGCGTGCCATCAAACATCCCAGGACAGGAAGATAAGCGTGCCATCAAACATCCCAGGACAGGAAGATAAGCGTGCCATCAAACATCCCAGGACAGGAAGATAAGCGTGCCATCAAACATCCCAGGACAGGAAGATAAGCGTGCCATCAAACATCACAGGACTGGAAGATAAGCGTGCCCTCAAACATCCCAGGACAGGAATACAAGCGTGCCATCAAACATTCCAGAACTGGAAGATAAGCGTGCCATCAAACATCCCAGAACAGGAAGATAAGCGTGCCATCAAACATCCCAGAACAGGAAGATAAGCGTGCCATCAAACTTCCCAGGACAGAAAGATAAGCGTGCCATCAAACAGCCCAGGACAGGAAAACACAGAGGAAACCCAATTGATGAGATCCCTTCATGAAAAACGTGACTGGCCACAGATAGAAGAGCTGTGACAGAAGGCTGTTGATCTTAGTACCAGTTGAACTTCGAGGCACACATGTAGTGTTTGTTTTTCCTTCATGCATGCCCATTGTCCTTGATACTATCTGTAGTCTGAAATTGTTTTTTCAATCTTATTTTCCAGTTAACTTACATTGAATCGATGATTTTTCTCTTTTAAGTCTTTTGTTTTTTTTTTAGTAAAATATATAAGCTCTTTAATATGGTACATAATCAGCTAGATTTGTGTCCAAAGTGTTATCAATAGTCAGGTAGGCCGCCATAAAGACAGCTTAAGCACTAGCATGTCGCAAGCATACAATAAGATGACAGATGGTTGACCGTGCTACCATACTTTTAACGAGTAAATCAGAAAGAATGGCGATAACTTGAGCCGCACGTGAAGACTTGAAAACTGCGAGCCTTGTGATGACGCTGTTACAGCAGCCGGTCTCACCGGATTGGCCTAGATCACAGCGTTACCCAGTGCTCTTCAACCGTGTCATACCTAGGGCCCACTTTTTTAACTTTTGTAAGGGTAAGTTTTCCTTATTGTCCAACTAGAATCTAAATTGGAGAAAATACCGCATCGTCCACTGAGTCTGTGTTTTTGGAATGTTTTAATCTTGTTTTTCTTCTTCGTTCATCCTCAGATCAAAGTCCCGGTTTCTCTTACATCCTCAGATCAAGGTCCTAGTTTCTCTTACAAAGGACACCGTTGTTTGTAAGGCTGTTTCATCTCCATACAGCTTTTGTCTCATATCTGTCTCACGACGCCAGTATTGTTCTTTTTTATACTGCGTGATCGTGCAACTAGCAGGATGTATTTCACGGTCATGGTATGCTCCCAAAGTGGGCACCTGTCATCTGTCCCAATCCTCATTTTGTTGTAAAGATGACCCTTGAGTCTGTTATGTCCAGTTCTCAGTCTGAAGATGATGACTTGCTCTTCTCTAGTTAAGTTATAGTAGCTGTCTTCTTTTCGGAAGTCGGGGTGTTGATCAGCATATTTTACCCTGATGTTGGCTTTAATTATGGTCTTGGCCTCATTATATGTGATGCTCAGGTCTGTTAGTGGGGATGCTCCTCCACTCTTTGCTAGTTTGTCTGCAGCTTCATTGCCTTCAATATTCCAGTGGGATGGGATCCACTGTATGACCAACCTTGGGTGTTCTGCTGAGAGCTGTGTCAGGAAGAACAAACATTGCTCGAGATCTTCATCTTTGTGTTGTTTTAGCGCTGCTAATGCTGACACGGCATCAGTTAGGAATACTATGTTTTCTTGGTGGATATCTTTATCTTGGATTACAAGCTCAGCTGCGGCCTTCAGTGCCTCTGCTTCTGCATGGAAATTACTGGAGTATGTTCCCGTTGTTAATACTGGAGTATGTTCCCGTTGTTAATACTCGAGTTTTCTCTTCTCCATTCCTTAGTCTGTAATAGACCCCTCCACCTCCATCGGATGTGGCTTTGTTAGATGAGCCACCTGCAAAAACATGCAGGAAGTCTGTAATCATCACGTAGCATGCCCTTTGCAGGACGTCGCTCCCATCACAGCCCGTCTGAAAGAAACTCGATATTTTGTCAAATCTCCAGTCTATTCCAATGGCATGTTCAAGCAATCCTTGTTCAAGCAATCCTTGACAGGTTGATGTCATCGGCTTCTTGGTCTGTCCCATACCATCCATTACCGTTCTCTGGAAACCATTCTGCCCTATGCCCAACGCTTGTAGAATGTTTGTGTTCATCCTTTTTTCGGCCCACGATACATTTCAACTCGAAGGTCTCGATTCTCGATTCAGGCTTTGTGTAAATGTGCATGCTTCACATTCGTATGCTGCCATGGGAAACATACAGGTTACAAAATATTCACTTTTGTTGGTTTGCTGGTATTCTGCGATAGTCTCCTCAGGTTGTGTTCTCAATAAAGCATGTCAGTATTCTGCGATAGTCTCCTCAGGTTGTGTTCTCAATAAAGCTTGTCAGTATTCTGCGATAGTCTCCTCAGGTTGTGTTCTCAATAAAGCTTGTCAGTATTCTGCGATAGTCTCCTCAGGTAGTGTTCTCAATAAAGCTTGTCAGTATTCTGCTTTCGCTCACTAGTAGACGGGAGCGGCCAGGATGGAGACCACTGTACTAGGCTTCGGCGGGGGCAACGCAGACCATAGGTAGGAAGGTGAGTAGATGAGTAGGTGGGTAGGTAGGTAGGTGGGTAAGTCAGTAGGTGTGTGGGTAAGTGGGTGGGTAGATAGGCAGATGGGTAAGTCAGTAGGTGTGTGGGTAAGTTGGTGGGTAGATAGGCAGATGGGTAAGTCAGTAGGTGTGTGGGTAGGTAGATGGGTAAGTATGCCGATCGGTAGTTAGGTGAGTATATGGATAGGTAGGTGGGTATCGTGTGCCAATAAGGTATTGCCACTGACCAGATAAACATCTCCGTTTTCGTGGACGATATTGTCTTCTACGACACAGCCAAGCAGCGGGCTGGCTATGTCAAGGTGGATCAGACTAGCTCCATTTTGTGGGCCAGTGGCCCGGCTATGTCAAGGCAGACCAGACTAGCTCCATTTTGTGGACCAGTGGCCCGGCTATGTCAAGGCGGATCAGACTAGCTCCATTCTGTGGGCCAGTGGCCCGGATATGTCAAGGCGGATCAGACTAGCTCCATTCTGTGGGCCAGTGGCCCGGCTATGTCAAAGCGAACTAGACTAGCTCCATTCTGTGGGCCAGTGGCCCGGCTATGTCAAGGCGGATACTTCTTCTTCTTCTTCTTCTGCGTACACAGTCAGACAGTAACCATTATTTTCTCGAAAAAAGCAGCGGTCATCCTGAGACTCTCGCCACTACCATACAGCTTGTCTTGCAGTTCCACTGGCAATGGCCACATCTGCTCTCTCTGATCCTCGTATGTCGGGCAGTTCTGCAGCAGATGTTCAGTGGTCATTTTACCAGTACCGCACGGGCATTCGTCGGTACACCCTATCTTCAGTTTGTTGAATAGGTGGTACCTCAGTCTGTTGTGGCCAGTGCGAAGTCTGAAGACAACGACCTGCTCTCTTCGGTTCAACTGGTAATAGGCATCGTTTTTGGTGTAACCAGTATGTTCGGTTTCCCATTTGTTCATGTATCTGGCTTTGATAAGCCGTTTTGACTCTTCGTACGTCATACTGGTATCTGTTTGTGGTAGCCTTGCACCTTCTTTTGCCAGTCTGTCTGCCTCCTCGTTGCCTAGGATGTTGCAGTGTGACGGAACCCACTGTACCACCACCCTTTTTGGTGCGGACTGCTGGCACAGTTTGCAGAGTGCTGCTCTTAAGTCATTAAGCTCAGTGTTCTTCTGGCTTTTTAGCGCTGTGACTACTTCGAGAGCATCTGTCAGTAAGACTATATGGCTCTCATTTTCACTGTGTGTTGCCATTTCTTCCACTGCCGCCCTCAGTGCCTCTGCCTCTGCTCTGAAATTGCTTGTGTACTTACCAGTAGCGAATGACAGTGTTATATTTCTGCCATTTGGTAGGTTCAGGAATGCTCCTGCCCCTCCGTTCTGTGTAGTGTTTGTTACAGAACCGTCGGTGTATGCATAGGTCCAGTCCATGCTTGGGTAGCTTTTCGTTATGAAGCTTAGGGTAGTGTCTCTCCTTTCTTTCTCACTCTGGCAGTTTTTGTTTGCAATACCTGGTATATTTTCTACCACCTCTGGAAATATATCCTGCCTCCAAGTAGGTTTTCGTACAGTAGTGATGGGTTTTGGTGTTGTTAGTGCGTTTATGGGATCTTCGTGCATCTTTGCTTTGGCTATTTCTGCAAAGTTTCTCCGCTTCAGTTTCCCATTTCCCAGATTGTTTAGTCTCTGGTACATTGGATGGTCCGTCAGTCTTCGGAGTTTCTCTGACTGCAGCTGGGCTCTGCAGTCTCTTCTATCGGTCATGGATTGCAGTTTTGTAATCTTTTCAAGTTCTACAATTGGCGTTGACTTCATGCCACCTGTTATAATTCTCATGGCTTGGTTTTGAAGTTTGTTAACTTTATCGAAGTTCGCCTTCGCTGCTGTTGTCCATGCCGCAATGCCATACTCGAGAACTGGTCTCACTCTTCCAGTGTACAGTTTCTTTAGTATGCTTTCGTCTGCTCCCCAGCTTGTGCCAGCAAGTTTCCTCATGATCGCCATTCTTTCTCTGGCTTTCATTCGGTTTCTCTCAATCTGACTTTTCCATGTCATGCGCCGATCAAATGTGACTCCCAGATAGGTTGGGTTGTCGTTTGGCTGCAGGATTTTGCCATTTAGGCTTAATTTGGTACTTTGGGGTTTTAATGAGAGCGAGAATATTGTGCACGTGGTTTTCTCCTCGTTTATTTTGACCAGCCATGAGTTCGCCCACTCTTCCAGCGATGTTAGGGCCGTTTGCATCCGATTTCTTGCTATGGTGAGATTCTTTTCAGAGGTCCACATAGCCAGATCGTCTGCAAACATTGAGCTATGGACTCTTCTTGGTATATTCTCTGTAATATCGTTTATATATACCAGAAAGAGTGTGGGTGACAGTACTCCCCCTTGGGGTACTCCCTGCTCGAGTGTCACCTTTTTGCTCATCTGCCCTTGTACTTGGACTCTGGCCGTTCTTTGTTTGAGGTAGTGGTTGATCCACTTGTACATCTTCCCACAGACATCACTTCTTCTCAGCTTGACTCTAAGTCCATCCTTCCAGACTTTGTCAAATGCCTTTTCCAGATCCACCCAAACAGCTACTGTGTGCTTCTGTGCCTGGTAGGCATCTTCTATCTCCTGGGCTATGAGGATGACCTGGTCCTCAGTGGATCTGTGCTGTCTAAAGCCGGCTTGCTGTGGAATTAGAATTCGTTTTTCTTCCAGATGCCACATCAGTCTGGTGTTTATCATCCGTTCCATCAGCTTGCCGACACAGCTCAGTAGGCTTATGGGCCTGTATCCATTCGGATCTGTTTTATCCTTTCCTGTTTTTGGTACTGGTACCAGTATTGCATCCTTCCATGTCTGGGGTACAATACCCCTTTTCCAGCTTTGGTTCAGGACTGATAGTAGTTTTTTCTTCGCTGTTTGGCCCAGCCCCATCAGCATTTCGTTTGTTATCCCGTCTTTTCCGGGAGATTTCCTTTTCTTTAGTGTTCTCATAGCCTCTTCCATTTCGCGCATGGTTAGTTTGGCCATCATGTGCTCTTCAGGAGCCGTATTTATGTTTTCGTGTCCCTTTAGCTCTTCGCTAATGTCTGTATGCTTATCTGCAGGGACCTCGATGTGGTTTGCTCTGGCATAGTGATCGACAAAGGCGTTTGCGGCTTTCTTACCTGTGATCAAGTTCTCGCCCTGCTTGATAGTAATTTGTTTATTTGACGGGGTTTCGTCATTCATGGCTCTGACTAGCTTCCATAGCTTGTTCCCTTCTTTGTCCAGGTTTAAACTTTCCGTTTTATTTTTCCAACTTTCTCTTGCTGTTTGCTTGAGAGTGTGTTTGTACTTCGCCGTGGCGGCTTTGAGGGCGATGTTTGCCTCCATGGATTTTTCACGTTCTGCCACGTTCCTAGCATTTGTTACTGCATCTTCCACTTTCTGTAACTCATCATTCCAGTAGGGCTTATAGTTTTTCCTAGCTCCTCTTGGGATGGTTTCAGTGGCGGCTTGCATTATTGCCTTGCTTAGGCTCTCTACCATGGGCTTCATTTTGGTGTTTCGTGTGTTGATGGTTTCACACAGCCCATCTGTCAGGATTGCAAATCTGTCCCAGTCGGCTCGTTTGTAGTTCCAACGTGGGAGCGGTTTTGTTTCCTGTGGGCCTACTTCCATGTCAATGGTTAGCCTGATCGGCCTGTGGTCGCTACCTGCCAGTTGGTTTAGCACCTGGCGGTCTATTTTATAGTGTATGTCCTGTGTGGAGAAGGCCAAATCTGGAGTCGAGGTGGTATGCCATGTTCTTGAATAGAAGCTAGGGCTATCCTCCGGCCTATTGATTAGGGAGAGATTTGCATCTATCTCCCAATCTTCCACTTCGTCACCTCTGCTGTCTGTGTCAGAGTAGCCCCATCTCTCCGAGTGGCTGTTGAAATCTCCAACTACTATGCAGTTGGAGTCTCTGACCTCCATACTCGAGAGCGATAGGTCTCTGTTTGGTGGTCCGTACAGATTGAAAATGCGGAGCTTCGTCTCTTGAGCCATTATGTCAACTCCTACAATTTCTGCTTGTCCGGTGTGATTGACAGGTACCGCGCTACTCGGTATGCTGTTTCTGGTCAGTATCAGGACCCCTCCTTTGTGGCCTTCTCTATCTAGACGGAAGGTCTGGTATCCTCTGATTGAGAATTTATGGTTATTGTTGAGGTGCGTTTCCTGGATACATGCCACGTCAATCTTACCTTCATGCAGGTGGTGTGTTAGGGAAAGTTTTTTGTTAATGACTCCCTCCGCATTCCACTGTAATATTCTGAGGGTCTTGAAGTTTTGGCCAATAGACGTTTCCCCATAGCCATGTGCCTTGACTCCACGACACATGGGTGGGTGACCACCAGTAGTCAAGGGTGGGCCCCTTCGAGGCGTGAGGCCCGGCGCTATCGCTGCCTGGCGGGTCTCCTCAGGATGAGCGCCATACGTTTTTCGAATAGGTTGTACTGCCATCATACTGTGATTTACGTTGCACTGTTTTGTTAGGCTTGCGGCCCCGTGCATCCGATTTCAACAGGCGTTTCTGTAGGGATGCCCTCCTTAGCCTTTGGCTGTCCCCAGCCTATCTGCAAGGCAGCAGTTGTTTACGATCAGAGTTTTCTCTCCTATGGAAGTTGTCTTACCAGACTATCGAGTCTTCACTACTCGTGTCTATAGGGTGCAATGATGATATGTGATATATGAGATGGACTGGTTTACCCGGAAGAGAGGCAGTCCAGTGTGTCTGTATCCCAGGATCGTCACGTCCTGCCAGAAACGTAGCATTTGCATTTGAGTGGGGTATCTCTTTTTCCCTTTATTTTCTTGGCTTCTATGCAGGGATGGTACGCCTAGCATTCCCCGCCACCTGGGGTGTTGACACAGTGGGGCAGGTGTGCAATGTCCGCTGGTCTGCATCTCTTCTGCGTCCAGTATGATAGTTATATGGCTGATAACGTACAGACAAGGCGGATACGACTAGCTACATCTGATATGCACGACCTCCGATGTGTATGTAGTAACGACTAATTTTCCTTTAAAAACAAAAATCAGCATCTACCAGTCTTGGGTGGTTCCAGTATTGGGTGGTTCCAGTCTTGGGTGGTTCCAGTATTGGCTGCTTCCAGTTTTGGCTGGTTCCAGCCTGAGTGGTTCCAGACTTGGGAGGTTCCAGTCTTGGGTGGTTCCAGCCTGAGTGGTTCCAGTCTTGGGTGATTCCAGTCTTGGGTGGTTCTAGTCTTGGGTGGTTACAGTCTTGGGTGGTTTCAGTCTTGACTGCGTCCAGTCTTGGGTGGTTACAGCCTTGGGTGGTTCCAGTTTTGGGTGGTTACAGCCTTGGGAGGTTCCAGTTTTGGGTGGTTCCAGTCTTGCTTTACGGTCCGGAAGGCTGGACATTACTCAAACATGACATGTCAAGAACAGAGGCTGTCTACATGGGCAACCAGAGGCGTGTCCTGGTTAGCCGACATCGTGACAACCATCGCAACGGGAGGTCTTATCTAAAACATGTCTCCGCCAAATGTCGAAGACACTGAACCGTCGCCAGGTTTCTTTGCCCGATCATATCATACGCCTGGAACAGGAAACACTGGACCGTCGCCGAGTTTCCTTGTCCGGTCATATCATACGGCTGGACCAGGAAACACTGGACCGTCGCCGAGTTTCTTAGTCCGGTCATATCATACGGCTGGACCAGGAAACACTGGACCGTCGCCGAGTTTCTTTTTCCAATCATATCATACGCCTGGACCAGGAAACAATGGACAGCAAGATACTTCACAGGTCGTTCCTCAGACTTCCCTTGACCTGCTGGAGACGCAGAAAATGTTGTTCCCGCATAGTATGATTCCAGTGTATAGCAGCATCTCCCTCCTCTCTGGACTAGGTCTGGAGCCATGTATGTGGTCCGATCGGCGCAGCAGACCTCAAGCGCCAAAGCGAACTTATTATCAATGAAAACAAGAAACACAAAACATAGAAGACTTCTCAGTCTGCAAAAGCTGGGTCAAACTGGAGAGCGAATGAAACAACGCTAAACAACGCTAAACAACGCTAAGCAATGATTAAGAACGTCTATAATGGACTAATAAGACCAATAGTCGACTATGGATCAGCAGCATTGTTCACAACAGTCACATCACGCCTACAGACGTGAGATGAGGTACACAACAGTCATATAATTTATATATATATATATATATGTATATCCCACAACCTTCCCCACAACCTTTCCCACAACCATGCCCACAACCATCAACTTATAAATCAGTATTGGTAATAGCTATAAATAGATTCTCCCAAAACAGACGGTAACAAATCAACTTTTATATTCATCAATTTGTAAATCAGTTGAGTCAGTCATTGACCTGCCATGAGTCACAATCTGTACTCGTACACTTCAATCATTGACCTGCCATCAGCCATCCTCTGTACTCGTACACTTCAATCATTGACCTGCCATAAGTCATCCTCTGTAGTAATACACTTCAATCAAACATTTTCAACAGTCTTTAACTCTCTGGAATGAATTCCCTCACCATTTCGTCACGGGAAGGAAGGAATGTGATCTCTGTAACCGGACATGAATACAAGGAATGACTACTAATGAAGGATGTACATGGGGCTAGCAAGCTAATTATGTAACACAGATGGTGAGTTAAAAGCAGATATAACTATAGTGTCTTCATAGGCGTGGGTAGGCGTATGGGGAAGGTGGGTAGGGGTATGGGGTAGGTGGGTAGGGGTATGAGGGGGTGGGTAGGGGTATGGAGGAGTGTGGTAGGGGTATGAGGGGGTGGGTAGGGGTATGGGAAGGTGGGTGGTAGGGGTATGAGGGGGTGGGTAGGGGTATGGAGGAGGGTGGTAGGGGTATGAGGGGGTGGGTAGGGGTATGGAGGAGGGTGGTAGGGGTATGAGGGGATGGGTAGGGGTATGGGGAAGGTGGGTAGGGGTATGGAGGGGGTGGGAATGGGTATGGAGGGAGGTGGGTAGGGGTATGGAGGAGTGGGTAGGGGTATAGAGGGGGTGAGTAGGGGTATGGAGGGGTGGGTAGTGGTATGGAGGGGGTGGGTAAGGGTATGGAAGGGAATGGGTAGTAGTATGGAGGGGGCAATTGGGTAGGTGACAACGTTAGGGTGGGGGTTCGAGGAGAGGAGGGGGACAACTGTAGGGTGTGGGGTAGTGGTCGGGGGTACGTGCGGGGTAGCGGACAACTGTGCGGTGGATGACGCTACTGGAAGGACTAGGGTTAGGAGACATCTTTAATGGTTGGTGTGCGGGTGTGGTGGGGTTAGAGATCAATTATGTGGGGTGGGAGGTGGGGGTGTGGCTAGAGATAAGATATGTTGGGTGGGAGGTGGGGGTGAGGTTAGAGATCAATTATGTGGAGTGGGAGGTGGGGGTGTGGCTAGAGATACATTTTTGGGGGCGGGTGGTGGGGGTGAGGAGATGTAATACGTAATAAGTTGCTAGATGAAGGCAAGAATTTTAACATTATACATTCACTCAAATATGATTCACTTCCTGCATTCACTCAAATATGATTCACTTCCTGCATTCACTCAAATATGATTCATTTCCTGCATTCACTCAAATATGATTCACTTCCTGCATTCACTCAAATATGATTCACTTCCTGCATTCACTCAAATATGATTCACTTCCTGCATTCACTCAAATATGATTCATTTCCTGCATTCACTCAAATATGATTCACTTCCTGCATTCACTCAAATATGATTCATTTCCTGCATTCACTCAAATATGATTCATTTCCTGCATTCACTCAAATATGATTCATTTCCTGCATTCACTCAAATATGATTCATTTCCTGCATTCACTCAAATATGATTCATTTCCTGCATTCACTCAAATATGATTCATTTCCTGCATTCACTCAAATATGATTCACTTCCTGCATTCACTCAACTATGATTCACTTCTTGCATTCACTCAACTATGATTCACTTCCTGTATTCACTCAATTATGCTTCACTTGTTACATTCACTCAACTATGCTTCACTTATTATATTCATTGAAATATGATTCACTTCTTGCATTCACTCAACTATGATTCACTTCCTGCATTCACTCAACTATGATTCACTTCTTGCATTCACTCAAATATGATTCACTTCCTGTATTCACTCAATTATGCTTCACTTGTTACATTCACTCAACTATGCTTCACTTATTACATTCATTGAAATATGATTCACTTCTTGCATTCACTCAACTATGATTCACTTCTTGCATTCACTCAACTATGATTCACTTCTTGCATTCACTCAACAATGATTCACTTCTTGCATTCACTCAACAATGATTCACTTCTTGCATTCACTCAACTAGAACTCGCTTCAAAGAGCCGTCCATCTCTGACATCTCTGCAAACATATGACTTGCACTAATCCCAAAGACAACATCAACAACCTGACATGGAGAGATCAAAGCACCAACTTGGCACTCAACACATACAACTTAACAGTCACTTGAACAGAATCCAACCAGGACTTGGCACTCAACACATACAACTTAACAGTCACTTGAACAGAATCCAACCAGGACTTGGCACTCAACACATACAACTTAACAGTCACTTGAACAGAATCCAACCAGGACTTGGCACTCAACACATACAACTTAACAGTCACTTGAACAGAATCCAACCAGGACTTGGCACTCAACACATACAACTTAACAGTCACTTGAACAGAATCCAACCAGGACTTGGCACTCAACACATACAACTTAACAGTCACTTGAACAGAATCCAACCAGGACTTGGCACTCAACACATACAACTTAACAGTCACTTGAACAGAATCCAACCAGGACTTGGCACTCAACACATACAACTTAACAGTCACTTGAACAGAATCCAACCAGGACTTGGCACTCAACACATACAACTTAACAGTCACTTGAACAGAATCCAACCAGGACTTGGCACTCAACACATACAACTTAACAGTCACTTGAACAGAATCCAACCAGGACTTGGCACTCAACACATACAACTTAACAGTCACTTGAACAGAATCCAACCAGGACTTGGCACTCAACACATACAAATTAACAGTCACTTGAACAGAATCCAACCAGAACATACTCCAGAGTGCCGACTGTGCACTCATCCCAGAGTGCCGACTGTGCACACATCCCAGAGTACCGGCTGTGCACACATCCCAGAGTACCGGCTGTGCACACATCCCAGAGTGCCGACTGTGCACACATCCCAGAGTACCGGTTGTGCACACATCCCAGAGTGCCGACTGTGCACACATCCCAGAATACTGGCTGTGCACACATCTCAGAGTACCGACTGTGCACACATCCCAGAGTGCCGGCTGTGCATACATCCTAGAGTGCCGGCTGTGCACACATCTCAGAGTGTCGGCTGGGCACACATCCCAGAGTGCCGGCTGTGCACACATCCCAGAGTGCCGGCTGTGCACACATCCCTATGAAACTGTTGAGCACCATCTAGCTGAATGTCTGGCCCTTGCCGGTGTTAGGAAAGAGCTCCCCCTCCCAGGCCAGGCAACTGACACTTTGTACGGAACTAAACAACAGCTTACAAACACTATCTGGCACTGGGCCAAAGGGCAGGAGCCCAAAGGCTGCTGTATTAATAACTAATCAACCAACCAACCATCTCTGATATGACGTTTGACAATTATTGCAGTTTATAAAGTATTGTTTCATAAATCATTTGGTACAATCAAGAACACTCAGAGGTCTAGCTCAGCTGATAATCATTCACTAAAACATCAGTTCGCAATCATTCAATCAGATATTAGCTCACAATCATTCACTCAAACATCAGCTCGCAATTTCAATCAGATATCAGCTCACAATCATTCACACAAACATCAGCTCGCAATCATTCAATCAGATATCAGCTCACAATCATTCACACAAACATCAGTTCGCAATCATTCAATCAGATATTAGCTCACAATCATTCACTCAAACATCAGCTCGCAATTTCAATCAGATATCAGCTCACAATCATTCACACAAACATCAGCTCGCAATCATTCAATCAGATATCAGCTCACAATCATTCACACAAACATCAGTTCGCAATCATTCAATCAGATATTAGCTCACAATCATTCACACAAACATCAGCTCGCAATCATTCAATCAGATATCAGCTCACAATCATTCACACAAACATCAGCTCGCTATCATTCAATCAGAAGTCTAGCTCAGCGTATGTAATGTTCATGTCGACCCCAAAATCCAAGGACCATGGCTCACTCAGAGCTCTGATAAACTCCCGTGTGCTCTGTCTCGTGGCCATCGTAATCCGCCAGTACAAGGGGGATCCGTCGGCCTGACTGAACAGTTCCAGTCGAACCTTCTTCATGGTGGTATGGCAGACTTCCTGTTTCAGAAAAAAAACCAAATGTCGGAGTTTTCTATGTGTCACATGATTGTTCCAGGTGAATTAACTCTCTAAATTAAATAATGTTTTCACAGAACCCAGGAGACGACTACTATTTTTTTAATTCGTTTTCTTTGGTTATCCAAAGTAATTCCCTAAATAAATTGTAAGTTTTCTAGACTTAACCATGATCGTGATGTGGTCATTTCAGTTCAGTGCAAGTACTAAATCAATTTTTATGTTCAGTTAATATCGATGTCCAACTTTGCTTTCTCTCCTGACTGGATGGTACAATCTTGCAGACTTTGTCTTGACTTCTGACGGGATGGTACAATCTTGCAGACTTTGTCTTGACTTCTGACGGGATGGTACAATCTTGCAGACTTTGCTTTCTCTCCTGACTGGATGGTACAATCTTGCAGACTTTGCTTTGCCTTCCGACAGGATGGTACAATATGCTAGACTTTGTCTTGACTTCTGACGGGATGGTACAATTTGCGAGACTTTGTCTTGACTTCTGACGGGATGATACAATTTGCCAGACTTTGTCTTGACTTATGACGGAATGTTACAATTTGCCAGACTTTGCCCTGTGTCCTGGTTAGATGGTAGAATCTAGCAAGATTATGGTTGTCTTCGGCCCTAGTGCACAATAAGTAAGAGCCGGCCTCTTGCCTAGATCGTCCCAACCTGCTAGTGTTGTCAGATCCATTTTTTCATTTGATGGTCCCATTGATAGCATTATTTACGTGTGACATCGTCACTTCCGTCAAAGTTATCCTGCATAATTGGAGATTTTTCAAAGTGGATAAATGTCCAGGTCAAGATGGTATTCATCCCAAATTGCTGTATGAAATTAGAGACCAATTAGCAAAACCATTGGCTATATTATGTTCTCAACCACTTAAAAAAGGGATTGTTCCACGGGATTGGAAAGATGCAGGAGTAATCCCCTTATTCAAAAACGGCCAAAAATCAGATCCAGCAAATTATAGACCTGTGAGTTTAACGAGCATAGTCTGTAAATTGTTAGAGTCACTAATAAAAAAAATCATTGTAATGCATTTAGACAAGTTTAATCTAATCATAATTAGTCAGCATGGGTTTTCCAAAAGTAGATCGTGTTTAACAAATCCATTAGAATTCATGGAGGAGGTTGCTAAAATGATAGATAAAGGGGAGCCAGTGGATATTATTTATCTAGATTTTGCAAAGGCCTTTGATAGAGTACCTCATCGAAGATTATTTAGAAATTAAAATCACATGGAATAGGTGGGGAAGTTGCCAAATGGATTGAAAATTGGTTAACAGGAAGAAAGCAGAGGGTGGGCATAAATAAGGAGTACTCTGAGTGGTGTGAAGTAAAAAGTAGAGTGCAAAAGAGCTCGGTTTTGGGACAAAGATTGTTCTAGATATATGTAAACGATGTCGATATTAATTTGCGATCCATGATTGCAAAATTTGCTGATTACATAAACCTATGAAAAACAGAAGTGGATATGTTTAGGTCTGATTTAGATCAAATTCGAGAATAGTTTCGAAGTTGTCAAATCGAGTTTAATGTAGAGTCATCCTCATGGGTAGATCAAACATGGGACGTAATTACAAAATGGGAGAGAACAATATTAGAATGATAGATAAGGAAAGGGACCTAGGGTTTATAAAAGATCGTACAGGTAATGTGAGTCGTAGAGGAGATATAAACATGCTGGAAAGGATACAAACAGAGCGACAAAGCTGATAGTGGGATTCCAGAATTACAGTTATGAGGAAAGACTTAGAAAAACCGGCCTACAGTGTCTAGAAGAGAGAAGAATTCGTGGTGACTTAATACAGGTTTATAAGATGATCAGAGGAATGGATAAATTGGACTATAACAAGTTTTTTTCAAAATACAGCCACCCACAATAACAAGAGGGCACCGCTACACATTAACTAAAGAGAGGTCTAGATTAGATATTAGGAAATATTTTTTTAGTCAATGAGTGGTGAATGTGTGGAATGCATTTCCACAGGAAGTAGTGGAGGCAAAGACAATTAATGCATGTAAGAATAGAATAGATGCGCATATATTTTAGAGATTTTAGCAAGGTAATGTAACTGAAACTGGTGTACAAGTCTCTGCAGAGTCTTCTAAAGCAGTATAAAAACGTTAAGTTAAGTTAAGGTGTTATGTTTTTGTTTATGTGACCAAAATTTCTGAATTGTCTGACTTTGACTTCATTATTCCATCCTCTAATGTTTCAATAACTTCTTTTTTATTTTCCTTTTCTTTCAGAAACTGCTAGCGTACTCGCAGTATGATGACGTCACAATTTAAAAGAAGAAAGTATGGTGCTCATCCTGTGGAGTCCCAGCGGGCAGCGAGAGTGCCAGGCCCAACGCCTCGAAGGAGCCCACCCGATGGTACTGGTGGTCACCCACCCATGTGCTGTGGAGTCAAGGCACATGGAGATGGGGCAAGAGCTATTGACCGAAAACCCAAGACCCTAAAATACTACAGTGGAAAGCGGAGGGAGTCCTTAACAAAAAGGTTTCTCTAACAAATCGCCTATACGAAGGTAAGATAGACGTGGCATGTATCCAAGAAACGCACCTCAACAAAAACCACAGATTTTCAATGAGACAGCAGAGGGGATGAAGTGGAAGACTGGGAGATAGACACAAATCTCTATCTTATCAATAGGCCGGACGACAGCCCTAGCTTCTATTCTAGAACATGGCATACCACCTCCACTCCAGACCTGGCCTTCTCCACGGGGGATATTCATCACAAAATAGATCGTCAGGTGCTCGATCAATTGGCAGGTGGCGACCACAAGCCAATTGGGCTAGATATTGACATGGAAGTAGGACCCAGGAAATAAAACCGCTGCCACGTTGGAACTATAAACGAGCCGACTGGGACAGATTTGCAATGCTGATAGATGGACTGTGTGAAACCATCAACACACGAAAAAACAATATGAAACCTATGGTGGAAAGCCTAAGCAAAGCAATACTGCAAGCAGCCACCGAGACCATCCCAAGAGGGGCAAGGAAAAACTACAAGCCATATTTGAATCGTGAACTGCAGAAAGCTGAGGATGAAGTCTCAAACGCTAGGAACACGGCAGAAAGAGAGAGAGAGAGAGAGAGAGAGAGAGAGAGAGAGAGCAATCTATTGAAGCAATTATCTCCCTCAAGGCCATCACGGAGCAATGCAAAAGATCAACGAACCAAACAACAAGAGACGAGAAAAACAAAAAAATTAAGAAGGGAACAAACTATGGAAATTAGTCAGAGCCATGAATGACGAAATACAATTAAATAAACAAATTACCATCAAGCAGGGCGACAACATGCATACTGGAAAAAAAAAGCAGCAAACGCCTTCATAGAACATTATGCCAGAGAAAACCACATTGATGTCCCTACAGACAGGCATACAGACATTAGTGAAGAACAAAAGAGCCACGACAACATCAAGATTGCACCAGAGGAGCACATGTTGGCAAAACTAACCATGAACTAAAGAAATCGCCCGGAAAAGATGGTGTAACAAATGGAATGCTGATGGGGTTGGGCCAAACAGCAAAGAGGAAGTTACTAGCAGCTCTGAACTAAAGCTGGAAAAGGGGAATTGTACCGCAGGCATGGAAAGATGCTATATTTATACCAGTGCCAAAGAAAATAAAAGATAGAACAGATCCAAATGGATACAGGCCTATCAGTCTACTAAGCTGTGTAGATAAACTGATGGAGCGTATGATAAACACCAGACTGATGTGGCACCTGGAAAAAAAACACATACTAATTCCACAGCAAGCAGGATTTAGACAACACAGATCAACGGAGGACCAGATCACTCTTATAGCCCAGGAAATAGAGGGTGCTTACCAAGAGAAAAAGCATACAGTAGCGGTTTGGGTGGACTGAGAGAAGGCATTTGACAAGGTGTGGAAAGAAGGACTTAAAGTCAAGCTACGAAGAAGTGAAGTTTCTGGAAAAATGTACAGATGGATCAGCCACTACCTCGAAAACAGAACAGCCAGAGTCCAAGTACAAGGGCAGATGAGCAAAAAGATGGCACTGGAGCAAGGAGTACCCCAAGGGGGAGTACTGTCACCCTCACTTTTTCTGGTGTATATAAAAAATATCATAGAGAATATACCGAGAAAAGTCCACAGCTCCATGTTTGCAGACGACCTGGCTATGTGGACCTCTGGAGAAAATCTCACCGTAGCAAACAATCGGATGCAGCAGACCCTGACATCGCTGGAGGAGTGGGCGAACTCATGGCTGATCAAAATAAATGAAGAAAAAACAACATGTACGATATTCTCGCTTTCAAATAAACCGCAGAACACCAAAATAAGTCTTAACGGCAAATATCTGCGGCCAAACGACAACCCAAACTACCTGGGAGTCACATTTGATCGGCGCATGACATGGAAAAGTCAGATCGAGAGAAACCGAATGAGAGCCAGACAAAGAATGGCAATCATGAGGAAACTTGCTGGCACAAGCTGGGGAGCAGACGAAATAATACTTAAGAAACTGTACACTGGAAGAGTGAGACCAGTTCTCGAGTATGGCATTGCGGCATGGACAACAGCAGCAAAGGCGAACTTAGCAAACTTCAAATCCAAGCCATGAGAGTTATAACAGGAGGCATGAAGTCAACGCCAATTGTAAAACTTGAAAAGATTACAAATCTGCCATCCATGACCGACAGAAGAGACTTCAGAGCCCAGCAGCAAGCAGAGAACCTCAGAAGACTGACAGACCATCCAATGCATCAGAGACTAAATAGATTTGGAAATTGGAAACTAAAGTGGAGAAACTTTGCAGAAATAGCCAAAGCAAAGATGAGCAAAGACCCTGTGAACAACAAAACAACACCAAAGCCCATCCCTACTGTACGCAAACCCACATGGAAGCAGCAAATCATTCCGGAGGTGGTAGAAAATATACCAGCCATTGGAAACAAGAACAGCCAGACTGAAAAAGAAAAAAGAGACATAACCCTGAGGTACATAGAGGAAAACTACCTAAGCATGGACTGGACCCATGCATACACCGACGGTTCTGTAACAAACACAACACAGAATGGAGGGGGAGGGGTATTCCTGAGCCTACCAAATGGTAGAAAAATAACACTGTCAGTGGCAACTGGAAAATTCTCCAGCAATTTCAGAGCGGAGGCAGAGGAACTGAGGGCTGTAGTAAAAGCAATGCTGACAGGCGAAAGCAATGAAAGCCAGATAGTCCTGTTTACAGATGCCCTGTCCGTGGTTACGGCACTAAAAAGCCATAACAATACAGAACTAAATGATTTAAGAGCAGTACTCTGTCAACTATGCCAGCAGTCCGCACCAAAAAGAGTAGTGGTACAGTGGGTTCCATCCCACTGTAACATCCAAGGCAACGAGGAGGCAGACAGACTGGCAAAAAAAGGTGCAAGACTACCACAACCAGATTCTAGTGTGACCTACGAAGAGTCAAAAAGGCTTATTAGAGCTAGATACATGACCAAATGGGAAACAGAACATACTGGCTACACAAAAAACGATGCATATTACCAGTTCAACAGAAGAGAGCAGGTCGTGGTCTTCAGACTTCGCACTGGCCACAATAGACTGAGGTACCACCTATTCAACAAATTGAAGATAGGTGGCACTGACGAATGCATCTGTGGTACAGGGAACATGCCCGCTGAACATCTGCTGCAAAATTGCCCGACATACGAGGACCAGAGAAAGATGTGGCCATCACCAGTGGCAACACTAGACAAGTTCTATGGCAGTGTCGACAGCCTCAGGATGACCGCTGCTTTCTTCGAACAAATACAAGTTGACGTCTGACAGCGTACGAAGAAGAAGAAGAAGAAGAAGAAGAAGAAGAAGAAGAAAAAGAAGAAGAAGAAGAAGAAGAAGAAGAAGAAGAAATAATAGCTTGCAAATAAAAGAGCCAGTCCGTACCATGGAAGCCACGTTATTGACCCTCTCTCTCTCCAGGACCATGAACTGTCTACCCACCGTCTCCACTGTTATGGGCGCCTGCAGGCGGGGCTGGGGCCACTGGTGGTTAGCGAGTACCTGGCAGACGTCACACGAGGTGACAGCCAGGCTGACTGGGAACTGCTTCTCATTACCTGTCGACGATATCATCCAAACATCACAAGTTATTTCATCGTGGCTACAGCAGTTGGAAGGCTCGCAGCGTCTTAGAGAGAGGACAGATACCTCTACTGAACACCCAGAGGACGCACATATCCTACATTCATTCACCTCACCTCACCTCATCTGAACTCACATCATCTTCCCTCATCTCCCCTCATCTCAACTCACATCACTTCACACCACCTCACCTCACCTCATCTGAACTCACCTCATATTCCCTCACCTCACCGTATCTCAACTCAATTCATCTCAACCCACCTCTCCTCCCCTCAACTCACCTCACTTAACCTTACATTATCACAACTCACATCACATCACCTCACCTCACTTCATCTCAGCTCACTTTATCTCAGCTCACATCACATCACCTATCTTCATCTCAACTTACCTGATCTTCCCTCAAATCACCTTATCTCAACTCACATCCCATCCCCACACGTCACCTCACCTCACCTCACCTCATCTTACCTCACCTCACCTCATCTTACCTCACCTCACCTCATATTACCTCACCTCACCTCACCTTATCTCGACTCACATCACCTCACCTCATCTTACCTCACCTCACCTCATCTTACCTCACCTCACCTCACCTTATCTCGACTCACATCACCTCACCTCACCTCATCTTACCTCACCTCACCTCATCTTACCTCACCTCACCTCACCTTATCTCGACTCACATCACCTCACCTCACCTCATCTTACCTCACCTCACCTCATCTTACCTCACCTCACCTCACCTTATCTCGACTCACATCACATCACCTCACCTTACCTCATATCAACTCATCTCTTCTTTCCTCACCTATCCTCATCTTTCCTCATCTCAACTTAAACTCACATCACCTTACTTATCCTTATCTCAACTCACATCCCCTCATCTCGCCTTATCTCAACTCACATCCCCTCATCTCGCCTTATCTCAACTCACATCCCCTCATCTCGCCTTATCTCAACTCACATCACATCCCCACACCTCACCTCACATCACCTAAACCTAACCTTACCTTATCTCAACTCACCTCACCTCACCTAACCTTATATCAAATCATATCACATCATTTCACCTCACATCATCTCAACTCACCTCATATTCCCTCAGCTCACCTAACCTTATCTCAATTTACATCACCGTACTTCACATCACCTCACCTTAAATTACTTAACCTCACCTAACCTTATCTCAACTCGCATCACCCGAACTTATCTCCACTCACCTCACCTCACCTAATCTTATCTCAACTCACATCACCTCACCTGAACTCTCATCACCTCACATCACCTCAACCTCAACTCATACAAGTAGACAGCACAATGAAATAATCAACACTTTTTTCCCCACCCCCTACCCCTACGCCCGCCCGCCCTGCCCCAACCAAACCTCCTCATACCTGAGACACTAACAACATTTATAACAGCACCCAACCCTCCCCCCCCCCCCCCCCCGCCCCCTTTCAGTCATCGTGGAAAGCAAAGTTTACGCCACAGATATTGACAAATTGTAACCAAAGGGCTGTGGACACTACATAAGTTTCAGAACCCTTGCTATTATCAAGCATTTATAGATCGGTTCTTTGATGTTTGAACTCTCATGGCCCAAATATGTAAATCAAGACGAACGGCGAGCAGAGAAAGAAAATGTGGCAGTACAGTAATTGTGATTCACACCCCTATGTTGTTCCAGGCCGACGTCGAACTGCAGTCCCGGTAGATCAGAGAATGGCGAGATATCACCTCTAAGCGTATCAGAGTGGTCGCTAGAATTACTGCAGGAGTTTTCGAGCGTCCTAAGTGGCGTTAGATCATCCTTTGTCTCGTTTGATGAGCCTCATTTGTCATTAGTCAGAGTCGATAGTGCAATTAAGGAAACTATTGAGGAGTTTGTCTGCGACTAGGGAAGGCAATCGGCAACATTGAGGAGTGTATCTGCGACTAAGGAAGGCCATCGGCAACATTGGGGAGTTTGTCTGCAACTAGGGAAGGCAATCGGCAACATTGAGGAGTGTATCTGCGACTAGGGAAGGCCATCGGCAACATTGGGGAGTTTGTCTGCAACTAGGGAAGGCAATCGGCAACATTGAGGAGTGTATCTGCGACTAGGGAAGGCAATCGGCAACATTGAGGAGTTTGTCTGCGAGCAGGAAAGGCAATCGGCAACATTGAGGAGTTTGTCTGCGACTAGGGAAGGCAATCGGCTACATTGAGGAGTTTGTCTGCGAGCAGGGAAGGCAATCGGCAACATGTCACAGAACCGGTACGGGAAGAAACATACAGAAATACAGATTAACAATACGTTGTTAGGAAGACATTTGTGGTTGTGATGTTGGACAGTCATTGAGTAGTTGAGAAAAGAGAGAGCGGTCGTTTCTTCAAAGACAATGACAGCCGCAGATATAAAAGTCAACCAGAATTAACCCAAGTAAGCACCGGGGAAGAACGAAGACGCAGGTCAATACTAAGAGTTCTTCACACAGTTTGATCACGAAACTAGTAAGACTTTTAATAGATTAAGCCTTTGGTTAGCGCATTGAGCAGGACACAATAGAGAGTCCTTCCTCTTTGACTGAAAGTTCAACGAATATCTCGCCCATTAAGTAGTCCACAATTATTCCTAAGTTCAACGAATATCTCGCCCATTAAGTAGTCCACAATTATTCCTACGTTCAACGAATATCTCGCCCATTAAGTAGTCCACAATTATTCCTAAGTTCAACGAATATCTCGCCCATTAAGTAGTCCACAATTATTCCTAAGTTCAACGAATATCTCGCCCATTAAGTAGTCCACAATTATTCCTAAGTTCAACGAATATCTCGCCCATTAAGTAGTCCACAATTATTCCTAAGTTCATCGAATATCTCGCCCATTAAGTAGTCCACAATTATTCCTAAGTTCAACGAAGAGGAGAGAGTGCCAATTGCTACACATTTACCTCTCGTGGCTGTACAGAAACACCGCAAGATATCTCTGAAGGTATACAAGTGTAGGATAGAGTTAGGAGCAGCACATGTATTTGAGACAGCTGAGTGCTGACAAAGATATGGCATTCTCAAATACTTCCACGATATTTGACTAGTGCTTGTGCACCAATTGTTCGGCCGTTACAGTTAGGGGCTAGTTGTTGTTTGTGAATGAACACGATGAGTCGGTTACCTATTTGTGCCCCATGAAAGGGCCTTAAGTGGCGGGTAGCAATAGCTGTTCTCATATCCCGAGCGTGCTGATGAAGGTAGAACAGGGTCCTCCGTGCGGTTGTGCTATGCTTGGCTTCATCTGCGTGTCACTCACTACTACGGGGATCAGGTCCATGCCTTACCTCGTTAGCAAGGCTGCAATGAAGACACCCCGTTTCCACGACGGGTTACCAGGAAGCCGAGGTGAGGGTCTTGGCGAGTGTGTTTAGCCTGACCTGACTAACATGTCTGATCAGTGTGTTTAGCCTGACCTGACTAACATGTCTGATCAGTGTGTTTAGCCTGACCTGACTAACATGTCTGATCAGTGTGTTTAGCCTGACCTGACTAACATGTCTGATCAGTGTGTTTAACCTGACCTGACTAACATGTCTGATCAGTGTGTTTAACCTGACCTGACTAACATGTCTGATCAGTGTGTTTAGCCTGACCTGACTAACATGTCTGATCAGTGTGTTTAGCCTGACCTGACTAACATGTCTGATCAGTGTGTTTAGCCTGACCTGACTAACATGTCTGATCAGTGTGTTTAGCCTGACCTGACTAACATGTCTGATCAGTGTGTTTAGCCTGACCTGACTAACATGTCTGATCAGTGTGTTTAGCCTGACCTGACTAACATGTCTGATCAGTGTGTTTAGCCTGACCTGACTAACATGTCTGATCAGTGTGTTTAGCCTGACCTGACTAACATGTCTGATCAGTGTGTTTAGCCTGACCTGACTAACATGTCTGATCAGTGTGTTTAGCCTGACCTGACTAACATGTCTGATCAGTGTGTTTAGCCTGACCTGACTAACATGTCTGATCAGTGTGTTTAGCCTGACCTGACTAACATGTCTGATCAGCACATTTTACCAGATGAAACTCTTTTCTTCCTCCTCGCAGGAGACAGTCAGTCTTGCAGTCTCCGTCAATACTAGCCATGTGTTTGTGGAGAGTTAATGTCAGTGTGACACGGTTGTGAAGAGTTAATGTCAGTGTGGCACGGTTGTGGAGAGTTAATGTCAGTGTGGCACGGTTGTGGAGAGTTAATGTCAGTGTGGCACGGTTGTGGAGAGTTAATGTCAGTGTGGCACGGTTGTGAAGAGTTAATGTCAGTGTGGCACGGTTGTGAAGAGTTAATGTCAGTGTGGCACGGTTGTGAAGAGTTAATGTCAGTGTGGCACGGTTGTGGAGAGTTAATGTCAGTGTGGCACGGTTGTGGAGAAGTATAGATATTGAAGTGGGTTTATAGAGCAGCAGATGTTGAAGTGGGTTTATAGAGCAGCAGATGTTGAAGTGTGTTTATAGAGCAGCAGATGTTGAAGTGTGTTTATAGAGCAGCAGATGTTGAAGTGTGTTTATAGAGCAGCAGATGTTGAAGTGGGTTTATAGAGCAGCAGATGTTGAAGTGTGTTTATAGAGCAGTAGATGTCCACATGTGTATATAGAATACCAGATGTACACATGTGTATATAGAATAGCAGATGTACACATGTGTATATAGAATAGCAGATGTACACATGTGTTTATAGAACAGCAGATGTACACATGGGTATATAGAACAGTAGAGGTACAAATGTGTATATAGAACAGCAGATGTACACATGTGTATATAGAACAGTAGATGTACACATGTGTATATAGAACAGTAGGTATTCCTCATGAGCTAACTCTACCCAAGCCACCCTAACCCCCTCCTCAACAAAGCCCACCTGGCAGCCACACACTTAAAGCCCATCCAACCTCTCTTAACGACTGTCCCTCCTCTCGACAAAGCCCCGCCCCCATCACATCACAAAGGTCCTATCTTACCTCTCTCGACAAAGCCCCGCCCCGATCACATCACAAAGATCCTATCCTACCTCTCTCGACAAAGCCCCGCCCCCATCACATCACAAAGATCCTATCCTACCTCTCTCGACAAAGCCCCGCCCCCATCACATCACAAAGGTCCTATCTTACCTCTCTCGACAAAGCCCCGCCCCCATCACATCACAAAGATCCTATCCTACCTCTCTCGACAAAGCCCCGCCCCCATCACATCACAAAGATCCTATCCTACCTCTCTCGACAAAGCCCCGCTCCCATCACATCACAAAGATCCTATCCTACCTCTCTCGACAAAGCCGATACAATAAAATAGCAACTTCTGTTCCGGGTTGACCTTCAAGATCACATCCAGGTCAACGTTGTTCAGCGTTACCTGATCGATGTCCTCATTGACAACCACATGGGAGTTGATGCAGTGGCGGACCGCAAACTTGCACAGGCTGCCTGAAAGCAGGTCAACATTGATGACAGCAAGAAAGAAGAACAATAACTTGGCAATTCTGGGTTAACAAATAGCAGACGTGGAGATTTCATGAGGTTTGTGTCAACTAACTGCCCTGCTCGTCTGGGAGTTCATGGCTCTTAGATAGGTCAAGGCATTCATAGAGACCTTGGGCTCATGACCTTGAGATAGGTCAAGGCATGCATAGAGACTTTAGGCTCATGACCTTGAGATAGGTCAAAGCCTTCATAGAGACCTTTGGCTCATGACCTTGAGATAGGTCAAGGCATTCATAGAGACCTTGGGCTCATGACCTTGAGATAAGTCAAGACATTCATAGAGACCTTGGGCTCATGACCTTGAGATAGGTCAAGGCATTCATAGAGACCTTGGGCTCATGACCTTGAGATAGGTCAAGGCATTCATAGAGACCTTGGGCTCATGACCTTGAGATAGGTCAAGGCATTCATAGAGACCTTGGGCTCATGACCTTGAGATAGGTCAAGGCATTCATAGAGACCTTGGGCTCATGACCTTGAGATAGGTCAAGGCATTCATAGAGACCTCCAGCCTTGTGCTCATGATCTTGAGATAGGTCAAGGCATAAATAGAGACAACCTTGGGCTCATGACCTTAAGATAGGTCAAGGCATACATTGAGACCTTGGGCTCATGGCCTTTCAGGTAGGTCAAGACATACATATAGGCCTCCAACTAAGGCCTCATGACCTTGACATAGGTCAAGGCATACATTGAGACCTTGGGCTCATGGCCTTTGAGGTAGGTCAAGACATACATATAGGCCTCCAACTAAGGCCTCATGACCTTGACATTGGTCAAGGCATACATAGAGACCTTCAAACTTCAGGATGAAATGAGATAAACTATCTTCCTTAAACTAAACAAAAACAAAAAACACACCCACACACACCCACACACACCCACACACACAAAGGCATACACATAGCCACCCATAAACCCACACAAACACACATAGACATCCACACACACACCAACACACACAGACTCATCCAACTATCCAATGGATACAATACTTACTATGCAAGAGGTCGACAAACTGAGCAGTTTTGCTCCTGTTCCTGGTGACGAAGGTGAAACTGGAGCAGTCGGTGACAAACTCAAGTCGGAGTGTTTGTCCGCCAAGTCCCACGTCTATGTAGCGCAGCTCTGGGACAGGTTGGATCTCCACACATTGCAGCCACTGGTCGGGTGGCTGACTGAAACCAGGCAGTTCTTGCTGTTTAGTGTGCTCATGAATATGTGTGGCTGGCATGTATACATTGTCTTAATAATTGATTAACCTTCCTTCATCTTCTTCTTCTTCGTACGCTGTCAAACGTCAACCTGTATTTGAGGTCATCCTGAGGCTGTCGACACTGCCATATAACTTGTCTAGTATTGCCACTGGTGATGGCCACATCAGCTTTCTCTGATCCTCGTATGTCGGGCAGTTTTGCAGAAGATGTTCAGCGGTCATTTTCCCGGTACCACACGGGCATTCGTCAGTACCACCTATCTTCAATTTATTGAATAGGTGGTACCTCAGTCTATTGTGGCCAGTGCGAAGTCTGAAGACCACGACCTGCTCTCTTCTGTTCAACTGGTAATAGGCATAGTTGTTTGTGTAGCCAGTATGTTCTGTTTCCCCTTTGGTCATGTATCTGGCACGAATAAGCCTTTTGGACTCTTCGTAGGTCACACTAGGATCTGGTTGTGGTAGTCTCGCACCTTCTTTTGCCAGTCTGTCTACCTCCTCGTTGCCTTGGATGTTGCAGTGGGATGGAACCCACTGTACCACTACTCTTTTTGGTGCGGACTGCTGGCATAGTTGACAGAGTACTGCTCTTAAATTATTAAGTTCAGTATTTTTCTGGCTTTTTAGTGCTGTGGCTACGGCCAGGGCATATGTAAACAGAACTATATGGCTTTCATTTCTTTTGCTTGTCACCATTTCTTCTACTGCAGCCCTCAGTGCCTCTGCCTCCGCTCTGAAATTGCTTGAGTATTTTCCAGTTGCCACTGACAGTGTTATCTTTCTACCATTTGGTAGGCTCAGGAATACCCCAGCCCCTCCGTTCTGTGTTGTGTTTGTTACAGAACCGTCGGTGTATGCATGGATCCAGTCCATGCTTGGTTAGTTTTTCGTTATGTACCTCAGGGTTATGTCTCTTCTTTCTTTTACAGTCTGGCTGTTCTTGTTTCCAATACCTGGTATATTTTCTACTAACTCCGGAATGATATGCTGCCTCCAGGTAGGTTTGCGTACAGTAGGGATGGGCTTTGGTGTTGTTTATTTGATCATAGGGTCTTCGCTCATCTTTGCTTTGGCTATTTCTGCAAAGTTTCTCCGCTTTAGTTTCCCATTTCCAAATCTATTTAGTCTCTGATGCATTGAATGGTATGTCAGTCTTCTTAGTTTCTCTGCTTGCTGCTAGGCTCGGCATTCTCTTCTGTCGGTCATGTATTGCAGATTTGTAATCTTTTCAAGTTTTACAATTGGCGTTGACTTCATGCCTCCTGTTATAACTCTCATGGCTTGGTTTTGAAGTTTGCTAATTTTATCAAAGTTCGCCTTTGCTGCTGTTGTCCATGCCGCAATGCCATACTCGAGAACTGGTCTCACTCTTCCAGTGTACAGTTTCTTTAGTATACTTTCGTCTGCTCCCCAGATTGTGCCAGCAAGTTTCCTCATGATTGCCATTCTTTGTCTGGCTCTCATTCGGTTTCTCTCGATCTGACTTTTCCATGTCATGCGCCGATCAAATGTGAGGTCCAAGTAGTTTGGATTGTCGTTTAGCCGCAGATATTTGCCATTAAGACTTATATTTGCTGGATCTGATTTGTTGTCCTTTTTGAATAAGGGGATCACTCCTGCATCTTTCCAATTCCGTGGAACAATCCATTTTGCAAGTGATTGAGAACATAATATAGCCAATGGTTTTGCTACTTGATCTTTAATTTCAAACATAAATTTTGGATGAATATCATCTTGATCTGGACATTTATCCACTTTCAACCCCTCCAATTTAAAAATAAACCAATTTCTTGTGTAATATAGATTGGTCTTAATCCAGCTGTATC
This sequence comes from Ariolimax columbianus, assembly GCA_036924085.1. NCBI lineage: Eukaryota > Metazoa > Mollusca > Gastropoda > Stylommatophora > Arionidae > Ariolimax > Ariolimax columbianus. The sequence goes on from JAVGWX010000014.1 coordinate 1,408,600, forward strand.
CATGTCTCTTTGAGAAATCACTTTAGTCCCTGAGATCTTGGAGCAGTCCCCTTTCGTGTAGACTGTCCAAAGTACTGATTGAGTAGATTAGCTGCCTCCCTATTCTCACTTATTATTTGTCCAGTGCTATCTATGAGAGGGCCTACTTTGTCTTCCGTTCTTCGTTTTTTTCTAAGAAAATAAGCTTTTACTATCAGTTTTGATCCTCTGAGCAAGTATTATTGCTACTTTATTTCGTAAGTTTCCTTCCTTGATACCTACCATTCCCTAAGTTAACAAGGTTCCCATTTACAGCTGTGTCGACTAGAGTCTACCAATAAGGCTGCCTGGTACCTAAGCTGTGACAAGTGATGGCTCTGTTACCGCCCTGATCAGTATTTCTAAATGTGTAAGTACCAGGACGTACAACCTGTCAAAATCGTTACATTATAATTATGTTAACGTCATCATATGATTATAATTTATTTTTGATACTAAATCAGATCCCTGTGGAGAATCGGCTCCCTATAGAGAATCGGTTCCCTGTAGAGAATCGGTTCCCTGTAGAGAATCGGCTCCCTGTGGGAAATCGGCTCCCTGTGGAGAATCGGCTCCCTGTGGAGAATCGGCTCCCTATGGAGAATCGGCTCCCTGTGGAGAATCGGCTCCCTGTGGAGAATCGGCTCCCTGTGGAGAATCGGCTCCCTGTTGAGAATTGGCGTTTAGAGCCGAAGAAATTTGTGCTTGCACCTGTATTCTCTGGGGGTCAAACATGTCACGAGTTAGCAAAGCCAGGTCAATCTAGGGTCAACACAAGTGGCGCAGTTCCAAGTGGGAGGTTAGCGTTTACTATAAATTACAACTTGTCTGGATTCGGGGTAGGTGTTAGATCTAACCATTCTTAGTATCGGACTGGTACCAGACATAGTGGTGGTGGGGGGAGGGGGACGACAAGGACTCGCACGTCCTGCTGTCACATTTGAAGTGATTGTAACATGTAGAGATTCGAGTCAATAAGACTCTTGAAGGGATGGGTTACACGAGATTGATGGCTAACCAGCCAGTTGGGGAGGACCACTCGACAACCATTTTGGGTTTCCAGGGCTAAAAAGAGTCTATAAGAAATTAAATGGGAGATTCAGATTCGGGAGACAGCATTTACGGGGCGGTTATTCTATCATACACAGGTGCCAATGACGGACACACTGCAAACAATATGAGAAAGAGATCTGGCCATTTGCTAGTGGGAAGATTTGCCTTGGTACCATTCGAGAACTGATCTAGAAGGCTGTCTGACTGTTATCCAGAGGCCATTGCATGGGTGCCTGTTAAAGGAACGGTTGCCCTTCTATGATCAGAGACTCATGAAACTGGTTGTACAAGAAGGATTGTATGTGATCCTAGGACAGCGATCCTAAAGACTTGTGGTACTTGGTACAATAAGGATTGTGAATAATCCTGGTCCAGCGATTCAAAACAATTGTGGTACTTGGTACAATAAGGATTCTGTCTAATCCTGGGACAGCGATCCGAAAGGCATGTTGTACTTGGTACAATAAGGATTGTCTAATCCTGGGACAGCGATCCGAAAGGCATGTGGTACTTGTTACAATAAGGATCCTGTCTAATCCTGGGACAGCGATCCGAAAGGCATGTGGTCCTTGGTACAATAAGGATTCTGTCTAATCCTGGGACAGCGATCCGAAAGGCATGTGGTATGTAAAGGGAGGTGCAACATAAGAGCCCTCAGGTAAAGCATCTGTTCAGTGCAGGTGTAACATGGACATCAGAGAGACACGTTCCAAACTCGTGAGAACGGGTAACTGGTCTGAGAGTGAGTTGCAGCTGGAGTCTCCATCGGGAGCTCATTCTAATACATATTCATACAGTCAACCCGGGCAGAGGACGGCAGTTTCATCCAAAAACCTAGACGACCCGGAGGAACGACTGCGATCTAGCTAGTTAACCACTACTTTGGTACAGAATTGGATTATATAAAGTTTAGGTTATGTGTTAGTTCAGATAGGAGACTTAGAACCTGGGTACTTTAGATGCGGAGGTTACACCCACAGCTCATGCTTGAATCCTCTGTGTTAGTTAGGGTATGACATTATTGAGTTTAGTAGTTATTTTCTTTAGTTTGATATTGTTGTTACAAATATTCTTGTCAATAAATTAATTATCTTGTTTCATGTTTAACGCAAGTTTGAGCGTTTTCTACGTTGAAGCCGTAATGTTATGTAGTCCATGTTGTAACTCTTTACTCACAGTTTCAAAGAAATCCTAGCTCTATTCCATGTCTCTATCCAATGTCTCTATCCCATTTCTCTATCCCATGTCTCTATCCAATGTCTCTATCCCATGTCTCTATCCCATGTCTCTATCCCATTTCTCTATCCCATGTCTCTATCCAATGTCTCTATCCCATGTCTCTATCCCATGTCTCTATCCCATTTCTCTATCCCATGTTTCTATCCAATGTCTCTATCCCATTTCTCTATCCCATGTCTCTATCGCATGTCTCTATCCCATTTCTCTATCCCATGTTTCTATCCAATGTCTCTATCCCATGTCTCTATCCCATTTCTCTATCCCATGTTTCTATCCAATGTCTCTATCCCATGTCTCTATCCAATGTCTCTATCCCATGTCTCTATCCAATGTCTCTATCCCATAACTTAACTTAACGTCTTTATACTGGTTTAGAAGACCCTGCAGAGTCTGTATACAACCAGTTACATTTACATCACCTTGCTCTAAAATCTATGCGCATCCAGTTTATTCTTAAACGCATTAACTGTCCCTGCCTCCACTACCTCCCCTGGCAATGCATTCCAAGCAGACACCACTCTCTGACTAAAAAAATATTTCCTAATATCTAACCTGGACCTCTCTTTAATCAGCTTGTAGCTATGCCCTCGTGTTATTGTAGGTGGCTGTATTTTAAAAAACTTGTTATAGTCTAATTTATCGATTCCTCTGATCATCTTATAAACCTGTATTAAGTCACCACGAATTCTTCTCTCTTCGAGACACTGTAGGCCCGTTTTTCTGAGTCGTTCCTCATAACTGTAATTCTGGAATCCAACTATCATCTTTGTCGCTCTTTTTTGTATTCTTTCTAGCATGTTTATGTCCCCTCTATGATAAGGACTCCACACCTGTACACAGTACTCCAATCTAGGTCTAACTAAAGCTTTATACAGTTTGACGATCACTTCCTTGCTCCTATGTTTAATATTTCTTTTTATCATACCTAACATTGCATTTGCCTTTTTCACTGCTACCTTAACTTGCTCACTCACCTTTCCTGTATGATCTATTATAATCCCTAGGTCCCTTTCCTTATCTATCTTTCTAATATTGTTTTCTCCCATTCTGTATTTATGTTCCATATTGGATCTACCCATGTGGATGACTGTACATTTATCTACATTAAACTCCATTTGCCAGCTTACAGACCATTCTCGAATTTTATCTAGATCCGACATCAATATATCCACTTCCGCTTTAGATGAGACACTACTGCATAGTTTTGTGTCATCAGCAAATTTTGCAATCATGGATCTCATATCAATGTCCAAATCATTTATATATATCAAGAACAAAATTGGTCCCAAAACCGAGCCCTGTGGCACACCACTTTTCACTTCACTCCACTCAGAGTACTCCTTATTTATGCCCACACTCTGCCTTCTTCCCGTTAACCAATTTTCAATCCATTTGGCAACTTCCCCACCTATTCCATGTGATTTTAACTTTCGAAATAATCTTTGATGAGGTACTCTATCAAAGGCCTTTGCAAAGTCTAGATAAATAACATCCACTGGCTCCCCTTTATCTATGATTTTAGTAACCTCCTCCATGAATTCTAATAGATTTGTTAAGCATGATCTCCCTCTAGTAAACCCATGCTGACTATTTGTAATTAGATTACATTTTTCTAAATGCATTACAATGTTTTCTTTGATTATTGACTCTAACAATTTACAGACTATGCTCGTTAAACTCACCGGTCTATAATTTGCCGGATCTGATTTTTTGCCTTTTTTGAATAAGGGGATCACTCCTGCATCTTTCCAATCCCGTGGAACAATCCCTTTTGTAAGTGATTGAGAACATAATATAGCCAATGGTTTTGCTAGTTGGTTTCTAATTTCATACAGCAATTTTGGGTGAATACCATCTTGACCTGGACATTTATTCACTTTCAACCCCTCCAATTTTTTTAAAACCATTTCCTCTGTAATACAGATTGATCTTAATCCCGCTGTATCCATGTCTCTTTGAAAAATATCTATAGGCTCTGGGATCTCGGAGCAGTCCTCCTTTGTGAAGACTGTGCCAAAGTACTGATTAAGCAGATTAGCAGCCTCCCTATTCTCACTTATTATTTCCCCTGTACTGTCTATGAGAGGGCCGGCCTACTTTGTCTTTCGTTTTTTGTTTATTTCTAACATAAGAAAAGAAGCTTTTACTGTCAGTCTTGATCCTCTGAGCAAGTTTTTTTTCAAAGTCTATTTTTGCTGTTTTATTCGCTTTCTGAGATATGTTCTGCTTGTCCAAATATTTTACATATGTTTCTTTTGATTTACCTGCCTCTATATATCCAATGTCTCTATCCCATGTCTCTATCCCATGTCTTTATCCCATACATCTGTGAACAAGACGGATCTGCCACATGATGATAACATTGTACCACGTGACCAGGTTATCAGATGACCTGCTACAATACATTGAGCTTATCACATGATTTTAACATTGCTTGTCCAGAGCTGAATCAAATGATTAAATTGGTGTTATGTTGTACTTTAGAATATGGTTGCCGAAAGTCTGTAACTTTGTTGAATTTTATAACTGGATTACAAAACAATTTCAACAATATATCATTGATAGTCAATCCCTGTTGTCGGCGCTTCTGGAGCTTGGCCTCACGACCACTCTCAGCTACGCGTACAAGGTCAAGTGTTGGGGAGACTTCTGTTGTACATGGGAGGCCTCACCTGTGATCTATGGAGGTGACCTTTAGGACGTAGAACCTCAGCGAAGACATGACCATGATCGCGTCGTACGGCTCAGCAATGATGTACTGAACTACAGGACACTGCGAGGCAAGAGATGATGATAGTGTCAGTAAGTATGTCACAGACAACCGTACATGTACAGACAAAACAATTTAAGGCTCTAATCAAAACGTAGGCACTGCAGTGGGAGATGAAGTGTTAGACAACTCCTTGTTCGACGTGACAGTTTGTTGTGAGATGGAGTGGTTTGTGCTGTTCTCCGTGCCTCAACTTCCACAATGGAGAGCAATATACTTTTACACAGCTGGGTTGTTTTGAGCGTGCCACTACCAGAGCGCATATCTGCTACGATTGCCTCAATAGCAAGTGGTCTCTCACATCTACCACTTACACATCTCGTCATTGTGGTCTTTTCTTCTTGTTCGTCGTTCGACCTCAACTAACCACACCTGTCTCCCTCATACACCTATCTCCCTCATACACCTGTCTCCCTCATACACCTATCTCCCTCATACACCTATCTCCCTCATACACCTGTCTCCCTCATACACCTATCTCCCTCATACACCTGTCTCCCTCATACACCTATCTTCCTCATACATCTATCTCCCTCATACACCTATCTCCCTCTTACACCTATCTCCCTCATACACCTATCTCCCTCATACACCTGTCTCCCTCATACACCTATCTCCCTCATACACCTGTCTCCCTCATACACCTATCTCCCTCATACACCTATCTTCCTCATACATCTATCTCCCTCATACACCTATCTCCCTCTTACACATATCTCCCTCATACACCTATCTCCCTCATACACCTGACTGACTAACGTAGATGTCTCTCTCCTGGCCGTACCTACCTACCAGTATCAGTTCACACTATGAGATAATAAGAGCCACTGTAACCTACCAGCAGACAAACATAGCCATGAGTGATGACTCAGCATGACTAACCCCCAACAGAAACAACAACTACATACCACAACCAATCTGGTCACATGTTACTAGTGGTACCTGCAACTTGCAGACAAACTCCTCATCTGGCCCAAACAGCGCCATCATCATGTGCAAGGTGAGGCGGTGGTTGAGATGATGGAAGCCATAGTCAACAGCTTCCTCTTGATCGCTATTATCACCACTCGTCTCTCCCTCCTCCTCCTCCACCACGACTGATCTTCCAGCTACAACTACCACATCTTCAGCTGTAGACTGATGTAACATCGTGGCAACATCATCACAAACAGTTTTCGAGTCAGCGTCTCCACTTTCAACTTTGACCTGAACGTTTCCACCATCATTCGCCGATGTGGACACCAGAGCATCAGACGGAAGACTCTCACATTCAGAAACTGATTTCTCTTCAGAAGCTAACTCATTTCTGGATGGAGACAACTGACCACTCCTTTTGTCGTAAATGCTGGATGCATCCTCAGAATGTCTTTTGCTGGATCCATTCTCAATTTGCGCAGAGGTGGATTGTTCAGGACTTTGTGGAACATCAGCATGTTCTAGTGGTGTGTCTTGGCTCTCATCCTGAGACAAAGTAACTAGCGTCGTGTGCTTGCCATAGATGCCACTGACAACACTGGGAGGGAGAGGGGAAACAGCTATCTCCGAGCTTGTCTCCAGGCTACCAAGGTTTAAAGAAGTTCCATCGTAGACGTCTGCACGTTCTGTTGGCGTCTCAAACAACAATGAAGCTTTCTGCAAGTGATGGAACCCGGCAGGTTTTGTAGATGCACCACATATTGCTTGTGTCTCTAGAACATCATGAGTGGTACCTGAATTAAGAAGATGGAGGTGTGTTATCCCAGGGTAACTCTCTGACAGTCTCATCGGCGACCTTGTCTTACTTCTGTCCAGAGAGGACGCAATGACTTCCTTGTTCTGGCTAATGGGAAGTCTCCCGTTGCTATTTGAGGAATTTCTTGTACTCTCATGTTCCCGTTGGCTCGTCCTTTCATTGACCATGCTACCGACAAGGTCCGTCATAGGTGATAAACTTTGATGAACGATAGTATTCACTCCGTAGGGTTTTCTGTCACTCTCATCTCTCGACTTCTGGACCAACCCATTCGTTCTTTTCTCGAATCTGTGTGTTATGCTAATCGGCTGGCTGGGACGATTGATGGAATGTTGATGTGGACTTTCAGAACGGAGTCCCTCTGGATATCTGTAGCTCTCATCAAGGGTCTCATCATGGCTCCAATCCTTTCTCTCAGAATGGCTGCCTGCGAGTGTGGCAGCATGGCTCTCCCCTTGGCTCTCTGTAAAGCTTGCTCTGCCACTCTCTGTGTGAGTTGAAGTTGAGTCGGACACCCTACCACCAATGGCCTTGCTGGGCCAGAAAGTCGAGTCCTGTCTCAGGGTCCAGGTCATTCTGGCAAGCTCTGAAGACGTGACTAGGTTTCCCATTGCTTCAGCAGAGAAGTAATCTTCTACACACACTAGATCATCCCCGGTCGATTCCCCGTGTTCGATCTGCAAAAATCAATAAATGGATTCTGCATAAATAAATACCTCACATCTGTTTCTCTTGTATTACATACCGAACACTACACACCTTATATTTGTGCAGTTAATGTACCTCTTTAATAAATAATGTACAGAAGGTTCTACAATAGTTGCTGGTCGCAAGCGAAGAGGACTACAACGGCAGGCGTATGATGTCAGGTGTGAACTCACGTGACTGTAAGGTCAGAACTGAGCACGACAGACCCCACAACACGCGAGGCACACGTGGACAGCGTCAGGAACTTGGCTGATTTGCATTCTTGTCTTTCGTGCAGCTTTGCTTTTTCTGTGTCGCTGCAGTGAATATTTCAGGCACCGACCTCGACGATCACCGGATGGGATGACTGAGCGCTAGACTGAGCAGTTCGGAGCAGACATTTTCCAGGAGGCGGCATCAATGAGGATCTTGTTGAGAAACACTTTCCAAGAATTGTTCTATTATTTCGTCCATCACCCGGTCCAGTGTTTGCCTGTCCTGAACTCAACAGCTGATTAAGAAAGCAGGCATAAGTCGTGCAAACACCATTTTCAGTTCATCTGATCTGGTCCCTCTGCAGCAACAGTTGAATACCCGACAGCCTCGCCTTGCTGGGGACTTCAAACTTGGGCAGCCTCGCCTTGCTGGGGACTTCAGACTTGGGCAGCCTTGCCTTGCTGGGGATTTCAGACTTGGGCAGTCTTGCCTTGCTGAGGACTTCAGACTTGGGCAGCCTCGCCTTGCTGGGGACTTCAAACTTGGGCAGCCTCACCTTGCTGGGGACTTCAGACTTGGGCAGCCTCGCCTTGCTGGGGACTTCAGACTTGGGCAGCCTTGCCTTGCTGTGGACTTCAGACTTGGGCAGCCTCGCCTTGCTGGGGACTTCAGACTTGAGCATTCTATCTGCCAGACGATCGTGAACATCCTACGCAGACAGCGCACGAGGTTGATTTTCCTGACGTCTGATATAGACTGTCCATGTTTAGCAAGCGCCTAGAAGGACGGTCGGCACCATAGTCTCGGTGGGCAATATTGATTCCAAACATGTCATGGCGGTTCCAAACATTTCATGGCAGTCCTTCTAAAGTAGCGCTTGTCTTGGCAATTATGTTGTGGGTCTCAAAATGGATATTTGCTTCTCTGGTGAGGGTACTGCCAAATGAGGTGGATCTATTAACTGTTAGTAGATGTTGGACCTACACACTGTACAGTGATGTTTGGTTAGTAGATGTTGGACCTGCACACTGTACAGTGATGTTTCATTAGTAGATGTTGGACCTGCACACTGTACAGTGATGTTTGGTTAGTAGATGTTGGACCTGCACACTGTACAGTGATGTTTCGTTAGTAGATGTTGGACCTGCACACTGTACAGTGATGTTTGGTTAGTAGATGTTGGACCTGCACACTGTACAGTGATATCTGGTTGGTGGATGAGTTCCGCAGGAGCAGGCGGAAACATTACTTCCGTTTTCTTTGGTTTGAGGGTAAGGCCATAGTTAGTTGAGGGTAAGACCATAGTTAGTGCAGGGTAAGACCATAGTTAGTGCAGGGTAAGGCCATAGTTAGTGCAGGGTAAGACCATAGTTAGTGCAGGGTAAGACCATAGTTAGTGCAGGTTAACTAAAGTATGGACAGCAGAGCACGAAAGAGTTCATGCTTGGTAATGTAGCTAAAGAGACTTGCTACAGCAGATGTGTAGCAGGCGACTAGCAGCAAGCTACAATTCTGCCAATGTGCAAGTGAAAGTCCAACAGAAAGAACTGAAACATTCACAGGACCATATCGCTACTTAGTCAAACTGGTAACATGTTAGTAAAAATCCTTGAACATAGAATAAGACCTATCGTTGAGTATCAACTGTCCTTTGCTTGCACCGAGACCTTGGAGCAATGAAGCGGAAGGGTACAAGAAGAGAACGGCCATCAATACGCAACTTCCGGTGATCAAGAGGGTAGACAGGATTAACTAAGGACGATACTGGAAGATTGTGGTGGAAACGTTGTCAGAGCGACTGATGGTGTCACATATGCTCTTGAAATGACTTCCGGTGTGAGACAGGAGTGTGTGATTTCCGCTCTTCTGTTCAACATCTAGATGGAGAAAATCACATCAGAGACCAGTCAAATTGAATCATCAGAAGTGGAACAGAACTCAAAAACATTCATTTCTCTTTCAGATGACCAGCCTGTTGTACAAGGAGGAAATCCCACTTTACAATCACGAGATCTCAACTGTGACAACATGTACCAAATACAACATGTGACTTAACGAGATCTCAACTGTGACAACATGTACCAAATACAACATGTGACTTAACGAGATCTCAACTGTGACAACATGTACCAAATACAACATGTGACTTAACGAGATCTCAACTGTGACAACATGTACCAAATACAACATGTGACTTAACGAGATCTCAACTGTGACAACATGTACCAAATACAACATGTGACTTAACGAGATCTCAACTGTGACAACATGTACCAAATACAACATGTGACTTAACGAGATCTCAACTGTGACAACATGTACCAAATACAACGTGTGACTTAACGAGATCTCAACTGTGACAACATGTACCAAATACAACATGTGACTTAAAGAGATGCAGATAGAAAGTGTGTGGATGAAGAGAACACCTGGGCCACTCAACATTCATCTTCACAAGGCTCAGGAGTTCAAGTATTCGGGCAGAGACGGTAGGCTTGGTAGGGTAATCGGGACCAGGTGTCAGAAAGCATATGCTATGACTTATCAGCTGTTTAGGCATCCTAGCATTAGTTTGGCAACGGCTGATCAACAATTGTCGTACATGTAGGCCTTATCTGTGTCACCAGTGCCCAACATGGTCTCTATCAAAGGCGCGTGAGAGCAGAATTTCGTCTGTTTGACGAAGGTCATTGGTGTTACACTGCGAAACAAAGACATTGGAATAATGGTCGGCAACACGTCTTGTGCAGAGTACATTTCCTGGACCAAGATACGCAGATTTGGTCATCTTCCACTGATGGCTTGCAACGTTGGTAGATCTTGGATACAGGGCAACTGACGCCCCCGGAGCGGCTGGATAGACTCCATTAGAGTGGTCGTGCAATGACCCGGAAAGAGAAGAAAACTAATTTGGAGGTACTGGAAAAATGGGAAGTGAAAAGAGAATTAATGACCGAAATGAGGGTCAAAGTTTGGATATTTTGGTCATATAACAAGACATCTCCTTGCAGAAGACCATACTGGAGGATGGGGTGGAAGGAAGTCGTTCAAGAGGCAGACAACGCTTTAAGTGGGTGGATAACCTCAGGAGATGGACTGGAAAAAGCCTCTCAGATTGCACAATTACGGCAAGAGATAGAGTACATTGGAGATCCATTCCAGCCGACCTTCGATGCGGAGACGGCACCTGAACTGACCTGACCAGCCGACCTTCGATGCGGAGACGGCACCTGAACTGACCTGACCAGCCGACCTTCGATGCGGAGACGGCACCTGAACTGGCCTGACCAGCCGACCTTCGATGCGGAGACGGCACCTGAACTGACCTGACCAGCCGACCTTCGATGCGGAGACGGCACCTGAACTGAACTGACCAGCCGACCTTCGATGCGGAGACGGCACCTGAACTGACCTGAAAGCTTAACTCACTCATGTCTATTCTACAACTGGCAGGAGGGCTAAAGAGGTCTTTATTATACTTGCATTCGGGTGTGACGGTGCCAGCTGATTTACCTGATGTGAGCCTGCATGGTGGAGAACACCTCCTTGATGGTCTTCCTGTCAATCTCTGTAATGAAGGAATTACGTTACCTTCAGAACTGATGCTTGGACATCGACTACCAGCCTGCTCTTTTCCATTTGCAACCGCCAATGGTTCTGTTACATGTACAGCTTGAAGACGGGACCAAAACTTGAAACAATTACACAACTGCAACCCATGACCGACAGAAGAGACTGCAGAGCCCAGCTGCAGTCAGAGAAACTCCGAAGACTGACTGACCATCCAATCCACCAGAGACTAAACAATTTGGGAAATGGGAAACTAAAGCGGAGAAACTTTGCAGAAATAGCCAAAGCAAAGATGCACGAAGAGCCCATAAACGCACTAACAACACCAAAACCCATCACTACTGTACGAAAACCTACCTGGAGGCAGGATATATTTCCAGAGGTGGTAGAAAATATACCAGGTATTGGAAACAAAAACTGCCGGACTGAAAAAGAAAGGAGAGATACTACCCTAAGCTTCATATCGAAAAGCTACCCAAGCATGGACTGGACCCATGCATACACCGACGGTTCTGTAACAAACACTACACAGAACGGAGGGGCAGGAGCATTCCTGAACCTACCAAATGGCAGAAAAATAACACTGTCATTCGCTACTGGTAAGTACACAAGCAATTTCAGAGCGGAGGCAGAGGCACTGAGGGCGGCAGTGGAAGAAATGGTGACACACAATGAAAATGAAAGCCATATAGTCCTGCTTACAGATGGTCTCGCCGTAGTCACAGCGCTAAAAAGCAAGAAAAACACTGAGCTTAATGACTTAAGAGCAGCACTCTGCAAACTGTGCCAGCAGTCCGCACCAAAAAGGGTAGTGGTACAGTGGGTCCCATCACACTGCAACATCCAAGGCAACGAGGAGGCAGACAGACTGGCAAAAGAAGGTGCAAGACTACCACAAACAGATACTAGTATGACGTACGAAGAGTCAAAACGGCTTATCAAAGCCAGATACATGACCAAATGGGAAACCGAACATACTGGTTACACCAAAAACGATGCCTATTACCAGTTGAACCGAAGAGAGCAGGTCGTTGTCTTCAGACTTCGCACTGGCCACAATAGACTGAGGTACCACCTATTCAACAAATTGAAGATAGGTGGTACCGACGAATGCCCGTGCGGAACTGGTAAAATGACCGCTGAACATCTGCTGCAGAACTGCCCGACATACGAGGATCAGAGAAAGCAGATGTGGCCATCACCAGTGGAACTGCAAGACAAGCTCTATGGCAGTGGCGACAGCCTCAGGATGACCGCCGCTTTTTTCGAAAAAATAATGGTTACTGTCTGACTGCGTACGAAGAAGAAGAAGAAGAAGAAGAACACGGGACCTCCGGAGCTATCGTCCATTTCCGATAGGTCTAGGCGTAGATCTCACCTCAGTTGAGAATAAGGAAAGCTTGGGAACATTCAATCAGGCATTGTATCACACTTTCAATCACGCACTGTATCACGCACTGTATCACGCACTGTATCACGCACTGTATCACGCATTGAACTGTTCTTTGAGAGGCGAACTCTTTATCTCTCAGCTCGTAGAACCCACCCTCTCCCTCTTTCCAAAACTTGATCTAAATCATATTACATATTTCTGCACTTAATTTCTTTGAGTATTTTCAAATAGGGAGCCCTCCCATTTCTGGGTTACTCCGTCTGAATTATATTGAAACCAAAGTAGACTTTCAACGCAGTGACGTTCAATGGGGATGTGAGAGTTGAACTGTAATGTGAACGTGATAATTGACCTTCTGACCTTCAATGTGAATGTGAGAGTTCACCTGATCAGCTGACCTTCAACGTAGAGGTGAGAGCTGACCTGATCAGATGACCTTCAACGTGGAGGTGAGAGCTGACCTGATCAGCTGACCTTCAACGTGGAAGTGAAAGCTGACCTGATCAGCTGACCTTCAACGTGGAGGTGAGAGCTGACCCGATCAGCTGACCTTCAGCGTGGAGGCGAGAGCTGACCTGATCAGCTGACCTTCAACGTGGAGGTGAGAGCTGACCTGATCAGCTGACCTTCAACGTGGAGGTGAGAGCTGACCTGATCTGAAAATGAGCCATCTCCTACTTTCATATACTCACGGTCGCAGCGAGGCTGCTTGAGCTCATCTTGGCTGGGGCTCTAAAAGCGCTGCTTCTGTCTCTGCCTGTATTTACATCAGAGTTTCTTGACGAGCTGCCATCTGTGCCACTGGAACAAGAGAACAATCATAAAACATGAGGAGAACAATCATAGAACATGAGGAGAACAATCATAAAACATGAGGAGAACAATCATAGAACATGAGGAGAACAATCATAAAACATGAGGAGAACAATCATAGAACATGAGGAGAACAATCATAGAACATGAGGAGAACAATCATACAACATCAAGAGGACAATCATACAACATCAAGAGGACAATCATACAACATCAAGAGGACAATCATACAACATCAAGAGGACAATCATACAACATCAAGAGAACAATCATACAACATCAAGAGGACAATCATACAACATCAAGAGGACAATCATACAACATCAAGAGAACAATCATACAACATCAAGAAAACAATCATACAACATCAAGAAAACAATCATTCAACATCAAGAAAACAATCATACAACATCAAGAAAACAATCATTCAACATCAAGAAAACAATCATTCAACATCAGGAAATATGAATTGCTTTTCACAGAATGAAAACATTGACACACAAATGATTGAATTGATGTGTTCTTCTTGCGGGCTAAACGCCCTTTGTGCTTATCAAAACTGGCTTCAGTTCATATGAATCATTGTAACTCAGTTCATGCGAATGCTTGCCCTTCTGCTACATTTGCGAAACCCTTTGTTCATGTGAATGCTTGCTCAAAGTTAATGTGAATGTTTAAGCTTTTCTAGTGTGAATGTGTGTCTTTAATTCACACGTGTACAGTGTTGGTAAATACTTGCTCTTTGTTCATGTCCAAAAACTGCCACAAGTTCCCATCCACGCACGCCCTTTGTTCCTATGAACAAGATATCCTTATCTTGATAGGTCTCTCCTTATTTCCCTTCAATGTGTATCTTTGTCTTGTGTGGATATTGTTGCTTGTGGTTGATGTGAACATCTGGCATTGCTTCACGTGAGTGGCTGTCTCCCTCCATGCGATTACCAATCCTCTTTTAGTTCTAATCTTTAGCTCGTGTGCCCTATTGTCCTTAGTTCACGTGATAGACTCAAGGAGGCCCCTACGTGTTCTTTCACCACAGTTAAAACCTCGAATGAAGTCCCTGGGGGGACTTTCTTTCAACACATAATTAGAACCTCCAAATTGGTAGGCAAAGATTTTTCGTTTCATTCCCACGCCTGTGAAACTTAATTTACATATCCCAGATGTCCAGAAATAGTTAACTACCGACCACGTGTGCAGACATAGTTACCTACCGTCCAGGTGTGCAGACATAGTTATCTACCGTCCAGGTGTGCAGACATAGTTATCTACCGTCCAGGTGTGCAGACATAGTTACCTACCGTCCAGGTGTGCAGACACGTTACTCACAGAGAGAAACCGTATTTCAAGCAAGAGAGCTGACAGACCAGAAACAACAGTTTCAGAAGCCATATTGTTTTAGAAAAGAATGCACGAACTGATTGGTCTAGAAATGGCAGAGAAAGAAGGTCACAAACACTTTCGAAGCGTTAGACGCTGAAACATAAGTCAACAGTTACAGGCGAAGTGGTTTCAGTCGATAGTCTGGAAGTCCCAAAGAGAATGACGCGTTGCTTAAACAATCCTTGAAGCCGTCAACGAGGCAGTGAAATTAATAAACATGTTGTCGTGTCCCTGATCAGATTGTAGCTAAGACAGAAGCGACAGCCCACTTGTACAGAATATATGACATATAAGCCGATATAAAACAGTTCCGTGCCAGATAGGTAGAGACATGAGTGTAAGATATATATAAATGCTGATTATTGACCGAAGGATAGATCTTGGGAAAGTTTAGTACGGGTGTTACAATCTGTGTTAAGCAAATAAGTAGTGTAGATTATGAGGCGGATATTTTAGTTGTTGACTAGCCGAACGAGAAGACCAGTTCATTCGAGCTGTGGAACTCTGATGTGAGCTCATTGACGCCGTCAACTAGATAGATCTGCTCGCCTGAACTGGACCAATGTGCTAGCTTCTGCGCTGATTGTAATCACATGTAGGTCGCTGTGTGACGTGCTATAATAAATGCGGGTGTGTAAGACCTTTGGCATCATCTGTGTTCTTGAATGTCCGAATTATCATCCTCAGTTTTTTGGTAGTACTGGTCAACAAGAGTATACACGAGGTAGCTTAACAAAGTTCCCAGACAAGTTGACTCTTTTTGTATGAAATATAGTATTATGGAGAATATATATTTATATGTTGGTAGTGACCTTGATGAAATGACAAGGCAGACGTGACCTTCACATGTACTCTCGAACAGAAGTTACAGAATGTTGTTTGTGTGTTGTGCTCGTTGAATCGGCGGAGTTGAAAATGTCCTTGATTAAACAACATACACATGTCACACTCTGTGTTTTACTTGAGAAGTCACACTTAGGGACACAAACATTGCTAAATAAAGCATATGGTGATACCGCAATGAACAAATCGCAAGTATTTGAGTGACACCAGTGTTTCCGTGAAGGTCGTGTTAGTGTCGATGATGATGATGCACGTAGTGGACGACCGTCAACCTCGATCAACAATGAAAACATTGAGAGTGTTCGAAACGTTGTGTGGGCTGACAGGAGACGGGGTGTCGAGAAAATAGCCTCAGAAGTTGGAATATCAGTTGGAAGTTGTCACAGTGTTCTCCACAATGAAATACACATGCGCCGTGTTTGTCAACCCATGGTTCCCAAGAGGTTTTCTCCTGAACAGAGAGACACAAGATTGACCCTGGCAGGAGACCTAATCACAATGGCCGATCAAGATAGCAATTTTCTCAACAACATAATCACAGGAGCTGAGACCTGGTGTGTTTTATACGATCCTCAGACGAAACGTCCTCCGAATGGAAATCTCCGACAACTCCCCGGACACAGAAATTTCGTTTGGACAAAAGCAAAGGCAGAGTTATGTTGGAAGTTTTTTTTAAATTCCTAGGGTGTTGTCTACCCTGATTTCATTCCTGAAGGCCGAACGGTTACCATGGAAATGTAAGCTGATATCCTCCGTCATCTAAGGGATGCAATCAGAAAAAAACGACCAGAAGAATGGAGAACAGTTGGGTTATGCTGCATGACGAGCCAGCACATCGATCCCTACTGGTGAAGCAGTACCTCGTCAAGCACAATGTGATTACATTGGAACATCCTCCATATTATTCCGACCTGGCACCGATTGAATTGTTCTTGTTCCCTCGACTGAAATCGGCACTGAAAGGAGGAGCGATTCAAGGATTCTGGGGACGTTATCACCAATGTGACAAGACGTTCGAGAAAGGATTCAAAGAATGGATGCCACGAATGTTCCCAGCAGCTGAGAGAGAAGTGTCTAAGAATGGGTTTCCAGCAGCTGAGACAGGAGTCAAAGAATGGGTTTCCAGCAGATGAGAGAATGGGTTCAATGAATGTTCCCAACAGCTGAGAGAGGTGTCAAAGAATGGGTTCCAGCAGCTGAGAGGTGTCTAAGAATGGGTTCCAGCAGCTGAGAGGTGTCTAAGAATGGGTTCCAGCAGCTGAGAGAAGTGTCATAGAATGGGTTCCACGAATGTTCCCAGCAGCTGAGAGAGAGGTGTCAAAGAATGGGTTTCCAGCAGCTGAGAGAAGTGTCAAAGAATGGGTTCTACGAATGTTCCCAGCAGCTGAGAGAGAGGTGTCAAAGAATGGGTTTCCAGCAGCTGAGAGAAGTGTCAAAGAATGGGTTCTACGAATGTTCCCAGCAGCTGAATGCACGTTGACAAAAGTGTGTAGTTGCCGAAGGGATCTACTTTAAGGAAATGTAGTGTAGATAATTCTATATTAACTCCTTTCTATATAATCCACTAATTGCTGGACTTTTTGAAGCTACCTCGTATTTAACCCATAAAGTACTGGCCACAAGATTATATACTTTAATCCCTCTAGTAATTTCTACAAGATTATATACTTTAACCTATCTAGTACTTGCGCAAGATTATATACTTAACCAATAAAGTACTGGCGACAAGATTATATACTTTAACCTATCTAATATATTTGTGTTTTCGACTTGTGACGTACAAGGAGGCCAGATAATCGCCACACAATTTCTTATTTTCTACGATGTCCTGTAATGGTTTGTCAGAGAGCGACAGGCACTGATATCCGATGTCCTGTAATGGTTTGTCAGAGAGCGACAGGCACTGATATCCGATGTCTTGTAATGGTTTGTCAGAGAGCGACAGGCACTGATATCCGATGTCTTGTAATGGTTTGTCAGAGAGTGACAGGCACTGATATCTGTTGTTTCACCATTTGCTCTATGGTTGCCTCACGAAAGTTATAAGTTTGAACAGCACTGCTCTACAACGACATCCAAGTAAAGGCAAAGTGCAATTGTAACAGTTCCAGCCGGATCATGAGCGTTCAGGCAAGTGTGATGGGGTTGGCGATTCTGAGAACAATTGTACATGAATGTGTACCTGAATTCGGAGTGATTCGTTTCAATAACAACTAAGTGGAGGTAGATCCAAACTAGAGGATGGCTGAGTCAGACAACCCACAGAAGGCAATTGGACATCCCTGATACTGCTTGAGGCTGTTAAATGATGGGCAAAGTTTAACTCAAGCAGACTGGCCATGGAGGGAGAGAGACTCAGAATTTAGCTGGGGGTCTGTTTAGATCACCGACTTTCTAGAAGAGCGATTGTTAGCCTGCTACTAGTTGAGCAGGCTGTTTTACGAATGTGAGGGAGATGGAATGCATTTCAGGGTGACTAAACCAGCATACGCCTTTGAGTCTTGGCCAGTCGCTCTATAATGTGTGCGATGGGCACCCTGTGACCAGGAGATATTTGGATGTGTGTGGTGTGTGTGCAGAGCAGTCAGAGAACGGTGAATGTTCTAGAGTGTGTGTATACATAGATCGATTGAGTGTGATCACATGTGAGTATACGTAAATAGATTGAATGTGATATGTCAACATCACCTGACTGAAGGCATCAATGTGAGTGAATGCACAGAATACGATCGTGAAGATGAGTTTTTTTAGAGTATGTTGAGGGTGCAGATAAAGGAAAGAACGGCATAGCTGGGTTACATTAGTTACAGAAATAACATCAATAGCTATTGCTTGTATATTCTGTTATAGTTTAAAATGTATATTAGGATTATTTAGTCAAGATGTATTTTCAATAGATGTTTATAAATGTATTGTTTGTTTGAATGGGTTATTATTAAATTTAAAGATGTTTCCCTGAGAGTGTTGATATATTATTTGCTGTGTGTGGTCATGAGTGGTGTGGATGCATGTGGTAACATTCTAGATAGCTAAACCACTGTGGAAATGTCTTACGCTACCACACAATCGGCCTGTTCTTCAGTCCCAATTATGAGGTTCACGTGATCTACGTTAGTTAGATGGTTACATGTAGTGAGTCAAGTATCACCTGTCATTAGCTGCCACCAGAAACTGCCGCTGAACTGCCTTCTGCCCAGACGTTGAGGCTAACACAGCTGTTGAGGTTAACACTTCAATTGAGGTTACCGCAGCTGTTGAGGCTAACAGGCCTGTTGAGGGCAGCTTGAAAGGGCCGCTTCCTGATTTATGACTGATCAAAAGATTAGAGACCAATACATTATATTATAATTGTGTTTCGCATACACATTTGTGTACAACCTATCTCTCGTAACCACGGGGGGGGGGGGGGGGGGGGGGGGGGGGGGGGAGGGCACGGCTAACGTCAGGGTCAAGTTAAACATACTGACCAAGACACCACTTTACGTCAGCGTCAAGTGGAACATACTGATTTAAATGACTTAACGCTCGCTGTTTAGCCATTGATGTCACTGAGACCAATTTCAAACCATGATATGTATCAGAGTTGTCTTCCTTAGAGATAATTATTACTAAATTACTTCCCTTTATGTTTTTAATCGGTTTTTCTCCAGACTGAACACTGGCGCGAAACTTGAAAACACAACAATGGACGACCATTACATAATGAACAAATAAAACCCATATAATAACCAATGTATGTTGACGTTTATTAGAACAATGGCCTAACTATATCTTGAATGATAACCTTATACTATCATCATGTGGTCGTGTCGAGACAGATTTTTTGTGTGTGTATCTCACATGGACTCCACATCTTTCCATACCGTATTAATTAGTCCATCTTTCCATACCGTATCAATTAGTCCATCTTTCCATCCCGTATCAATTAGTCCATCTTTCCATCCCGTATCAATTAGTCCATCTTTCGATCCCGTATCAATTAGTCCATCTTTCCATCCCGTTTCAATTAGTCCATCTTTCCATCCCGTATCAATTAGTCCATCTTTCCATCCCGTATCAATTAGTCCATCTTTCCATCCCGTATCAATTAGTCCATCTTTCCATCCCGTATCAATTAGTCCATCTTTCCATCCCGTATCAATTAGTCCATCTTTCCATCCCGTATCAATTAGTCCATCTTTCCATCCCGTATCAATTAGTCCATCTTTCCATCCCGTATCAATTAGTCCATCTTTCCATACCGTATCAATTAGTCCGTCTTTCCATCCCGTATCAATTAGTCCATCTTTCCATCCCGTATCAATTAGTCCATCTTTCCATCCCGTATCAATTAGTCCATCTTTCCATCCCGTATCAATTAGTACATCTTTCCATACCGTATCAATTAGTCCGTCTTTCCATCCCGTATCAATTAGTCCATCTTTCCATCCCGTATCAATTAGTCCATCCTTCCATACATTATCGACATCCTTCTGGAAATCTATCCATATTGTTAAGACGTTTCTGTTGTTGTTGGAGTCAGTCATGTTGATGTCTGATGGTGACTGGTACAACTGACCTCACATTGACATCCATGATGCCATTATAGGAGCCATTGATGGGGATCATCCTAGTTGTTGCCCGGTTGTAGAAAAGATAACCACTGTCACTATCAAAACAGGTGTGTGCATAGAGGGTTACAAGTAGGACTAGCAACATCATCATGCAAACATTGCTATCCTAACGGAAACAGCAAATTCTCAGATAAAACCTGCCTGCAAAAGAGGCCATCTATAGTGGTTGCCCCATGCTTCACATAGACTGGGAAGTTCCAGCAATCAATCAGGGAATCAATCAATTGGTCAGTCAATCAATGAATCAATAATTGGTATTAACTGATGAAGACGATGGATTAAGAAGATGTCACAAGCTAACATCAGAGAAAACAAGAAACTCTCACGTAATGAATCGAGCCAGATTCAAACCCCACCCTCCCGCAGGCCGTACTGATGAAGGTGATCAATAGGAAACTTACCCGACCCCTTTCTTGACTGCACGAGCTATCCTCCTTACCCGGTCCCTCAGGTGGCCTTCTGAGGAAGTGGGAGGCTCTGCCTGTGTGCCATGGTTTGAACCAGCTGGTGGCGTGGCTGAGCCAAGCTCTATGACCAGAGAACTTCCACATTTGATGCACATCCGGGTGTCCTTGTCTGTGCATTGAACATTACATGTATATATACGTATACATAAATATACATACACACAATATTCATATCCATATGTACATGCTTTATTTACTGTTATATGTTTTGTTATGTTTTATATGCGTGTATATGTTCAAATGTTTTATACGTTTGATGTTTTTTACATATATGTCAGTGTATTTTTTCATGTTTTATTAACTTGTATACGTTTCCATTTGTTTGTAACTGTCTTGTATGATTTTCTATGGCGTTATATATTTTTATATCTGTTTGACTAACATGTATGTCTCTGTATACCGTCTAGGTGTTCACATGAGCTTACATGGCGCTGTATTTTTTTGTTTTTATTTTGTTTCTAAGTGTTTTTATTTTAATCCTTACTATCCTCACAATTGTGTTCCTGCTGAATGTTTCGTGTTGTCTTGGTAACACTGTTGGGTGGCAGGGAGAAGTATGTAACAGGACTGGGTGTCAGGGAGAAGTGTGTAACAGGACTGGGTGTCAGGGAAAAGTATGTAACAGGGTTGGGTGTCAGGGAGAAGTATGTAACAGGACTGGGTGTCAGGGAGAAGTGTGTAACAGGACTGGGTGTCAGGGAGAAGTATGTAACAGGGTTGGGTGTCAGGGAGAAGTATGTAACAGGGTTGGGTGTCAGGGAGAAGTATGTAACAGGACTGGGTGTCAGGGAGAAGTATGTAACAGGGTTGGGTGTCAGGGAGAAGTATGTAACAGGACTGGGTGTCAGGGAGAAGTATGTAACAGGGTTGGGTGTCAGGGAGAAGTATGTAACAGGACTGGGTGTCAGGGAGAAGTATGTAACAGGGTTAGGTGTGAGGGAGAAGTATGTAACAGGGTTAGGTGTCAGGGAGAAGTATGTAACAGGGCTGGGTGTAAGGGAGAAGTATGTAACAGGGTTGGGTGTCAAAGAGAAGTGAGGTTAGAGCCAGCTGCTTATTCTCTGGAGCTAAAAATAATTAGGACAAGGAAGAAGTATTCGACTCCGACGGGAACAGTTCAGTAAGAGTTACCCTCTCGTCGTGTCAGGGTTAGTGAGGACGGCGTGTCAGAGTTAGCGAGACCGGCATGTCAGGGTTAGCGAGACCGGCATGTCAAGGTTAGTGAGACCAGCGTGTCAAGGTTAGTGAGACCAGCGTGTCAGGGTAAGTGAGGCCGGCGTGTCAGGGTTAGCGAGACCGGCATGTCAGAGTTAGCCAGACAGGCGTGTCTTGAAGAATGCTGAGCTAAAGATAATGTGGGTTCTGGGCTAATCCATTATACTGTACTATCCAGTTTCCAGAATGGTCCGGGAGATAGAGGGAAGGGATTGAGGGCTTAGGAGACATATAATCTAACGTTCAGTCACATTTAGAATGACAGGTGACAAGTAGCCAGGACAGTTTACAGGAGAAGTAGCTGGATTAAGATTGACTGCTGACTAGTCAACGAAGAAGGAGCAGAGTACCGGGTCAGGAGAACACTGGGAAATAATCCCACGTACTTCTTGAAATAGGGCCAGAAGAACTCTAGTTCGATCCCACGTCTTGGTAAGAAAAAGATAGTTGAACCATAATAATCCTGATGGGACACATTCTCTGAGAACGGGTGCAACACGTTCACCAGGGTGACACGTTCCCAAAGTTTGGAAATCATGTTTGGCCCATGTGTGAGTTGTACTTAAACCTCCTCTGGGTGGTCATTCTAACCCACGTGACAAGATTTTGTTTGACAGTAAAGTCCGGTCACAGAGCGGCAGATTCACCACATACCGACGGCCTGGATGGACGTACGAGACAACTAGTTAGCCACTCAATTGTAAACCAAGATTTGTATAGACAAGGATTAGTGGATTGTGTGGTTCAGATTGAAGACTGCAAACATAGGTCAATTAGTTGCAGGCGGTCGAAGAATAGTTTACGCTAGTCTGTGTTAGATAGAGTTTGACAGATTTAGATTAGTTAGTTTCGTGTGGATATCGTAACAATAACTTTTGTAATAAATGAATTTCTTTCTGTTTCATATGGAATCAAGTCTCAGTCTTCTGTTACTTCTTCCGTGTTTTTATAATAACTTTTATTTACTTATTGAATAGTAGTATTTATCGTTTCGTTTGTTAGATAACCCTACATGAGATGAAATAATGCACGATATCAAGGGCGGTTACGATCTGTGTTTGTTCGGGCAGTGGGCTGCTGTCAATTATATACCATGTAAAAGGTTCCGACAGGCGAGATAGTCCGACCCACGAGATAGTCCGACCCACAAGATAATCCGACCCACGAGATAGTCCGACCTACGAGATAGCACCCATTAGTTTCAGAGCCTGACCAAGTCGATTGACGTTATAATAGTTATGGCCCCCTTCTAGATTTTCAGGGTTTCAAAGGTCGTTCCTTGTTTAAAATTTTGCGCGGTCAAAAATATGCTAAAGAGATGAGAAGCTTAATAAATTAGACGTAAGGTACATTTTTTAAATAGAGAAAATGGCGGACAGACTTAGGCGGGTTTGGTCTGGTCCATCTGACACAACGGTCACTCTTAGACAGGCTGGTCAAGTGTCGGTAAAGGTGGCTACAAATGGTCAGGAAAGAAAAGGCCAGGCTAATATTATCAGATAGGCTGGTCAAGTTTGGACATTCTTGAAATGACCAGAGAGGTCAGCGGTCAAGATTTAGAGCTGAAGACCGGCGGAAGGACACAATTTGACTGAAGTCAACTCTGATGATAAACGCCAAAGGCAAATATGGAAATGTTCTAAGTAGACGTCAGGACACAGAAGTAATCTCGAAGATTGCTTACACAAGTACTCTACGCTAAAGTAAACTCAACTTGAAACGATCTAACAGTCTTGGATTGACAAGTTTCTTCTGATTGACTCAACTCTGTACTTAAACCCCCGTGGTCTGTCAATGCATTCATTGCGCATCAACATCGAATCAGAAATCACTGATCTATGGCAGAATTCTCAATCTCGTCCAACGTATAACGTCCCAACTAAGTTCTGGCGTCAAGATGTCGTCATTGTAAACATTACTCCAGTGTTAGTTGGTTACTGGGACATGAGATCAGTGTTAGTGGGACATGAGATCAGTGTTAGTGGGACATGCGATCAGTGTTACTGGGACATGAGATCAGTGTTACTGGGACATGAGATCAGTGTTACTGGGACATGAGTTCAGTGTTACTGGGACATGAGATCACTTGTAGAAGAAGACCGATAGAGTCAAGTCATATATGGAAGGGAAGACTACATAATGCTCCCCACCTCAGTCAATCCACGTCTACTGCTCTCACGTGCCCCTACCCCAGCCAATCCTCGTCTAAAGCTATCCCGTGCACCCACCCCAGCCAATCCACGTCTACTGCTCTCACGTGCCCCCACCCCAGCCAATCCACGTCTACTGCTCTCACGTGCCCCCACCACAGCCAATCCCCGTCTAAAGCTATCTCGATCCCCCACCCAAGCCAATCCCCGTCTACTGCTCTTGTAACAGTTCCCGCCAAAGCAAGGGGAGTTTATGACAGGGGTGATGTGGTTTCTGCTACCTGAACATGTTAAAGCATAAAGCTACCTGAATGCGTGTCAACGTCACTCACCGTCTCAACAAAGGAGAACAGAGTTGGGGCAAGGAATGTGGACAGGTAGGAGCTGACCACTGGCCTTCCGATTTGGGTAGGGAGAGAATGATTGACAGACGGATTGGCAGCGGGGCTTGCTGCGAGAGAATGAGTGACAGGTGTGCAAAGTGTTTTGTTCCAAAAAGACTGAATATAGTCATTCCCTGAAATCCATTGGTCGAGCTCGGACTTTGCTTGAGTGTATATAACTCGAGAGAAAGTTTGGCTGACGAGGCTGGATAGAGAGATGAGAGCGAGAGAGAGAGAGACTGAATGTAGATAGTATGTTGAACTCACTGACTTAGATAGAGGAGCGATTGATAGACTGTTGCACGAATGTTAGCGATACAACAGGATAGCTCAAATAGGTATATGAGTTTTGCATTAATAGATAATCTGAACGTATGTTTGTAAGCAAGGACACGCTGTGAACGAGTTATGTCCAGATCACCCGCCTGAGGGGATGTGAGTGAGGAAGAGTATTTGATAAGGTGTGTTGAAGACGCAGTTAAGGCGATGTGTGTGTGATGTAATTGCAAGGCAATAGAACTGGGTTTAGATAGTTTGGAATTCCATCAATAGCTCATGCTTAAACTTCCCACTTTATTTATTATTTATATTAACTTAAATATATAACATAGGAATAATTAGTTAAGATGATATGTATTGTTTTGTGTTTGTAATTCCACAACTCATTTTTATGATATGAATATTATGTAATAAATATGCCACCTGATGTGTGCTATATTATTTCAAGTGTGTGGTCATGATGATGTAGATGAGTGTGAGAAAGTTCTAAGCTAGAATAACGGCCAGGGCAAACAATGGGTCTGTTACACTCTCACGTGCCCCCACCCCAGCCAATCCCCGTCTAAAGCTCTCACGTGCCCCTAACCGCAGCCAATCCCCGTCTACTGCTCACAAGTGCCCCTACCCCAGCCAATCCACGTCTACTGCTCTAACGTACCCCCACCCCAGCCAATCCACGTCTACTGCTCTCACGTGCCCCCACCCCAGCCAATCCACATCTACTGCTCTAACGTGCCCCCACCCCAGCCAATCCACGTCTACTGCTCTCACGTGCCCCCACCCCAGCCAATCCACATCTACTGCTCTCATGATGGCTGTTTGTGACAGCAGGATTTATGGTGTATGACGTCATTGATCTATTCACAACTAAAATGAATGCGAAATCTGCAAAGAGTAAGTACTTCCTGCCAACTGGACAAATACTTCCTGCCAACTGGACAAATACTTCCTGCCAACTGTACAAATACTTCCTGCCAACTGGACAAATACTTCCTGCCAACTGTACAAATACTACCTGCCAACTGTACAAATACTTCCTGCCAACTGTACAAATACTACCTGCCAACTGTACAAATACTACCTGCCAACTGTACAAATACTTCCTGCCAACTGTACAAATACTTCCTGCCAACTGTACAAATACTACCTGCCAACTGTACAAATACTACCTGCCAACTGTACAAATACTTCCTGCCAACTGTACAAATACTTCCTGCCAACTGTACAAATACTTCCTGCCAACTGTACAAACACTACCTGCCAACTGTACAAATACTTCCTGCCAACTGTACAAATACTACCTGCCAACTGTACAAATACTACCTGCCAACTGTACAAATACTACCTGCCAACTGTACAAATACTACCTGCCAACTGTACAAATACTTCCTGCCAACTGTACAAACACTACCTGCCAACTGTACAAATACTTCCTGCCAACTGTACAAATACTTCCTGCCAACTGTACACATACTACCTGCCAACTGTACAACTACTACCTGCCAACCGGACAAGTGATTGAAGATCGTTGGCACTCCCTGGTTTGGGTAGTGGATTTCTCTGATTTAACAATTCAATCATCTGAAACGTCTTGTTGCACTTCAGGCACTACAGGAAGAGATAACAAGAACATTTTCGTTAGTTAAACTGAGCACTCATGTAGAGACATCTTGTTGGTGTCTTCCAGCAGTTTCTAGTTAAACTGAGCACTCATGTAGAGACATCTTGTTGGTGTCTTCCAGCAGTTTCTAGTTAAACTGAGCACTCATGTAGAGACATCTTGTTGGTGTCTTCCAGCAGTTTCTAGTTAAACTGAGCACTCATGTAGAGACATCTTGTTGGTGTCTTCCAGCAGTTTCTAGTTAAACTGAGCACTCATGTAGAGACATCTTGTTGGTGTCTTCCAGCAGTTTCTAGTTAAACTGAGCACTCATGTAGAGACATCTTGTTGGTGTCTTCCAGCAGTTTCTAGTTAAACTGAGCACTCATGTAGAGACATCTTGTTGGTGTCTTCCAGCAGTTTCTAGTTAAACTGAGCACTCATGTAGAGACATCTTGTTGGTGTCTTCCAGCAGTTTCTAGTTAAACTGAGCACTCATGTAGAGACATCTTGTTGGTGTCTTCCAGCAGTTTCTAGTTAAACTGAGCACTCATGTAGAGACATCTTGTTGGTGTCTTCCAGCAGTTTCTAGTTAAACTGAGCACTCATGTAGAGACATCTTGTTGGTGTCTTCCAGCAGTTTCTAGTTAAACTGAGCACTCATGTAGAGACATCTTGTTGGTGTCTTCCAGCAGTTTCTAGTTAAACTGAGCACTCATGTAGAGACATCTTGTTGGTGTCTTCCAGCAGTTTCTAGTTAAACTGAGCACTCATGTAGAGACATCTTGTTGGTGTCTTCCAGCAGTTTCTAGTTAAACTGAGCACTCATGTAGAGACATCTTGTTGGTGTCTTCCAGCAGTTTCTAGTTAAACTGAGCACTCATGTAGAGACATCTTGTTGGTGTCTTCCAGCAGTTTCTAGTTAAACTGAGCACTCATGTAGAGACATCTTGTTGGTGTCTTCCAGCAGTTTCTAGTTAAACTGAGCACTCATGTAGAGACATCTTGTTGGTGTCTTCCAGCAGTTTCTAGTTAAACTGAGCACTCATGTAGAGACATCTTGTTGGTGTCTTCCAGCAGTTTCTAGTTAAACTGAGCACTCATGTAGAGACATCTTGTTGGTGTCTTCCAGCAGTTTCTAGTTAAACTGAGCACTCATGTAGAGACATCTTATTGGTGTCTTCCAGCAGTTTCTAGTTAAACTGAGCACTCATGTAGAGACATCTTGTTGGTGTCTTCCAGCAGTTTCTAGTTAAACTGAGCACTCATGTAGAGACATCTTGTTGGTGTCTTCCAGCAGTTTCTAGTTAAACTGAGCACTCATGTAGAGACATCTTGTTGGTGTCTTCCAGCAGTTTCTAGTTAAACTGAGCACTCATGTAGAGACATCTTGTTGGTGTCTTCCAGCAGTTTCTAGTTAAACTGGGCACTCACGTAGAGACATCTTGTTGGTGTCTTCCAGCAGTTTCTAGTTAAACTGAGCACTCACGTAGAGACATCTTGTTGGTGTCTTCCAGCAGTTTCTAGTTAAACTGAGCACTCATGTAGAGACATCTTGTTGGTGTCTTCCAGCAGTTTCTAGTTCAACTGAGCACTCACGTAGAGACATCTTGTTGGTGTCTTCCAGCAGTTTCTAGTTAAACTGAGCACTCACGTAGAGACATCTTGTTGGTGTCTTCCAGCAGTTTCTAGTTAAACTGAGCACTCATGTAGAGACATCTTGTTGGTGTCTTCCAGCAGTTTCTAGTTAAACTGAGCACTCACGTAGAGACATCTTGTTGGTGTCTTCCAGCAGTTTCTAGTTAAACTGAGCACTCACGTAGAGACATCTTGTTGGTGTCTTCCAGCAGTTTCTAGTTAAACTGAGCACTCATGTAGAGACATCTTGTTGGTGTCTTCCAGCAGTTTCTAGTTAAACTGAGCACTCATGTAGAGACATCTTGTTGGTGTCTTCCAGCAGTTTCTAGTTAAACTGAGCACTCATGTAGAGACATCTTGTTGGTGTCTTCCAGCAGTTTCTAGTTAAACTGAGCACTCATGTAGAGACATCTTGTTGGTGTCTTCCAGCAGTTTCTAGTTAAACTGAGCACTCATGTAGAGACATCTTGTTGGTGTCTTCCAGCAGTTTCTAGTTAAACTGAGCACTCATGTAGAGACATCTTGTTGGTGTCTTCCAGCAGTTTCTAGTTAAACTGAGCACTCATGTAGAGACATCTTGTTGGTGTCTTCCAGCAGTTTCTAGTTAAACTGAGCACTCATGTAGAGACATCTTGTTGGTGTCTTCCAGCAGTTTCTAGTTAAACTGAGCACTCATGTAGAGACATCTTGTTGGTGTCTTCCAGCAGTTTCTAGTTAAACTGAGCACTCATGTAGAGACATCTTGTTGGTGTCTTCCAGCAGTTTCTAGTTAAACTGAGCACTCACGTAGAGACATCTTGTTGGTGTCTTCCAGCAGTTTCTAGTTAAACTGAGCACTCACGTAGAGACATCTTGTTGGTGTCTTCCAGCAGTTTCTAGTTAAACTGAGCACTCATGTAGAGACATCTTGTTGGTGTCTTCCAGCAGTTTCTAGTTCAACTGAGCACTCACGTAGAGACATCTTGTTGGTGTCTTCCAGCAGTTTCTAGTTAAACTGAGCACTCACGTAGAGACATCTTGTTGGTGTCTTCCAGCAGTTTCTAGTTCAACTGAGCACTCATGTAGAGACATCTTGTTGGTGTCTTCCAGCAGTTTCTAGTTAAACTGAGCACTCACGTAGAGACATCTTGTTGGTGTCTTCCAGCAGTTTCTAGTTAAACTGAGCACTCACGTAGAGACATCTTGTTGGTGTCTTCCAGCAGTTTCTAGTTAAACTGAGCACTCATGTAGAGACATCTTGTTGGTGTCTTCCAGCAGTTTCTAGTTCAACTGAGCACTCACGTAGAGACATCTTGTTGGTGTCTTCCAGCAGTTTCTAGTTCAACTGAGCACTCACGTAGAGACATCTTGTTGGTGTCTTCCAGCAGTTTCTAGTTCAACTGAGCACTCATGTAGAGACATCTTGTTGGTGTCTTCCAGCAATTTCTAGTTCAACTGAGCACTCATGTAGAGACATCTTGTTGGTGTCTTCCAGCAGTTTCTAGTTAAACTGAGCACTCATGTAGAGACATCTTGTTGGTGTCTTCCAGCAGTTTCTAGTTAAACTGAGCACTCATGTAGGGACATCTTGTTGGTGTCTTCCAGCAGTTTCTAGTTCAACTGAGCACTCACGTAGGGACATCTTGTTGGTGTCTTCCAGCAGTTTCTAGTTCAACTGAGCACTCACGTAGAGACATCTTGTTGGTGTCTTCCAGCAGTTTTTAGTTAAACTGAGCACTCACGTAGAGACATCTTGTTGGTGTCTTCCAGCAGTTTCTAGTTAAACTGAGCACTCATGTAGGGACATCTTGTTGGTGTCTTCCAGCAGTTTCTAGTTAAACTGAGCACTCACGTAGGGACATCTTGTTGGTGTCTTCCAGCAGTTTCTAGTTCAACTGAGCACTCACGTAGAGACATCTTGTTGGTGTCTTCCAGCAGTTTCTAGTTAAACTGAGCACTCACGTAGGGACATCTTGTTGGTGTCTTCCAGCAGTTTCTAGTTAAACTGAGCACTCACGTAGGGACATCTTGTTGGTGTCTTCCAGCAGTTTCTAGTTCAACTGAGCACTCACGTAGAGACATCTTGTTGGTGTCTTCCAGCAGTTTCTAGTTAAACTGAGCACTCACGTAGGGACATCTTGTTGGTGTCTTCCAGCAGTTTCTAATTCAACTGAGCACTCACGTAGAGACATCTTGTTGGTGTCTTCCAGCAGTTTCTAGTTCAACTGAGCACTCATGTAGGGACATCTTGTTGGTGTCTTCCAGCAGTTTCTAGTTCAACTGAGCACTCACGTAGGGACATCTTGTTGGTGTCTTCTAGCAGTTTCTAGTTCAACTGAGCACTCACGTAGGGACATCTTGTTGGTGTCATCCAGCAGTTTCTAGTTAAACTGAGCACTCATGTAGGGACATCTTGTTGGTGTCTTCCAGCAGTTTCTAGTTCAACTGAGCACTCACGTAGGGACATCTTGTTGGTGTCTTCCAGCAGTTTCTAGTTCAACTGAGCACTCACGTAGGGACATCTTGTTGGTGTCTTCCAGCAGTTTCTAGTTCAACTGAGCACTCACGTAGGGACATCTTGTTGGTGTCTTCCAGCAGTTTCTAGTTCAACTGAGCACTCACGTAGGGACATCTTGTTGGTGTCTTCCCGCAGTTTCTAGTTCAACTGAGCACTCACGTAGTGACATCTTGTTGGTGTCTTCCAGCAGTTTCTAGTTCAACTGAGCACTCACGTAGAGACATCTTGTTGGTGTCTTCCAGCAGTTTCTAGTTCAACTGAGCACTCACGTAGGGACATCTTGTTGGTGTCTTCCAGCAGTTTCTAGTTCAACTGAGCACTCACGTAGGGACATCTTGTTGGTGTCTTCCAGCAGTTTCTAGTTCAACTGAGCACTCACGTAGGGACATCTTGTTGGTGTCTTCCAGCAGTTTCTAGTTCAACTGAGCACTCACGTAGGGACATCTTGTTGGTGTCTTCCAGCAGTTTCTAGTTCAACTGAGCACTCACGTAGAGACATCTTGTTGGTGTCTTCCAGCAGTTTCTAGTTCAACTGAGCACTCACGTAGGGACATCTTGTTGGTGTCTTCCAGCAGTTTCTAGTTCAACTGAGCACTCACGTAGGGACATCTTGTTGGTGTCTTCCAGCAGTTTCTAGTTCAACTGAGCACTCACGTAGAGACATCTTGTTGGTGTCTTCCAGCAGTTTCTAGTTAAACTGAGCACTCATGTAGAGACATCTTGTTGGTGTCTTCCAGCAGTTTCTAGTTAAACTGAGCACTCACGTAGAGACATCTTGTTGGTGTCTTCCAGCAGTTTCTAGTTCAACTGAGCACTCATGTAGAGACATCTTGTTGGTGTCTTCCAGCAGTTTCTAGTTAAACTGAGCACTCATGTAGAGACATCTTGTTGGTATCTTCCAGCAGTTTCTAGTTCAACTGAGCACTCACGTAGGGACATCTTGTTGGTGTCTTCCAGCAGTTTCTAGTTCAACTGAGCACTCACGTAGAGACATCTTGTTGGTGTCTTCCAGCAGTTTCTAGTTAAACTGAGCACTCATGTAGAGACATCTTGTTGGTGTCTTCCAGCAGTTTCTAGTTAAACTGAGCACTCACGTAGAGACATCTTGTTGGTGTCTTCCAGCAGTTTCTAGTTCAACTGAGCACTCATGTAGAGACATCTTGTTGGTGTCTTCCAGCAGTTTCTAGTTAAACTGAGCACTCATGTAGAGACATCTTGTTGGTGTCTTCCAGCAGTTTCTAGTTAAACTGAGCACTCACGTAGAGACATCTTGTTGGTGTCTTCCAGCAGTTTCTAGTTAAACTGAGCACTCACGTAGAGACATCTTGTTGGTGTCTTCCAGCAGTTTCTAGTTAAACTGAGCACTCACGTAGAGACATCTTGTTGGTGTCTTCCAGCAGTTTCTAGTTAAACTGAGCACTCACGTAGAGACATCTTGTTGGTGTCTTCCAGCAGTTTCTAGTTAAACTGAGCACTCACGTAGAGACATCTTGTTGGTGTCTTCCAGCAGTTTCTAGTTAAACTGAGCACTCACGTAGAGACATCTTGTTGGTGTCTTCCAGCAGTTTCTAGTTAAACTGAGCACTCACGTAGAGACATCTTGTTGGTGTCTTCCAGCAGTTTCTAGTTAAACTGAGCACTCACGTAGAGACATCTTGTTGGTGTCTTCCAGCAGTTTCTAGTTAAACTGAGCACTCACGTAGAGACATCTTGTTGGTGTCTTCCAGCAGTTTCTAGTTAAACTGAGCACTCACGTAGAGACATCTTGTTGGTGTCTTCCAGCAGTTTCTAGTTCAACTGAGCACTCACGTAGAGACATCTTGTTGGTGTCTTCCAGCAGTTTCTAGTTAAACTGAGCACTCACGTAGAGACATCTTGTTGGTGTCTTCCAGCAGTTTCTAGTTAAACTGAGCACTCACGTAGAGACATCTTGTTGGTGTCTTCCAGCAGTTTCTAGTTAAACTGAGCACTCACGTAGGGACATCTTGTTGGTGTCTTCCAGCAGTTTCTAGTTAAACTGAGCACTCATGTAGAGACATCTTGTTGGTGTCTTCCAGCAGTTTCTAGTTCAACTGAGCACTCACGTAGGGACATCTTGTTGGTGTCTTCCAGCAGTTTCTAGTTCAACTGAGCACTCACGTAGAGACATCTTGTTGGTGTCTTCCAGCAGTTTCTAGTTAAACTGAGCACTCATGTAGAGACATCTTGTTGGTGTCTTCCAGCAGTTTCTAGTTAAACTGAGCACTCACGTAGAGACATCTTGTTGGTGTCTTCCAGCAGTTTCTAGTTCAACTGAGCACTCATGTAGAGACATCTTGTTGGTGTCTTCCAGCAGTTTCTAGTTAAACTGAGCACTCACGTAGAGACATCTTGTTGGTGTCTTCCAGCAGTTTCTAGTTAAACTGAGCACTCACGTAGAGACATCTTGTTGGTGTCTTCCAGCAGTTTCTAGTTAAACTGAGCACTCACGTAGAGACATCTTGTTGGTGTCTTCCAGCAGTTTCTAGTTAAACTGAGCACTCACGTAGAGACATCTTGTTGGTGTCTTCCAGCAGTTTCTAGTTAAACTGAGCACTCACGTAGAGACATCTTGTTGGTGTCTTCCAGCAGTTTCTAGTTAAACTGAGCACTCACGTAGAGACATCTTGTTGGTGTCTTCCAGCAGTTTCTAGTTAAACTGAGCACTCACGTAGAGACATCTTGTTGGTGTCTTCCAGCAGTTTCTAGTTAAACTGAGCACTCACGTAGAGACATCTTGTTGGTGTCTTCCAGCAGTTTCTAGTTAAACTGAGCACTCACGTAGAGACATCTTGTTGGTGTCTTCCAGCAGTTTCTAGTTAAACTGAGCACTCACGTAGAGACATCTTGTTGGTGTCTTCCAGCAGTTTCTAGTTAAACTGAGCACTCACGTAGAGACATCTTGTTGGTGTCTTCCAGCAGTTTCTAGTTAAACTGAGCACTCACGTAGAGACATCTTGTTGGTGTCTTCCAGCAGTTTCTAGTTAAACTGAGCACTCACGTAGGGACATCTTGTTGGTGTCTTCCAGCAGTTTCTAGTTAAACTGAGCACTCACGTAGGAGACATCTTGTTGGTGTCTTCCAGCAGTTTCTAGTTAAACTGAGCACTCACGTAGGGACATCTTGTTGGTGTCTTCCAGCAGTTTCTAGTTCAACTGAGCACTCACGTAGGGACATCTTGTTGGTGTCTTCCAGCAGTTTCTAGTTAAACTGAGCACTCACGTAGGGACATCTTGTTGGTGTCTTCCAGCAGTTTCTAGTTAAACTGAGCACTCACGTAGGGACATCTTGTTGGTGTCTTCCAGCAGTTTCTAGTTAAACTGAGCACTCACGTAGGGACATCTTGTTGGTGTCTTCCAGCAGTTTCTAGTTAAACTGAGCACTCACGTAGGGACATCTTGTTGGTGTCTTCCAGCAGTTTCTAGTTAAACTGAGCACTCACGTAGGGACATCTTGTTGGTGTCTTCCAGCAGTTTCTAGTTAAACTGAGCACTCACGTAGGGACATCTTGTTGGTGTCTTCCAGCAGTTTCTAGTTCAACTGAGCACTCACGTAGGGACATCTTGTTGGTGTCTTCCAGCAGTTTCTAGTTCAACTGAGCACTCACGTAGGGACATCTTGTTGGTGTCTTCCAGCAGTTTCTAGTTCAACTGAGCACTCACGTAGGGACATCTTGTTGGTGTCTTCCAGCAGTTTCTAGTTCAACTGAGCACTCACGTAGGGACATCTTGTTGGTGTCTTCCAGCAGTTTCTAGTTCAACTGAGCACTCACGTAGGGACATCTTGTTGGTGTCTTCCAGCAGTTTCTAGTTAAACTGAGCACTCACGTAGGGACATCTTGTTGGTGTCTTCCAGCAGTTTCTAGTTCAACTGAGCACTCACGTAGAGACATCTTGTTGGTGTCTTCCAGCAGTTTCTAGTTAAACTGAGCACTCACGTAGGGACATCTTGTTGGTGTCTTCCAGCAGTTTCTAGTTAAACTGAGCACTCACGTAGAGACATCTTGTTGGTGTCTTCCAGCAGTTTCTAGTTAAACTGAGCACTCACGTAGAGA